>VZTE01003399.1:374490-459413 GCA_013397775.1 Eulacestoma nigropectus
AAAGGACCGGGGGATGCTGGTCGACAGCAGCTGAACGTGAGCCCAAGAAGGCCAAGGGCATCCTAGCTTGTATCAGCCGAAGTGTGACCGGTGATAAATAACACAGAGAATAGAAATGTTCGGTTCCGGCAGGACCAGGGCAGTGACCGACCCCCTGCGCTGGGCATGGGTGAGGCCGCATCTCAAACTCTGGGTTCTGTTTTGGGCTCCTCAATTCAGGAAGGACATTGAGGTGGTGGGGCCTGTCCAGAGAAGGTAACAGAGCTGGGGAAGCGTCTGGAGCATAAGTCTGGTGAAGAGCAGCTGCGGGGGCTCAGCCTGGAGTAAAGGAGGCTCAGGGGGAACCTTGTTGCTTTCTACAACCACCTGAGAGGAGGATGTGGCCAGGTGGGGGTCAGGCTCTGCTCCTGAGTAACAAGTGACAGGACAAAAGGAAATGGCCTTAAGCTGGGCCAGGTGCACTTCAGGTTGGGCATCAGGAAGAATTCCTCACTGAAAGGGTGGTCAGGCATTGGAAGGGGCTGCCCGAGGAGGTGATGGAGTCACTGTTCTTGGAGGTGTTTAAGAAACGACTGGATGTGGCCCTTAGCACCATGGTCTGGTTGTCAAGGTGGTGATCGGTCTAAGGTTGGACTCGGTGATCTCAGAGGTCTTTTCCGAACCAAATGATTCTGTAAATCCATCACCCTGGTTGTTGTTCCTCACCTCCCACCCTCACTCGGTGTGGGTGGCCCTGACCCTGCATCCTTTGAACAACAGGAAACAGACTCGAGTTGTGCCAGGGGAAGTCCAGGTTTGATATTGGGAAACATTTCTTGCCTGAAAGAGTAAGAAAACACTGGAATGGGCTGCCCAGGGAAGTGGTGGAATCACCATCCCTGGAAGCGTTCAAAAACCAAGTAGATGTGGCATTTGGCCATATGGTTTAGTGGGAATGATGGTGTTTGCCCAAAGGTTGGACTGAATGATCATGGAGGTCTTTTCCAACCTTAATCATTCAATGGCATTGGTTTGGCTTCGGCAGAGGCCACGGTGACTGAAATTGGTGTGGAGGATCTGTCCCTTGCTGTTGGCAGCGCAGGTCTCAGGCAGGCTGGTGGCTTGTCAGCGTCCCTGAGGCTTTGCGGAGTAATTTGGCTGGTAAATCCCAGTGCCATGGCTGTGTTTTCCCAGCTCCCTGTGCCTGCTGGGGCATGAGGCCGTGGGACAGGATGGAGAGGTGGTGCACAGTGCCCGTCTGCCTGTCAGAGACAGCGGGATCTGCACCAGTGTCCCAGGGGCGGGCACCGCGTCTTTGGGGGCCTCACACAGGACGTGCCTGTGCGGATCTGTCCATGGAGGACTTGAGAGTGGGCTGGGAAACTGAGCTGCTTGGAGCTGGTTGTAACCTTGAACACAACCCCCTTTTCCCGTTCAGTCCCTGTGAACCGAGCAAGCTATAGGATGCATCCTGCCGGAATACACAATGTAACTCCTTCCTGCTCCCGCGGGGCGGGAGGAGCTACATGAAACAAACCAAAAAAAGCACCAGTTGCAAAGGGCTGTACCAATCACTTAACTTGGAGAAACAGAAAACTGTAAGTATTGTTACACACGGAAGATGAAAGAGTAAAAGTACAAATAAAGGCTGGATGGAGTTCTGAGCAGCTTGATGTAGTGGGAGGTGTCCCTGTCCATGCCAGTGGGTTGGAACTAGGTGGTCTCTAAGGTCCCTTCCAAGCCACCATTCTATGATTCTGTGGCTCAAGTGTGTGGCAAGAGGTGCTGCCTCAGCTTGAGAACCAAATCCCACTCATTTGGACAAATAGACAAAGTTGGATGTGCACATCTTCCGTGTATGTTCCTCCCACATGGATTACCTGCGTCCTACTACTGCCATGGATAAGTGCTCTCCATTTTTTAGTGCAATATTTAATTATCCTCTAAGCTGGCGGCTCCCAGGCTGTGGTTTGTGGATGAGTAATTATGTTAAAAGCAGGCTGGTCACGTGAGGTTTTGTTTTCAGATCGTGCTTAGTGCTTAAACAGGTCTCCGGGTTTCTCTTTCCCTTATAAGAAAAAGGAGTGTAGGAAAAAAATGCTAGGAGCATTTTACAATGCCTAGGATGAGATAAAAAAGGTGTCTTTTCTATCATTTTTTGTCTGTATTCTCAGGATGCTTGTTGCAAATCATATCTTTATTTTTTGCTCTGTTTCAAAGGCTTTGTGACTGTCCTAGGTGGAATTGGGAAGGGATTGCTTGCTTTACAGCTCATGATTGTCCACAGACTCCAGAGGATTTCCTGGTGTTAGCTCTGTGAAACCAGTAAGGAGTTTAATGGTAAAAATTGCTAAAATCAGAAGCTGTTTCACAAGAGTTTTGATACAAGTCAGGAAAAGGTGACAATTAACACTTTGTCAGCACAGATTCCCAGTTGCCTTCCACTGGGGAGAACAGGGCACTTCTGTGTCCTTCTCCTGTGTCCCTGGCCAAGCAGGAGGTGACAGCAAGTGCCTTTGTGCTCCTCGGTTTCAGGCTGTGCTTGGCTCCTGGGTTTCTGGGCCCTCCCTGTTACAGAGTGCCTGGGAGCGTAGTGATGGCACTGGAGATGGGAGAGGTTTGCTAGCACAGCTACTGCAGGATTATGCCCTGCTAACTGTAAGTTTTGCAGCATTTTGTGCTTTAAATCAAAACGAGGGTGCTTAATGCAAGTTTTCTGTATTTAATTACAGCAGCCATATCAGGATGCATAATGAGCTGCTAATATATTATCCCGGTGGACGGTGGAATTGCTGGCACACAAAAGCTGCTGACTCAGATCTGTCCAGTGTCCTTGATTTGGCATCCTTGTCTTTTCCCAGTTTAGTGTTTTGTGTCACTAAAGGCTTTGATTTAAGATACAGCACCATCATAAAAGAGGTGACAGTAACAGCTGAGCTCTCTGTTAAAATACTGTATATTATTTATTTCAAACTGTTTGGGTATATAGGCATTTTCCTGGAATTTTATTACCTTTTATTGGAGGCCATTTCAGGATTTTATTACTTTTCTCTCTGATTTTGTTTATGTGTCAGAGACTTGAAAATAAGGGAATTGCTTGGTTGTCATCTCCAGTGAGGTTTTTAGAAGATGTTGCTGAGTTTATGACTCTGCCCCACAACAGGAGGAAGAACAGACTAGTCCATAAGGCTCTGGACTGGGACTGATTTGTCTTTCCTTCCACTGCTTTCTGTGTGGCTTTGGGCAAATCACCAGTCTGGGCTTTGTGTCTGTAGTGGTGAAGTGAAGGGAGCGCTTGCCCGTCATGTTGAGGATATAAAAATCTGAGGTTCAGAAGGTGCAGTAATGGAGACCAGTGTAGTGGTGGTGATTTAGATAGGGGAGACAATCCAGAACTTGCTGGAAATTATTGGACTGGGAAAACTGCCCTGCTAGGAGGAGGATGTGTCTGCGTAAATGCTGGGAGATGCTGGCAAGCTGGAAATCCAGTGCTGATGGCAGAATGGGGCTTGTACTGTCTCCGAGTGTGGGCTCAAGAATATAGTACCAATTTTGCATGATGTCTTTCAAATATTGTGGAACGTGGTGCCACAAGCCTGCCCTGAACACAGGAATTGCTGCCTGCAGCTTCCTGTTGCATGGAACCGTGTGATGGCACTGACCTGGTTGTTGCCAGTGTCGCTCTCTGTCTCTCTGGGACATGTAGTCCCTTGGTCATCATGACCCCTTCTGTGGTTGGTGTTCGCTTGTCCTTCCTTACACCCCGTTTTCAGTCAGGGTTTACCCATGGGTTGGGGCAGAGCTGTGGGCAGGAACAGGCAGGAATTGCTGTCTTGAAAAAAGAGGTTTAGCTTACTTGGCTTGTGTACAGGGAGAGCTTAGTCCTGCTGTCCGTGGAGGTTCTGTTCCTGTTACTGCTCCATAGGGAGGCTGCAAATACAATTCACCTTACAAGATTTACAATCAGGTAGGAATATTTGGCTGGAACACCCTGCTGTATAAATATATTGGCAAAAAAAATTAGCAAAGAGCCATTTAACCACCACCAGGGAGGGAAAGCCAGGCATGCAGTAACGTGTGAGGAGAATCTCAAGGTTTCTCACAGTGCGGAGCAGCAGGTGAAGTTGTATGGGGATGGTGTACAGCATTAATGCATTTCTGAGTATCTCTCCCTCTTCTGAATGTCACTGACCTTCAGCTCTCAGGTGAAGGCTTCATCCAAGGTTTCCAAGTTTATTTTGGCCACAAATGAAGATGACTGCAGACACTGCCTGTTTGGGGCTGCCTGGGTCATGTTTGTGCGACTCATGAGAATAGTGCCTGCAGGCAACTCTGCATGCAGAAGCAATACCAGGAAGTTTTTAATACCTTCTGGCTGTCATGTTCATTTAATGCAGCTGGTGAACTGTAAATGAGGAGAGCTGAGCATCAAGTGACCAGTCAGCACCCAGAGACCTTCAATAATTATTTTCTGGACGCAGAGTGAGAAAGTCTTAATTTAACATACTAATACAGGCCCTTGTCTTTGTGCTGGCTATGGAGTAAAACAGCTTTTGAGGTCGTCTATAGCAGGAGGACAGAGTCCTGCACAAAATTTTGCTTTTTTTGTCAGTATTGGCATGTTTAACTGCCCTTCCTCAGCTGCCAGGCTTGGGTCCCCTCTTACATTAAATTCCTGGTTGGTTTCTCCTGCATTGTGGAGTCTTGCGGCAAAAAGAGAGGAGCCAAAATCTTGTCTTTCATTCTTTCCAACAAAACCACTGCAGGCCTTTTTAATATATCTTAAAACAGCAAGCAGGGCACAAGTGCACTTTTTCCCCCTCTTGATGGATGAAATTTAACTACTGTTCCTTGATTTGTATTACTATCGATGTTACTAACAGTCTTCCCCAACACTAGAACAGCCTTTGAGTGCCAAATCTCCAGAGAGGAAACTACTGTCGTGTTTTGATGATGGCAGTGGAAAATTAATATTAAAACAGATTTTTTTTTAATCTATCTTGGCCAATTTTTGCAGGTTGGCTGTTGAACTAAAGAATTGCCAAGCAGGCATTTTCCATACAGATAATGAATTTGCATTTTATTCCCCTATTTGTTTTGCTTTTTAAAACAAGTGGTCCAATCCACCTCAGAGCATAGAAAAAAACATTTAGGCTACATGAATTGTGACTGATTTATAGAACTTAACTGTTGCTAGCCTATTCTCTTATTTCTCCATGAAATGCAATATGTTGTTTTAAAGGCCAGCTAAGATGTTCTAATTTGGATGAATTGCTCACTGGGAGACAGTCAGATGTACAGAAAATTAATTTCAGTTACAGTTACTCATATCCTCTAACATTTTAAATGAAAACATGGTGTAACTAATAAATATCTCTCAGCATGGGCATGCTCTCCTTAAAGCCTGATTAATGATTCCATCCTCAGCATAAAATCCCCACCCTGTTAAGGTGAAGAATTGTTAGTTGATTTAAGCACTTCACCTGCCTGAACACTTGAGCGTATTTCATAAAACATTTGCTGAATGCGGTTTGGTTTTGCTCGGCTAACAAAACGTTCATCCAGCAGCCCTTGCCCACCTCCAGGCTGTCCCTGTGGTCCCTCCCTGGGGTCCCCATCTGTGCTGTGCCCTGTCTTATGGAGACTGGCTGTGGTAACTGCTTCCCAGGGGCTGCTGCGTTCGGAGCCGTGGTTCAGCTCTGGCTTCTAGTCTTTCACCCGTCATCCGTGTGTTAAAAAAATCTCACACCTGGATAAGTGCCTGAATCCCACTGGCACCAAGTCCATTTTACACTGGCTATGACACTTTTTTCTATATATCTATCCCCGGCTTCTGGCTCGTTCCCTTTCTTCCTTGTGTTTTTTAATTTCACCCCCTACATTTCAATTTCTGCCTTGCTTCTGACAGATTGGTTCCTCTCTGGCCCTCAGGCCTTGACTTGTCTCTCACCAGCGCTTCCGTGCAGCCAGGTGCCTTGGAGCAAATTCAGGAGCTGCCTGGCATTCCTTTGCTCCGGGTTTGTCCCCTTGCCTTCCAGAGGACCTTGAAAATAATTAAGCAAAGTCTGTTTACTTGAGCTTTGTGCGGAAGCAGGTGAATTCCAGCCTTAATGAATAATCATCTCTGTAGAAACCCTAATCAACGGAATTTTTCTTTAGACTGGTGGGGGATGAGGCATTTGGCTGGGTAATAAACATAACATTAGTGAGAAATCACTTGCTGGTTATCCCTGTGGGTAATGCATGCAAGAGAAATGAGCTGCATAACAAAATCGCTTCCCTTGCATCACACAAAGAAAACCCAGGGGTGCAGAGGTGCTAAAGTAGGGGTGGGATGGGGTTGACGAAGTTGTTTCCCAAAAAAACCTTTCTTCTGGCCTCATGGCACAGTTACCCTGAAACCATCAGAAGGCAGAATTTTCCTTGTGCAAGTCCCCTTTGTTTTGTTCTGACAGAAGGAAATTTCTTTTCTTTAGGTGAAACTTGGAACCTGTAACACCCCCAAGCCAAGCTTCTTTGATTTTGAGGGAAAGCAGAAATGGTAAGAGGAAATCCTTGTCATTCCTAGCAATTTCTGGCTCTACTTTTTGTTGCATCTTGTCTCATCTGTTGACAGATTATGGACCTAGGGGATATCAGCTCGGAGAGTCTGCCACTGAAGTGGCTTTAAAGTCCTTTGTTTAACAGGGAAATGTTTGCTGCTATGCCTGGTACAGATGTGAAATACCTGACTCCTGTATTTACTGTTTTCATCCAAAACTGGCCTGCACACAACAAAAATGTGAAAAAAGCTGGAGCTCTGTGAACATAAACTGTGTTCCAGCCTGGTTCAGGATCCCCTGAAAGATCCTTTCACGACAGAGCTGCACTGACAGTGGCCATTCATGGCCTCAGAGAAGAGTTGACCGTTTCAAGCTGAATGAAAGATGGCTTTGCTAAATGAAAGATGCCCTGAAAGGATTTTGATGAATCTGTTCACTGTGTTTCACTGATGTCACTATAAAAGCACCTTGTGCTGTCTCCAAGGGGCTCACTGATGTTTTGCTGTTGCTCCTAGGGAGGCTTGGAAAGCCCTGGGAGATACCAGCCCTCACCAAGCTATGCAGGAGTACGTTGCTGCAGTGAAAAAACTCGACCCTAGCTGGAATCCACAGGTAGGAAACGTGGGAATATTGTTGGGAAAACAAACCAGCGTTTGTCTTTGTAAAGCTGACAATGGTTCAGCTTCTCACAGGCTTTAATTGCTGCATGGCAAACTTCATTTTGAGCAGATTAAAGTCTAAATTAATTTTTAAAACTCTCCTTTTGTTATGACTGAAGCATGAAGAACCATCTCTTTCATTCATAATGATCTTCATTACAGCGAGCGCATGCACAGGGTTGGTTTGGCTGTAGTGATCTAATTTATTTTGCTCTTATTGGTTCATGCTGTATTTAGCATGTAAAGATACTTTTTATCCTTTTCTCATCCTTCTCTTTTCAACTACTATTTAAATGTTGATCAATAGAAAGCAATCTCCATGAAAGTGACATGAACTGAATGATCAATTCTAAAAATGTTTCCTTTTTGTTTCGATGCAGCAAATTACCAAATCTGATTATGATTAGGTACTCCAACATAACAAGTCTGTATCTGTGTGTTATAGGGAGACTGTACTGTCATTTTAATTAATCTGTCTTTCATCTACCAGGTTTATTACTTGATTGAATCCTTAAGGATATCTCCTGTTTATAGACTGATTTTTATACAATTTTTAAAGAGGATTGGTCTTTTGAAAAAGTATAGCCTTTGGAAATAGAGTTATTTCACTAATAGTAAAATGCTGAAGGCATGGTAATTTCTTCTCAAGATAGGAAATTTGTTCTTCTATGCTCCTGTGCTTTGGAAGCAAAATCTTGTGTGGGCACAATCCTATGAATCAAGAATTTGATTCTGAGTTGTCTTCTGATGCTGTTCTTGAGACTTTAAGGGTTAATTTTTTTTACTTCACTAGTTCATGTTTCATGCCACTGATAGTGTTTTTGCAGCAAAGAAACGTTGTCATTTAGAGAAAACCCTTTTTAATGCCCTTGGAGAAAATAGTTTTATGTGCTGTGCAGTTAGCCAAAGCTGGCTGCTTGCTGGGTAAATTCTTGTCCAATCTAAAATTCTCGTACAGAAATGAAGTAATTTGTAAAAATCCGTGTATAATCCTGAGTGAAGAAAGTGTCAAGTGAAACACATGAATATTAATTTTAAAAATGAAAAAAAATTCAAACAAAATACCCAGTGCTTTCCTGAAGAAACTTCTCAGCATGGTGACAGGCTTAGCTTTTTGGGTATTCCTTTCCCTTTCTTGCCTCAGAGAAATACTTACTGTCACAGTTGTGAGTTTCAGGTTACACAACTGTCATCCAGGAAAGAGGAGTAATATGTCAGTTTTTACAAAACAAATATTTTAAAGAACCCATATAGCAAACAAAGAAAGGTTGACAGCACTGTTCTTCCCCTCTTCCCCTAAAATGAGGAGGTCACCTTAGCAGAAAATGTAATTTAAAAGTTAGCATTGAAGTAAAGGTGGCATTGCTTTCTTCACAAGAATTCACCCGTCCTTCTTGTTACATCATCCTTTTAATTGCACTTTTATAGGACCAGAATGCTATCAGGAGTCCTCTCTGATGCATCTCATGCTGCTCTCCTGTTTTTCCTTCTCCCCACCAAAGCCACGTTCTGAAGCCACGAGAGGGAGCTCTGTTCTTTAAAATGATGGAGATGCGTGTATCAGGGGATGGAGATAAAATAGCTGCTTTAGTCTTCAGATTTCAAATTGGATTTATAGAAAAGAGCTGTGGGTACATTACAAGGTGCTTCATCACTGTCATTGTGTCTCCTTTACATGCTCATCTGCTGGGTCCCTTCAGATTTTTCTTATGTTCCGTAGATCGTGAATGAAATACTCCAAGTGTTTGGTTAAAGGCGCTATAAAGTGCATGTTACAAATTCAGAAAGTTTGGCTTTCGTATCATTATGAATCATAAACAGTAATTACAGTACAAAGGTGTACAATTTCTTATTGTACATCCTCATGAATTTTGCTATTTTAAAGCTTTCTCAATGTTCCCAACTTACTTTTTCTTCAACAGTTCATCTCATTCATTAAAGTTGTTCTTTTGTGTTATTTTAAAACCTCCTCAGTCTCCTGTTTCATATATTTCCAAAAGGGCTTTATTGTCTTGATCCTTTAGTATTAAATATGTAAAATTTTAAGCTTAAAAACTGGTTTTTTTATTTCATAAGTTCATTTTTTCTTCAGATTTGCTGCTGTTTTGCAGTCTTCAGGCTGTCAGTATTTTTGTTAATAAACAGAATGGAACTAAATGCAGTATTTCTTGTGCAGTCCAAATAGATCCACTTCTTCATTCCTGTTTCTCATTTCTGCATTGGTTAATTCTTTCATATTGAAGTTTCTTTATTAGTACATTTTCAGCATCAGACTGTACTTGCTTTAATTTAGTATCTTTGTTTTAGATGGGGAAAAAAAAAAACCAAAGTAAAAGGGTTCTGATGCAGTAGGACTGCCTTGAATTTGTGTCCAGAGACAATGGGGACTCCAATAGAAGCCAGAATCTCACCTGCTGCTTCCTATTCCTGCACTGACTTTGGACTACCCACACTTCATTAGGAGACAGCTGAATGTGGAGAGGCAGCAGCTGTTCTGTGCCCTCTGAAGTTTGTGTGACATTTTTGACAGTATCTGCTTGGCTGTTTCCAATGTGGTTTAGTTTCTTTTTCACCCTTGCTGCCCGCAGGTTGTCTCATAGTCCTGCCTAATCTTCTCTTTCAGAGCTCTGTCTAAAAGCTGGAAAGAAATGATCATACTGCACTTATTTTCAGCAATTTTATTTGCTGGAAAAGCTTTAAAAATAACTGGTAACCTAGAGGATATTTGAGGTAGGTCCATTGTCTTTGCATCCATGAAGCCACGGAAATCTCATGGCTGTGTTTGTCTCGAACCAATAATCACAATTGCCTTTCAGGATGTTTTGCAATTCAGCCCTTCTGTGTTGGCATGGTCGTACTGTGTGTTGTGGGTTGTTTTGTTCCTTTTCCCAAGAACAGCTGTTAGTAGGAGATCAGGAATATTCTTTTCCATGCCGTCTCCATTCTCCTCTTGATGCAGTCTTCCTTCGTCATCTTCTACCTTTTAGCACATCTTTTGTTTCTTGTGAGTCATTCCTTTCAGTCTGAAGTTCCAGGCAGTGGAAAGGTAATTGCTTGGACCAGCTCAGCTCTATTTGCATATTTCAGAGACATCACCTGTCCTTCAAGTCTATTCACTCTTCCTCCAGAACAGAGAATAATTTATGAAGCCGTTCTTTTGCATTCTCCAGCCTTAAACAAACATTTCATGCCGTCAACACCTCCCACCTCCCACTTCTTCGGGATTCTTACAAAGGAAGATGTGTCCCAGCTGCTTCTCTTCTCCTATGGTCACCTGTCATCCTCCTGCTTTACTGGCAGCAAATGACAGTTGCTTCTGGTGGCTTTGGCCGGTGTGAGCGTGGTGCTGACACTCACCTGCCCTCCCTGCCAGCCACAGCGTGCCGTCCCTCTGTTCTGCATTCCCCCTGCTGTGGTGCTGTCCTGCAGCCTCAGCGGTGGGCTCAGGGGTTTGGGGAGTATCACCTTCACGAGCTGGGTGTCTGGCATCTTCGTGCAGTAACTTCGTTCTCGTGTACATCGCTGCGCGATTGGGCACTTCAGTGCTTGCAGGTTTTGGGAGTCGCAGCGGCTGTGTTTCCATTCCCCCACACACCGAAATTCTCATCTCTGCTGTGTATTGGATAGCACAAATCCCCACTGGCTTCGAGCATCCAGATTTTTCAAACCCAGAGAAGCAGAAGCAGGCCAGCACTTCTCTCCTCAGCAGCATCAAACATATCCCTTCCAGCGAAATCCTGTCGCAGGGCCGTGGGTGGAGGTGTGACACGACACCGCAGCGGGGTGGCCGGGAGCTGTTATTGATCCGTTCTTGTAACGAGATGGTTATATGGCACAGCTCAAACAATAAAAATAAATAATAAAAAAAGCATCCAGATTTGCTCAGCACATTTAGCCTTCCATTTGCTGATTGCAGTTTTGGCATCACTCGGTTCTAAATATTTCCTTTTCCTATTTCTTATATTACGTATTTACCAGTTCCTGTCTGAACAGCTTGTCACTACTAACTTCAGTGGCATCCTTTCCCAAATACTTAGAGGCCTCTTCCTATTTGCATTGAGTGCTGAAACTCGCAGGAGGACTTAATGATTTTCTATTTATATATCAAAGTTTAAAAAGTTGGCATTTTAACTTGTTTGACTCGACTTCACCAATAATGCAGTTAGTAAGATTTCTGCTGTGTAATGAGGAAAGCTGGAGATCAGGAATGTGAAGAGAGACACTTCCCTCTAAGGTAAAGTGGGAAAGAGAGCTCCACCTCAAAGAAAATAGGCATTCACCAAACATCTTCTTAGGCTCTTAAAGGTGTGAAGTCCCAGTTCTGATGTTTACAGGGGATAAAGCTGCCTGTGGTTTTTTTGAGTGCTATTCTGTGCCTTATTTGAGTAGGGGAGGATTTACTTCTCTGTACTCTGGCCCAAATTGTGAATGGGAGTAAAATCCCTCCTTTGTTGGGTTGGTGTGGGAGCACCAGGTCATGCCAGCAGAGGACCCTTGGGGAACAGAAAGTCTCATGAAACAGAAAATAAACTTCAGAGTGAATAAAATAGCAAATGCACAATTGCTGCAGGCTCGGAGCAGTCCAGTAAGATGGAAAACCTGCGGGAATAAAACGAATGGATTTGTCCATTGGGTGTTTTTGCAGGAAGTACTGCAGGGGGCAATATTTGATAAGGTGGGTGGCCAGGTACCCTGTGCCCAGGGCTGGGCTCCATCCCTTGTGCCTTCTGGTGAAGCAACCTTTCTCTGTCACATTTATATGCAGTCAGCAAGTTGAAACTAAAATGTGGAAAAGAGAATTTTCAATTCAGGGATACAGTGAAAAGCAGGAGAAACAATTCCCAGATTTGCAGCAGAGCTGAGTTTGGATGTGTGCTTTTGGCACGTTGCACCAGGTGTTAACTGAATTATTTTAACAATTGATTTAAATTGATGAGCCTCTTGTATTTAAGTAAGATCTCTCAGGCAACTTAGAATCTCTCTAACATAGGACCTCCAAGGGAACTTAAACATTTCTGTAATGACTCAAATACAAACTGTGTTTCCAATTACATTTTAAAAAGCATTTGGAAATCAAAACTTGAGTTTTTCCTAAATTTGGACTCATTGCTCAAGTCCTGGAACAAGAAGCTTTGATCTTTTGCAGCTTACAGGTTTTATGTCTGGTCAACTTCTAAGAATTAGATTAGTGGCTGGTAAATGCAGTTTCAGGATGAAATCTGTGGATTTCTTGGTTAGTTCTGCAGGCCAGCGGAATTTCTTCTGGAAATTAAGAAATGCATTAGAAAAACTGTTGTCTGTAAACAAAATGAGTGCACCCATCATGTTTTCCTGTTTTGTCTATCCGTCAAACAGATGTCTCCCTTGATAATCTGGCCCAGCAGCCACTGTTTGTGGTTGGGAAAGAGCAGCAGAGTGGTGTGGGCAGGATTACAAGGGGGATGGGAAGAGCAGGAAGGGAAAAGACCTGTTTGGGTGTCTCTCTGCCCGTCACCAGCAGCAGTGAGCTCACATACCTGCTTTGTTTAGGGAAATATCTCAATTTATGGTTTGCTGTGCTGTGAGGTCAAAAACTTTGAAAAATAGAGACTTTATTTCTTTTGTAGTATAAAAGCAATTTAATTGCATCGTGTAAAGTGGGCACGAATCAAATTATGGCTGTGCTCCCTAAAGCTTGCTGTCCTGTGCTGTGCTAATGCAGCACACTGGGAAGAGGAGCTGTGGAACAGTGCTGCAGGGGCTTTGCTCTGCACATTTCTTTGTATGGATCCTGTTGTGGCACTTCATCCTTAGGGAATTTCATATCTGACTTTTCGTTTGGGTTTTTTTACAATAATAATAGTAATATTAATTCTTACAAAATGTAGAAAACAAACATCACTGTTTGCTCTACATTTTTTTGAAAGCTCTTATTTCAGTGATGACCGCACTGGAAGAAGCATATCACTGAAACAATTTGTAAACTCTATCAAGTGCTTTCCCTTTGAATACAAAACAGAACAAAGCCAAACCATCAAGCCTATTTGGTTGATTTTTTTTATTATTAGTATTATTATTCTTTTAGCAGAAAATAAAGCACTAGAAATTAAGATTAAAACCAGAAAATTGATCTACCCCAAGCTTCTGGCTTTGTAGCGTGTAAGGCTACAGTGTCTTCTGGTTTTAGACAAACTGCTGAGTTGTTTCTTTGTGAACCACGCTAGGGTGTGTAATAGTTTTGAGGGTTGTTATATCCTGAGACGGGTTAGATCTTAACACACGGAGGGATTCTTCTGCCCTGCCCTGCCCTGCTGCCTTTTGCCAGCTGTATGAGGGACAATCTCTAGCATGCAAGTGGAGTTAGTGGAGGATGCAGCCTTCCTGTGGGAGGGAGTTATTTACTGTGCATGGCTCACAAAACCTTGGAGTTTGTGTACACTTCACTCCTACTTGTGAGACTACAGGTGGAGTGACCCGCCTTATTTTATCCAAGTTGGAAAAACGGCACTTTATTATCTGCACAAGTTAGACCTTAAGTGCTTTGCTTCTGGAGCATGCTTTCAGAACCAATTTTTCTTATTAGCAAGGGGATGTTTTGTAGTTCCTGTTGTGTCAGAAAGTTAAATACTGCACCACAAACATGAACTAAATTTTCCCATTCTTCTGCAATAAAGGTGAGTAGCGTTGCTTTGCTGTATCTTCTCATGAGGAGTGTGTGCTGATGCTTTAAATCCTTGATATAGATCCTCTCACAAAGAAAGCTGTCCATAGGTGATTTGCTGCCTTTCTGTCCCTGTCTTTGCACATGTAATCTAGTAAGTAACATGTTCTAGCCAGTAACTCACCTGCCAGCCATTGGGGTGCTGTGCTGGTGGGGCTGGCATTTTGTCTGTGGACAAGTTTGATAAATCACAGGGCTTTTTCTCTCCTGCAGCCTTTTATTGTAGACCACAAAACAAAATGCCAGACCCCCAGTGAGGTTTTCAGTTGTTTGGAATTGTGGCTCTGGCAAGCTGTACAGAAGTGAAGAAGTTAAAAGGAACAAGCATCTCATAGTAGAAATATAAACAGCTGGAATATCTTTCAGCCTCCCACCCCCTGGGAGTCTGTTGGATTGTTCTCTTTGATTTTACATCTCTGCAGAAATTTATGGTCTCAGCTCCTTTTATTTATGACATTCTGATCCTTGACCAAGCGATTGATTGAAATACAACAGTGCCAAGCTGCAAGTCTGTATTTCAGAGAGGCTGAAGTTTAGGAAGCAAACCAGCAATGCAGTCATGGATTGAAGGCTGCACTGGAATCCTGTGCAGAGGTTGCCCACATTTCTATGCCCCTAAGCTTCTTCAAAGTAGAGAATTATCATGACAAGGGTTATGCCTTCTCTCTCCTTCCTTTTAAGCTGCCTGTTCTTGCTGAAAACATACTGTATGTTAAATATGCAATCTCACTGGCCCTCCAAGGGCTAACTTTGGCTTGTAGAGATGCTAGTCCTTGTTTTTCCAGCTCAGATCCAGCAGTGTCAATGCACTGTTCTTAGTGTGCTGTGAGTAGCATAACATTGCAGCTACTTGAATGTAATAGTAGTGGGTTTTGAGAATTCCAACCAAGAAATTGAGGGCGTCACCATTTTTTGGTTACCAATGCAGTGATTTTGGTTAAATATTTAATATTTAAATATTTTTCCTTTTGAACACATCACTGAATTAATTTGCATCATCTTGCACTGATTACAGAAATATATACTATTTGGAATGTATTCAGAAAAAAAGAATAATTAGAGGCATAGCTCTGCCTTGCTGAGTGTGCTGCTGCAGCAAAGTGATGCATGTGGCATCCCAGCAGCATGATTCCTGGCTTGCAGGTGGATGAAGACACTGCATGCTAGCCAGATACACCAGAGGCAATTGAAAAAAGAGCAAGTAAATTTTTTTATATGTTTATATAATCTCAGACTACTGGCATAAGGTGATGACAAGATGTAACCGAGTGAGACAAAGCACTTTACTGTGTAACTTTTCTGTGCAAGGTCTTTTCCAGCCCAAACCATTCTGTGGTTCTATGATGATTCCTGCTGCCCAGGTTGCTTCCCAAGCAGGAGAGAGTCTTCCTGACATCCATGGATCCCAATATTTTCCCAGAGTGCCCAGAAACAGGGAAAAACCTGACATAATGCACCCAAGTCCTGTCTCCCAGGACAGCCAAGTGAGGTGGTGAGTGAGGGTGGGAGGAGCAGGGACTGATTCCTCTGCTTGTGGCACTTGGTGGACATTTCATGAGGGGGGCTTTGCCTTGCTCTGCTGCTCACTCAGGAGCTGTGGCAGCCTCTCCTCAAACTCTTGCCCCTGTTTTGGCCAGCAACCCACCAGGCTGGGCTGGCAGCTTGACTGCTTTAAGTGAGGAAGGGCTCAACTGCTAATTAAAAATAGAAACAAAATCGGATTTTTCCAAGTAATTGAAGCTTTTGCAGGACTCTCGACTTGTGTCAGAGGCTCTTAAAAAAAATTAAGAACTTGGGTAGAAATTGCAGGTTTATTTTACTGGGGAATATGTAATACATTGATATTGAGGTGTGGAGCTGTAGACATTTACCTGAAAGTATTCAGACACAGGAAGGGTCTGTGTACTCTGCTGCTTCACATGGCAGTGCAAAGGCTGGTTTAAAAGAGAGGGTGTGTTAATTTAAAATAGCGTATGCTTTTGGTTAGGAGAAAATAGCTGTAATTGCTTTGTGTATAACATAAGCTATAGCATAATTTAGCTGTTTCTTTAGTGAAAATACTGCTTTTTGAGTTAGAAAAAGGTTCAGTGGTTATGTTAAGCTTGCTCTCTAAATGAAGTAGTGAGTGTAATTACTGGAGATTAAGATTTTGTTTGGATGTTAACTAACACATTGGTTAATGTCATGTAAATGCTATTTGTCTCTTAGATTGGAAAAAGTTTTCCTCCAAAAGAGCAGGTATTGTCTCCTACTTGGATCCTTGGACACTGTTGTACCAAATTACTCCTGTTGTAAGGAAAGGTGGCACTCCTCTGATGTCTCCGGAGCATCCTGTAGGTACTTTGAGCTGAACTAACCAGCACAAAGGCAGGGAAAGGCTCAGGCACAGCGTCAGTGCTCAGCACTGAAGGCTGTTCCAGGCAGCCGCGTCCAGATCCTGCATCCCTCTGGCCGAGCCTGCTGAGGGTCATGCTGTGACTTTGGAAACTTTCTTGTTCCTGCTTGGGTGCTCTGATCCTTCCCACGCCCGAGTCTGTGGAGACAGGGACCAGCGGAGATCTCTTCATTCTGCCATTTCTGTGCCTGCAGACCTCATAAATCCACCCTCTGCCTTCACGACCGATATCTGCTGGGGGGAAACAAATGTCCATGGCACTGGTCAAGCAGCCTCGGAGCTGTTCCTTTTGCCAGTGGGGACATGGGCCACTGCAGTGGGGTCTGGCCCAGTGTCCCTCCAGAAAGCAGAGGATGGCTGCTGATGTCCTTTATTTACCGAAAGTTAGGGTTGTCTTCAGTTTCAGGCTTCAGAGCACCTGTTTCATCCCAAGCCATGGAATTGGTCAGTATTTCCAGCCTGGCTCAGAGTATATTTCTTCCTCCTACAAATGTCTGTGTAAATATATATAAATATCTTGTACTAGATTGACAAAACCCCCCAACAATTACAGTACAGGCTGTGTTTGTGTCTGTAGCTTGGTCCCCTCTGCTTGGGCATTGATGGAGTTTCGTACAGGTGATGTGACAGAAGGGATTGATTGCTCCAGGCCTGACGGTGCAGCGCCTCGTTTCCACCACGCTGGCAGGGTCCAAACACTGCCGCCCACTTTGGTCTGCAGGCACTGGGAATCTGCAAGTTTTGGCAGAGTCCAGGAAAAGAATGTGAGGAAAGGAGCCTGCTGGTGGTCTTGTGTCTGCCACCTCCATGTCTGCGTTTCCTTTTAAAAAAGTGCTCCACAAACCAAAAACTGTGGGAAGCCACTGCATTAGGGTTTTCTACTGAGCACAGTATTTCCTTCCATGCATATGCTAAAATGTGTGCAGTGAGTCCTGGAATCACAGCTCCTAGTAAGTGTGAAACTTGCTCAAAATTATGTTTTGCATTTTACATTTATTTCCGTTCCCCCGACTGTCTTTCCTACTAATTTCCAACTGTGATTATGGTGCAGTTTTAAGTTGTTATTAATTAAGTCGTTATAGTTAAATGAGTAATCTTGCAAGGCTTTGCTTTAGATCACAGCACTGTTTAACTATGACATTACTTATAATACGTTTATTTTTATTTTTTGACTGTAATCTGGAAAATATTTTCCCTGTCTTAGACTGTGTTTTTTAAAAGGAAATTCTGTGATGAGACTTAAAAGAACCAGAAAACTTTTTTTTTTAACATAACCATTATTGGAATATTAACTAAACGGACCCTTCAATATTCAAAAAAAAAAAAAAACACCTCAACCCCACGTTGTCCTGCAGTGTGCTGCCATTTTTCATGGGCAGTTTGCTCGGATTGTACAGATCCTCAGTGGGCTCTTGAAAAGGCTCCAGGTGCTGAGTCATGTGCGCGCTCCGGCCGAGCTGCTGCTGGGAGCCAAGAAGGATTGTTGAGAGAGGAATATTAAAACAGTCTGTTTATGGCAGTCATTAATAGGGCTGGTGTGGAGGGTACGGCAGCCTTTTGTGAAAGGTGGCTTTGCAGCAGTGTAAGGGGGAGGCTGCACTCAGCCGGGAGGGATTTGTATCTTACTTGTATGTTACTGCCTTGCAGTGGTCTGTAAAGAGCGGTGAGAAATGCTGAGCTCACATCTTAGTAAGGAAGGAAGGATCTGATGAATTTAAACAACGCCTAATTTTATAAGTGGTTAAAGATGTATTTCCTGTAGTAGCATCACCTCCAAAGGGTTAATACTTGCCTTCCCTCCCGCTGCAGGTAGTGTGAAGTTCAGCCGAGCTGTAAAGTCAGAAGGATACAGGTGGAAAATACCTCTGGAAGAGAACATTGTTTGTCCTCATTTCACGCTTCATTAGCCGCACTGCCGGAGGACCCTCCCGCATTGTTACGGGGTCAGAGCCTCCCGCGGCGTGGGGGGACGGGGGACATCTCCTCCCCGTCCGAGGGCTCTCATCTTAGGACCACCTGCGTTTGGGGTGGAGAGCACCCTCCTCCCCTTGGCTCTCCTGGCACTGGCCTTAACTAGCAAAGGAAAAGACGGCAGCAATTATGGCACACGCAATTAACGAGCTTCTAATCTCCAGCCTTGTGTGTAATTGCTGCTGTCAAATACAATTAGTGTCTGCCCAAGTTCCCTTCCCAGGGGGATGGCCAGGCCGTGGCACACAGGGAGAGGAGGAGGGTGAGTGTCTGAAACTTTAGGAGAGTTTACATTTTCTTGTTGTCTCCCTAATAATCCTCACTCCTCAAATAGAGAAATGTTAATCCAGAGCATTAGAGGAACATGGTGGCCAGCAGAGCAGGTCTGTTCTTGTGCCTGAAGTGCCTTCTGTAAAATTTCTTGCCTGAGACAATACCAGCTTAATTACAATTCAATCAGCACATGTCAGGGACTTACTGGTACCTTCCTGTGAGCCTGCCAGGGTTCCAGCATGTCACCTGTCCTGCCATAACAACAGACTGGAGTTGCTGCACCTCTCAGGTGTAGTTCGGGGAGCTGGGACATGGGCCAGGGTTTCTCCTACCCCTGCCAAGCATCTGTGAGCATCTAGCAATTGCAGCTTCTCCAGGCATGGTGGCTCGGGACCCTGGGTTGCACTTCAAAGCCCTGCAGCACCTTGAAAGGCCCTGACAGGTTTTGGTGGCTGCTGAAGGCTGCCACGTTCCTGCCAAGGAGGGTGTTTCACTCGTCTGCTGCTTTGTGTGCAACTTGCTGCAGGTACAGAGCAAGGGAACGTGTCCCTGTCCCCAGGGCTGGGTTCTGTGCCCGGCCGTGCAGGAAGGCCGGGGAGTGTGCCAGGCTGACACCTGTGCTGGAGGAGCAGGTGAGCTGGAGGCAGGTGAGTGGTGCAGCACAAATGCAGATTGGAATCTGCCCTGTGTATTTGCTGCTGTGGAAACGCTTGAGAAGCTTTGACTGGAGCATTTTGTTAGGAATGTTCCTTGTCTATCCCACGGAGCTGGATACAGCTGCTACTCTGACTCAAGCTGCATCAGGCTCAGAGGAAGAGGAAAATAATACCATAAGCAGTGCAAACTTCTTCCATGTGGTGTGGTAGCTCAGGTGTGAGATCCTGATGCATCACTCTCATTTAAGTTGTCTCACTTTTCTGTTTCCAAGGTGCATGATGATGAAAAACCTCAGTCTTGACCATATTAAGGCATTACCCAGGGTAACTTTGAAGATACGAATTTTGATGAGATGAAACTTTTTTGCTGATGGCTTTCTCTTAGCTATGCATTTATGAGAAGTTGTTTAAGGGTTTTGGGTGTGGAGAAAAGCCAGAGGGAGATGTGGGGGAATTGGGGGGGATGATAGATGTGCAGTGCAGCACAGCCACGTGCCTTGCCACCGGCCATTGCGGTGTTTGCTGGGTATCTAGGCACACAAAACCAGCCAGGCAGAGTTCCCATGTTGCTCTGGATAAAACTGGGATGCCCTACATTCAACCCATGCCTGGGATCTAGCTCTGCTGTTAACTCGAAGTTTTCATACTCCATTTTTTTAAAAACGTTACTGAAACTTGTGCTGTTCCTGCTGTTTTGTAGTATTTCTGTAGGACTTCTCTGTACCTTCCTTCTGTCAGAATTGGGAATCTCTTGCCCTGCATGTAAATAGCTGTGTCCCATTCCATCCCAGCTAATTACTGAGAGAGTTCATTTGCATCTCTATAGCTACTTCTGGCTCCTGAGCTTGAAGTGGGTCATTGGAAGGACCCATGAATTTGCCGTCTTGTTAAATCTGTTGTAGCTTGTTTTGTGTAGATCGGAACAAAGCTTGGGTGTGGAAATGAAAAACAAACCATCCCTGTCCTGTCTTCAGGGATACAGCAAGAGAGTGATCCACCAAACCAACCCCCTTTAGGAAACTAGTGCTCCTCCTCTTAGATGATAATTTTCATCTTGCTCCCCAAAAATGCCGAAGGAGAAATGGATCATGTTGTGATTATGGGAGAGTTTTATGACAAAACCCTCACAAAGAAAATGTTTGTCTCTAATTGGTCTGCATTTCCATAATGCTTAGTATGATAAAATAATCTTGTCTTTCTCCTTTATTTTTCAATCATGATTAGGCTTTAATGTTGTTAAAGCTTATAAGTGAGTTTGAGCCACTGTCTTGTTGAAGAGAAGATGGAGCTGAAATTTTCAGTGAGGCATTGGACAGGGTTTTTAATGTGTCTGTCATTATATGTTAACCTCTGAACTGGGACACGACGTCTGTTTTATGGCTGACAACAATTTAAAAGTATACGTCTTGACGTGGTGGATAAAGGAAGAAGGGGGAGTGGGGAAGAAAAAAAGAATTAATGATGTTAGCAAATATTAGTCCCTGTATTTCCATTTTGTTCCGAAAGTGGTTGTCAGGCTTTGAGGCTGCCTGGAGCAGCATTGCCAGTGACAGCCAGCCGGGATGCGATTGTCCCTTGGATCGAGCTGGGCTTTTATTGACAAATCCAGCGCACCGAAGCAGGGACGAGGATGCTCTACTGTCTGTTCCGGGAGGAGTGCGGCTTTTCTCCTGGCATTCTCGGTGACATTTGAGAGGGATGGTTCTGGGCTTAGTGGAGTTCCCTGCGCCGGTCCCTGAGCCCTTCTGGAGGCAGGGGAGTTGAAGATGCCTCTTCAGGAGTACGTTTGCTGCATACTGAAGCCCAGATTTGCCCGTGATTTATGCTGGCTTTGGTCAGCCAGATCCACCCACCAGAGTTAACTGTCACGGGAACAGTGGCTTTGACATCAGCCTTAATTGTACACCAGCCACAAAGAATCAGTGGGCAAGGGGAAAACATGGGAAATGTCACCGTTTAAGGCGTATCTTACACTTCTCTATCGTCTTTTCCCCTATTTCTTACAGGCCGCTGCCTGTGCTTTGGCACTCAGGTGCAATCCTCCAAGGTGTCTTCACGTGCTGTCACAAATTCCTCTTTATTCCCACAGTTTTTAACTGGCATTTTAAGAGCAGTGTCTTGTGCTTGTGGAGCCCACAGCAATTTTGCCTTTCCCTGCACCACCTCTCTTGCATGGTCCAGCTGCGGATGCTGCTGCTGTCATCTCCCTTGGGTTCAGGTTCCAAATGATGGAAGCCCTGGATCATGCTGTTCCGTAACTATCATTAGTTACATGTGCATCTGCAGTGCTTCTGGACAGCGCTGCCAGCAGCGAAAGAAATGGAGCTGGCTTAATTGAGAGCCACATAGTTAATTATTAGTGCCTTTTTAACGGAGGAGACAGGAAATTTGCAGTGTCAGTTTTTAATTTCGTTGTGGTTTGCGGGGTAATGTGACTTTAAACTCGTGAGTTATTATCTGCATATAGGTAGCCCTAAAAGCCCTTTTTTGTTGTAAAAATGTCCAGAGATTTAAGAAGGAAAACGGGCACCTGCGTGTTACTGATCCCTTCAGCCAGGATGAACAACAAATAAAAACACTGGTTGCTGTCAGTGCTGCCAGTAGCTGTGACGTGGTTTGGAAGGAACTGCTGCTTCTGCCACACTTTTTGTGTCACCAAGTTTGGAACATCGTGCTCGGATATTGCGTGGAAGTTCTGGCAGGCTGAGCAGCATGGATTTTGAAAGTGGGCAGATGAGCTCACGGATAGACAGGCTGTCAAGGGCAGCTGGAAAGAAACCAGTTTGTATCTGTGCTGCAGCAGAGTTAGCTTTCTTGGGAAGGAGCATTCCTTGTAGCCTGGACAGATTCTCCGTGGGAAGCCATGAATGGTGGAGCCGTGTCTCTGTCTTCGTGGCTTTGCAGAGTAGAGGCACACGTTAAATACTGAGAAAACAGCTGAATCTTTTCCTGGACCTTCTTCATAAACTTGTTCTATGTATCCAGGACTGTGATGGAATAAGCTTGCTTCAACATTCATAAATTGAATATTGAATTACCTATTTCTGCGTGAAAGAGATGAGATAAAAGCTGCTTGGACAAAGTAACTTGTATACGGATTAAAAGCCAGAGAAGTTTTTGCCTGAGTATTTTTGGGAAAGCCTTTGTCACTAAGTTTCCTGGTGACCTTATGTGTACTCAATCAACGTGATTAATCTTTGGTAGAAATGCATTCGTTGTGCAAAGAAGGTGAACTTAATCCTAGAAACCTTTTTTTTTTTTTAACAATTTCTGCCTCTAGAAAGATTAAATGTATTTTTTCGAATGTTTTTTCTGACTTGGAAAAAAAGCAACAATCAAAAACTACAGTGTGAAGACATAAAAGAATATAGATTAAAATTCTTTTGCCGTTTCTGACGCTGATTGAATGCTCATCATCCCTCAGTATCAAACAGGATAGACTTGTAGTGAGTACAGCTTCATTGTATAGGAATAACTCTTCTGTGCACTTTCAGGTGATCTCAAATGAATTTTATTTTATTAGCGGAATCGAAATAATTGATGGATGGTAAGGTTCCCTGCTAAATAATTTTTTAAGAGGGGCACTGCACTGTAAAGACTCTTAAGCCCTTTCCCTTCAGGAAAGGAGAACTTCATGTCACCTTCTACTCTAAATTAGAGAGAGCCTACTTGCCACAGAATAGTCTTCAAAGCCAATTTCCTTTCCATGTGCTCTTATAAAGAAGTATGTCTGTGATATCTGCAAACCTACTGTTATGGCTTTGGGCTGGTCCAGAAGAGCTGAAAGGTGGAACTGGTTGGCTCAAACTGGGCAGAATGTAAAAGTAAATGTATTAATTAGAGGGAACCAGTACATAGATTTGAAATAAAAGCAACCTAAGGAGCAGGAAGAAAGACAAATATAAGTATGTTTTATTTTTTAAAAAATCAACATTTTTCTAGGTGGAATCCTGATGGGACAGCAATGCTTTTTGGTGTAACAAAGTTGATCAGAGGGATGGAACACCTTTCCTGTGTGGAAAGGCTGAGAGAACTGGGGTTGTTCAGCCTGGACAAGAGAAGGCTTTGGGGTGATCTAATTGTGCTCTTCCAGGACCTGAAGGAAATCTATAAGAAAGATGCAGAGACATTAATTACAAGAGCTGGAGTGACAGGACAAGGGGGAATGACTTCAAATTGAAAGAGTGGGTTTAGATTAGAGATCAGAAAAAAATTCTCCCCTATGAGGGTGGGGAGGCCCTGGCACAGGTTGCCTGGAGCAGCTCTGGCTGCCCCATCCCTGGGAGTGTTCCAGGCCGGGTTGGACGGTGCTTGGAGCACCCTGGGATAGTAGAAGGTGTCCCTGCTCATGACAGGGGAGTGGAACTAGATGATTCTTAAGGTCCCTTCCAACCCAAATCATTCCAGGATTCTATGATTCTGTGTATTACAGCTACAGAGAGGCTGCGAGAGGCTGGGACTTTGCTCCTGATGTTTTTCACCCTGGCTGTGACACTCTGCCATCACAGAAAGCCCCAGACCTGTCCACTGGCAACAGCAAGTTGCAATTAATGGGCTGGGTTTGTAAGGAATTGCTGCTGCAAATTGCAAACTAGTTCTGACTGCTTACCTGAAAACCAGAATACTTAATGCCGTGGAAGAGTTGGGGTTTCTGGTTCCCTGCACCCCCTAATTGGGCCAGGCTTTCAGACAGCAGGCACTTACCCTGCTGAAAGTCTGGCATCAATGTAAAATCAGGCAATTGAAGATCCTGAGCTGCAGGACGGCTTTTTGAAAAGGTAGGCCCGGGGCTCCATATCGATCAATCATTATTCTAATTGTTCATTTCTATTATGGTGGGAATCATTCAGAATCCTAGAGTTCCTGGGAGTAAATCATTTGGAAATGCTGCCCATTATAAAATTTAATTTTAAATCTATATTAAATAGATTTATAAAGGCAAGCTTTGCAATCTAGTAACAGAATATTATGCTGCCTCACAGAGGCTCAGCTTTTGGGTCCTGAGGGGCCAGGGCTGGGAATGAGAGTTGGGAACACAGGACTCAGGATGCTGGACCAATCTTTCTTTTTCTTTCAGACGACAGAGAAGAGGGGAAAGGAAGGCAAAACTGTATTTGGAGGCCCAGTCGTCAGCTCGTTATATCAAGAAGAAACAATCAGGTGATAATCTGTGCCGGAATTCGGTCAAAACCAGTGTTTTTCTAATGTCATTTTGTTAAGCTTTTTTTTTTAATATTGCACAAGTGTGGTGGCAACTACAACAGGATAATAAATGACAGGAAAGAACTTTTCAGGTCCATAATCATTTAAATCAATATCTGCCTGTATCATTGCCAGGTAGTAACCTTTCCCTAGCGCAAGATGTGGGGGAAGGGCAAGGCTTCCCATTTTTCAGTTATATGGCTAAAAAAAAAGGTAATATTG
Source organism: Eulacestoma nigropectus (assembly GCA_013397775.1). Classification (NCBI taxonomy): domain Eukaryota; kingdom Metazoa; phylum Chordata; class Aves; order Passeriformes; genus Eulacestoma; species Eulacestoma nigropectus. Next base: position 399,090 of record VZTE01003399.1, read on the forward strand.
GATATTTTTAATAGAAAGCTATTCAGGCACTACCTTTTTCAAATAGTTATTTCTTTACCAATACATTCATTAGGGACTGTTCAGTGAAGGTTTTAGTGTTGGACAATGTTTGCCTTCAGGGAGAGTTTTTGCCTTATATCAAATTAATTTTTTTCCAGGCTCTGCAGCAAGAAAAGCTAGCTCTGCATTTACTGAACTAGAGTGGCTGCTACTTAAAACTGCCAAGGTGCAAGTAGTAAGTGACATTAGCTACTGAATAGGGACACCTGGATAGTTTTTGTTTGGTTTATTTTTTTACTGTTCCAGACAACTAATCATGGGTATAATATTAACTCCAATAACTAAATGATTTTGTGGAGGAACTTTCAGAATACTGCATTGTATTTTTAGTTAAAATGAACAGTCAGAGAAGACAAAATTTTGCTGTCATGTTGCAGTCACCCATTTACGTGTGTATGATCCCATTTTTTAATGAATGTCTCTCATCTTTTTAGATCCAGGAAATTTAAACACCGATTTCTCCACATGCAGTCTCCAGCTGAGAACTTACCTAGAGGGTTAAAACTCTAGCTCAGCGTTTCTTTGACTTGTCACAAACTGAGGAAAAATCTTGTTCAGGTGGCTCCAAACCCTTAGCAAGGAGCTCAGGTAGGAGCAGAGGCAGCTGTTGTGAGCAGACCGGGTGGCAGTTGTATGCTTGGCAGTAGTGCAGGCATTTCCCTCGGGATTGCAATCCACTTTAGAGTGGAGTGGAGTACCTGGCCAGGAATAGCTTCCTTCCCTCATGTGGAGAGCCAGCACGTCTTTGACTTGCCCTGGACCTTGAGCAGAGGTGGTCAGGTGTGACCTTGGCTTAACACACTGTTTGAGGAATGGCACTTCTGCTGGCCACCAGCTCCTTTTTCATCCCTGCTCCGTCAGTGCAGGTCTCAGCCAACATCCTTGATCTCACAGTTTGACCTTGTGGTTTAAGTCCTGTTCAAGCTCTCCTTTTGGGGTTGGAGCATATCCCTACAGTGCTGTCAGAGTCTTGGTTATCCCAGGTACTGCCTATGCCCTTTCTTGGGTTTGAAATACAGTGTAATGTACAGAAAAACAGAGTTTGCTCTGGTTGGCTCGACCAGTCTAAATCTTTTCATGTGTTTGTTTTTATTTCCAAGAGTACAGCTGCAAATGCTTTTTTTGCAGACATACCATGAGGAACGTAAGTGCTGTTTGTTTAGCACAGCACAGCTATTGTCCTTACAAATGAGGCTGTAGGCAGGTGTAGTCTCCTGCACAGCTGGAATAGGGTGATTCTGCTGAAATTCATTGAATGAAGTGTCCTGACACTGCTGGCAGACTGGAAACTCACGTGGTCCCTTAGCACCATTTGACTCGCAGGCTTCAGTGTCTTCCTTGCAAGACAGGAATGAGCAAGTGTCACCATCATCTACCCACACAGAGTTGTACAGCTTCAGATTTCCTGGTTCTTTTGTCTACTGCTCATTCTCTTCCTGGAACAGGAATAAACATGCAAGTATAGGCACATCTCTAGTATGATAATTCCACTAATAAAAGCATAGCCGTAAACAGCAAAAATTGCTCTGGTACCAAACCTGCAAGCAGATAAACCAAAGAGGAGTGGCTCTAAACATTGGGTTTGGTGTCCAAGTTTGTCTAGAACAAGAATTGGTTCCATAGCTGTACCCGAGAAGGATGACTTTTGTGAGGCTGTGAGTGGTTACTTATAAAAACATAAGCTTAGTATTCAGTAGTACTTCATAAAAGAGAATGTCATCATAAAAAATAAGGCATTTTCTGTAGAGGAAGAACATGAAAAATTTTAAGGGGAAAGAAAACTGATTAGCCTGAGCCAAGATTGATAACACATTGATAGTTCTGGGTAAGTCCTGTGCTGTCCGTTCAGCGTGTACGTGTGTGCTGCCTCAAAACCTGCTATCTGAGAAAAGAAACTTTGATGCAGGCTCTTTTATTGACTCAGTTGCCTGGGGGGGGTCATCTGAAGCTTTACAACAAGCTTGCAAAAATTTGAGTAGAAATCAAACCACTTTAGTTTGTTTCCCAGGGCTGTTGATAGGATGAGTATTTTCTTGCTACAGAAGCCCAGAATAAGTAAGAAAAGCCCCTTATTTTGTGTACTAAAAATTAAAACTCAAGTCCTCATCAGCCCTGAGTCCTGACAGACTGCTGAAAGCAATTTCTCAGCAGGCATTACTCTGCCAAACACAGCCTACCATGTGCCCTTTAGGATTCTGCTGATCCAAAGGCAGGAAAAGGCTGCTAATTTATCTGGAGTCTGGCATCATCACAACCTCACCTTGCACCAGGAGACAGACAAGAATGCAGGTGCAGGCTTTTGAAGGGTCACCTCAGCAGGTTCACTGGTTTTATTCTTACCAGAACCTTTTGAACAGTTTATCAAATGATTAAAGCCCTCCAAGCTGTTGCTGTGCCGTATGAAGAGGAGAGGTTTTGTTTTAAATAGAATAAACCCCTAGTTTGCCATCAGCAGTAGTTAGCAACAAAGCGGCAATGCCATTGATTTCAGACTGTGTGTCTAAAATTATGCCTAAATAATGCTTACATTCCATTTATGGAATGAAACGCTTGGAGTTCAGGATGTGGATCTGGAAATGATGGACAAAGTGAAGTTACCATACCTTGCCCTAACGTGGCTCAGCAGCAGGAGGAACTCGGATGGTGCCAAGGCTGATTTTTTCCCTTATCACTAATTATCTCAAATGTTTCTAATTGAGAACAAGATAGAAAAATGGTCAGTCTGGCTCACAGTACATTGCACTGGTTCCAAATAAATTCAAGAGCATCCGTAGAAACAGCTTATACCGATCTAATTAAATCAATTTAGAAAGAGATTCGGTTAAATCAGTGCAATTTGTGTGTTCATAGATCAGCCCTCAAATCAGGAGAAGGTCTCTTGAGCTAATGAGGCATAGCAGTTATTTACTTTGGGGTACCGGGCACCAGTCATCAATTAGGAGTCATTAATAAAGCCTGGCAATAAGGAGCTCGAGTACCCCCAGTGAGTAATGGGGAGCAGTTGCAGGATGTATTAGCATAGTGCTCTGCCTCTGGGTTTCTCTGCAAATCACTTATCTCCCTTCGGGCATTGCATAAAACTCCTGCGTGCTGCTGACTGATGATGGGACTCGGAGGTTCCCTTGGAAGGAAGAATTTGGAAATTATCCGTGATTTCAGGCTGGGTATAGTGGTGGGGTTTTTTTTTTACTGCTATAAAGCTTTATGTCCTTTTTCTGGTCTTATTACCAGAACAAAGCAGTAGTAGTGGAGCTCTTTCATGATCAAAGCACTATAATTAGAGTTTCACAAACCTGGGAAATGAGCAGTGATCTGAGGTTGACTCATATGTTACCAGTATAAATCTCATCCAAGACACAGTCTGAGAGATATGCCAAAAATAGCGTAGCCTTGGGAAATTCAGCTTTATTTTTCAGTATTTTTTTTAAGCCGGGGCAAGGAGTAGGCAGTTTGTAAGTGTTTTCAGGAAACAAATACATTGATTTGGCAGGTGGAGAATGAGAAATAACGTTGCCAGATGTCTGTGTCCCTTTCCACTTCCACTGGAGGAGCCCTTCTGCGCTCTGCCATGAGCTGCTTGCTCAGGGCCTTGGCATGCCAGTTTGAGAATGACATCTGCCGGTCAGCACAGAGGCCTTCCTGGGCTGTGTTTTACGTTTCTGCCATCCAGAGGGATGCTGGAGAAGCCCTTTTCTGGTGGAAACTACCACCCTTCCCCTGGGCGTTTGGGAGCAGCCCCAGTCATGAGCGGGGCAGCATTTAGGGTGTGGGTGCGGAGCGGGCACCCCTGGTGTGCGGGACCTGCCTGATGCCGTGCAATCCATCAGAATTGTATTAATCCCACTAACGCAGCCGCCATCTGGTCCTGCTGCCGGGCCGGCTCGTGCGAGCCCCCGTGATGGATGGCCCTGGGAATTGATTAGTTGTTGTGCGAGACAAATGAACTGTTTTGGCAGAAAATACCAGAGGTCGCTGCATGTGGTCAGGCACAAAGGCTGCTGAATTTTAAAGAGCTGCTTCCAGCATCCTTTGCAAGGATGCTGCTTCAGAGCAGCGACGGCTTTTGAGATGAGCCCAGTGCTCCGGAGCACGGTTGGGGTTTTGTTGTCTCCTTCCAGCCCTACTTTTGGGAACACCAGCACTGGAAATGAGCGTAAAGCTGCGGAGATATGGGAGCCAGCGTCCGTGTTGGGAATTACGGGCCGGTGTTGTGCGTGTGGGGGGCTGCGCCACAGATGTCTGTCGCTCACGTAAATGCTGGGCTGTGCAATCCCTGTGGAAGAGCTTTCCTGGTTCTGTGGAGCCCAGGCAGCCCACAGTGTGCTCAGCCATGGTGCCTCTCGAGCAAAACACCTGCGGGCCCTGGCAGCTGGGGCTGGGGGTTTTTCAGGTCAGCGTTGCTTAGAAAGGGTTGCTCTCATGGTGATGTTCAGTGGGCCAATCTTTCGACTTGAAGACGATTGCCAAGTTTATTGCTTCCCCCCTTTTTACTGTCCCCAGAGCAGTGACCCTTGGGGCTTTGCTTTGTTGTGCAATGGGGCGGCTTGGCTCAGGCCTTCCCTTTGGGAGAGCACATCCTTCGGTGGCGGCTCCCACTCGGCGTTTCCCGGCCGCCTCCTCTGCGCTGCCGCGGATGCAGCCAAGCGCGCGCGGTGGGAGGGGAATTGGATGACACATGTCCCGCTATGTCCCGGCGGCTCTCGGAGGACGGCACACGAGTGTGCCGGCAAGTGGGCAACACTTCCCTTGGGATGGCCTGCCGGCTCAAAATAAACTTGAGTTATGGATTTATTCAGCTTGTAAAACCTCAGCTGGCATAAATAATTGAGAAAGCAAAGGTTTGTCTGTGGAGCGTACCTCAGGGACCCGCTCCTGCCTCCCTCCCTCCCACCACCCTTTCTTATGAAAATGATCCCAGTTGCACTGATAGATAATAACAACACCAAGCAATTAAAAGCTATGGGTGGCTGGAGAGAGGAGAAAAGGTTCAGTTAATGAGCTTTTCCTCTTCCTGTGCCCAGGAGAGCCTGTGAAGTGACGAGGCGATTAAAGCGAAGAGATAATTATAGATTATGTGAAAATGGGTCCCTTGGGGGCCAGGGGCCTCGACATAAACAGGGAGTGTTGCGAGTGCCTCTCGGCTCCCCGCACATGTCCCGTTCCGCTCCGCCGCGGTGCCGCTCGCTCGGCAGCACCGTGCCAAGCTCACGGGCGAAGCCACCTGTTAGCGGCACCCGGGGCCGCTCCACAAACCCACTGGGATGTGCCTTGGACCAGCCCCAGGAAAAGGGGAGAGGATGCCCAAAGTAGAACCTGGTCTCAGCCCTCTGCCCTGAGCTTTGCACTGGAGGTAACCTGCGAGGGGGAGGAAGGGGACGGGGCAAACCTAAAGGGTATTGTCTGCGCAAGGGTAAAGTAATGTGAGTTTCAAATCTCTTCTTTACCCTTTTCAGTGGCAGCCTTGGTGCTGTTTAGAAAGCAAGGAGTTTTACAGCACTCCAGATAAGAAGGAAATGATCAACTGGCAGCAGATCTTTTCCATGAGCTGTTTAAAACCTGTTGGCTCAACACGTGTGTTTTGGACAGCTTATGGAGAAGGCTTGCAAAGCCTTCCGAGCTTGGGGAGAGATGACTTGGTTTAAGTTCTTCCAAATCCTTTTATTCAAGGATGGAAAAAGCTGCCCATGTGTTACTTGCAGGCAACAGGTATGCTTCAACTCATCTTGAAATGAGAATTACCAGCTCTTACTGGGGATGTGGGAGAGCACAAGGAAATAGCTTTGGGGGCCATCAGCAAGGGAGAAGAGAAACCCTCTGGCCGTCCTCAGGAAATAGATACAAAAGCCCTACCTGCGTTTACTGACAGTCAAGTGCTTGCTGACTTGAAGACTTCTTTTTATCTCAACAATCTGACATGGAAAGAAAATTGCATCCAAGTCTTCCTTTTAGCTACGGGTTTTACATTGTTGTGCACATCTCCATTAGGTTGAGTTTCATGGCGTTTCCCATCTGAAGATGTCCTGAATACTGTATTTTTTATGTAAATTGACGTGTTTCTGAAAACACTGATGGAAATGCTATGGGTTCTTTCCACCATAACATTATCTGAGCATGTCTTTGCACTGTCACTTCTGTATTTCTCACGTGTTTCCATCTGGTTTTTGCCTGTTTCTACCAGTTTCTGGGCCTTGCTGCTGAATCTTACCGGTTTTATGAGGAGTGCAAATTCCTGCTAGGAACAGGTCTGATAAAATCATTACATCCTTTTTCTTTCCTGTAGCTACTACAGTGGAGGTATTATTATCTACACATACACACGAGTGAAATAAAGGAGGGAGAAAAAACTGAATTGCCAAGTTTTCCAGCTCTATTTCTTATTTGTCCTGTGTAGTTTTCAATGCAGAGTCAGCAAATAACAGTAACTCGTCTTTATTCCATTCATGCCATTCAAGAAGATTGTCTTCCCTAGTATTGGTCCCTCCAAAACTCTGGGTTTAACTCCTCTGAGATTTTTCCTCAGTTTCCCTTTCTGGTTTTAGCTGGATCAGATTGTTTTAAATGTCTGGGGTGCAGCTTCATATGACTATTTTATTTGTAGGTAAAATGTTCTCATCGTGACTGGAAAGGGCTTGTTTCTCTCTGTTAATATTTATAGAAAAGTTGGATATAATATATGCTTAATTTTTTTAAGGAGGGCACCAGGAGCACAGGAATGGTTTAAAGATTGAGAAATAAATGCAGAGTAGAAGAACGAAATTTCCCGAAACCTTATCTTCAGGTGGGGAAATTGGTATTCTGGATTAATTCCATTGTGGAGACTTCTGAAAGAAAAGTGGTTTTTTGGAATGGGGATATATAGAGCATTTGCAGAGTTGGTTATTCCAGAAAACTAAATCATGTCCAAATAGCTGTGTCAGGTCATTTTCCCCTTACAGACAGTAATATCCTTGGGAAAAGACTTTAAAAGTCCTGTCTGGAGGCTGTGGTGGGAAGATGGGCTGGTTGTGGTAGGTCAGGGTTGCTGTGCCCTCCCTCCTGGCACAGACCCTGCGGATGCTGCCTGTGGAGCACGGTCGGGTGCTTTATGGCTGCCGTGTCCCTCCTGGTACCTCTGGTGCTGCCCTGTGAGGTCTGTCAGGGCTCTGCAGCGTGTGGAATGACCAGGTGGCATCGCCGCCAGGGAGGGAAGGGCACAGCCTGAGCTCATGGCTGCAACATGGAAAATCACCCAGGAATAACTGAGGGTGGTGGTGCACTTCTCCAGCAAGAAGGGACTGGGGTTTGCTTTGCTGTTACGGAAGAAAAAGCGATCTGTAATAAATGAGAGGGGTGTGGCTGGCAGTGGGGAACCAAGTTCCTGTACAGCATTGTCTGGAAAGCAGCTTCTCCCAAAAGGCTGCTGTCGGCAGCCAGGGTTGTGTTGGAGAGGTTGGACTAACAAGGTGGGACTGGAGGGACTTCCCAGCATATCACATCAGCCCTTGTTAGCAGGGGCAGGCATGTCTTGTGACCTCCATCATGAGTCTGTCAAGCTCCATCTCAAGCAGTATAAGCTTTTGCCTTTTCTAATCCCACTGCGAGATTCTTTTTTTCTTGGAATTTGAGGTAATTGCATTTAAAGCATGCAGTGATCTGTTTCCCAGGAGCTTGTGTGTAACGAGCGGGCGAGACCTCCAACGAATGAGTTCATGACAGATTGGTTAAGAAACTGGGAGGTTCCTGTAATGTCCTTAGGCCTAAACACAGATGTGAAATCCTGTGTGGCTCCCAGCTCTTCACTAGAAAGGTGCAGCTCAGGTGTCTCTGCAGGGACTGCCTGTGTACAAAGAGTAGGGGTGGTGTGCTGGACAGCAGTGCTACTGAGGGAGCAAGGGGAGAGGGAGGGCAGAGGAAGTGAATTCTTTGGAGAAAGCAGTAATCTGCCACTGGAGCAAGTATTTGTGTTTTTTCCCACTTTTTTATGGCACTGAGGCAGGACACAGATGCTTGAGGACTGAAGAATCAGAGTGTAACTCAGTAAGCTAGATGCAGAGCAATAAGAGACAAAGTCAAAGTTGGGTCATGGCGCTCTGCCTGCCCTGCTGGGAGCAGAGGACATGTCCTTGCTGGCATTTCATTTTTGGAGGACTGCAGTTCAAAGAGCATCACTTTGTTTGTAACCCATTGCTCAGAAATGCAAGTGTTACCTGGATTTTACTTTTCCTTCCTGGTGCTCTTCAGCCTGCGAGTTCAAAGCAATGCAGATGAACAGAAGTGCTGTTGCCTTTTAGCACCAGGGGGTCGGTTCTCAAAGTGCCCTGTTGCATTTCTCCTGCCTGAAAGGCCCACAGCAGACTGACCTCCTTACTGGGTCTGGCCAGCTCCAGCAAGCTCCCTGTTTTCTGAGTGACTCAGGCTGTCAGTCTGAGTTCTGCTGAACATCCAGAAGGTCTTTAGTTAAGGTGATTGAAAACTGGGGAAGTCGTGTGAGGCAACGACTCTGTGTTTAACTCTTGTGAAGCTGCCAAGTCCCATAGCAGTGCTGATGGGCTCATTTGAACCATGGTTTTTGTCTGGAAACTAGAAAGAGAGAGGATTATGTGGGCTTTTGGCTTACTTCTGGAAAACCAATGACCTCTTTTCTTTATTCCCTGCTAGCAGCACAGTGGTATCACTGTATTTATGCCTAAAGGTATTATTCTTATAAGAATCTCTGAAAGGTCTTAACTTCATTAGAGGTTCTGTTTGTTTGGCAGGTAAGGATGGGAGTTTTACTGTATCTGAAGCCAGAGTATTGCTTTTAGCTGTGAGAGAAGCTGTAGGTGTGGCTCAAGCACTTGTGACACCATCGTTTGATCTTTCTGCCTGCAGGCAGTCCTGAACGAGCACATGCTGGTGTAATATCCGGGATCCCTCATGTGTTCAGCCAGGACAGACTGCTTTGCAGGTGTCCTGTTTGTCCTGCTGTTTTCTCCAAGCCGCGTTAGTGGCCTCTGTCCGGGACGGATGGCAGTGGAAGGGGCTTTGGTGTGACCCAGAGTGGCTCTTACAAGAGGAGCAGCTTTAGCCTTTTCTCCTCTGTGGAATTGCAGTGATTTATACCAGAACTTGAACGTGGATTTTTCTGGCTAACTTCATACATTTATTGTGCCATTTCACAGGAATAAACTGACATTTGTCCGGACATAATACTGTTGAAAGCAACCTTTGTTTTTCTAGGAAGCAGGGTCTTCTGTTTCTTAACTTGGGAGGTGGGGGGAAAGCACATTATTCTGCATGTGCAATACAGATGCCTGTTTCGATCCAGTGACAGCACTGAAATACCTGTAACAAAGTTAGAGCATATAATGTGCATGTGGCCTTTGTGTTGTGCAGTAACGTTGTGCTTTTTTTACTTTTGTTTCCTGAATAGGGAAGAGGACAAGAACATTTTTGATTACTGCAGAGAAAACAACATTGACTATGTAACCAAAGCCATTCAATCAAAAAAAGTGGATGTGAATGTCACAGATGAGGAGGTATGGAAAAAAGAGGACCATCAATATTTTATCTGTTTTGTGTATTAATTCAGTGCTACTCCTTTTTAAAATTCCCTGGTTAGGATTGTTATAGCAAGGTACTGCAAGAGCTGGACAAACACTTGGTCATTGAGACAGGGTAATCTATTTGAAAACAGCTTTCCGCTGGATTTCCAGTAGTGTGGATGTCTAACGGTGGGGCTGTAGCATGTCAGACCAGAAACTTATAACTTCTATGTTATTTTCAGCAATACCAGCAGCCACTTGCAGAGTAAGATCTTCTGAATACCTCCCTTTCCCCACTTTGTACACTAAGTGTGGTCATACAGAAGTAGGAAGTGAGAGAAACAGCTTTTTTGACCCATGAAGTCTGTTCAGTTTGAAGGAGGATTTCTGACATGCCACCAGCTTTTCATCACTCTCAGATGGAGGGCAAATGAGTGACACTGGCTTTCCAGCTTCACAAAAACAGTTACATTGTCCAGTCTTTCTCTGCTCACCAAACTCGAAACACCATTTCCCCACAGGGAGGTAATACAGGCATTGCCAGACACTCCAAGAAAAAACTGTGTCTAAAGCTGTGAATTGGCTTCATCCTTTTCTTGGTAGGAGTAAACACCTGGTGGGGGCAGTTTCCTGTTCATCCTTCGGGAGTTGTGGCCTTACCAGGTTTGTCACCTTGGTTTCCCTGCTTGCACACTGCCACCTAGCCCTGCCCCTGGTCCAGCCTGAGCACAGCTCCTTCCAGCACGCTGTGTTTCGGTGAACAGATGAAGTGCTTAGGCATTCATAGACTGAGACGCCACAAATTCAGTTGGGTTCTCCTGTAGCTCTAAGCAGATTTCTGCCCTCTGAGCCATGACAGCCCCGGCTGGGGCTCTGAATGCTGATGGCAGGGCCTTTTATTATTAATCAGGAATTCATGTGAATTAATTTTCAGAGGAGAGGAGGGAGGGTGTTCACAATCAGGGTTAGAATTTCACATCATAAATTCAATGAACTGAAACTGTCATGTGCCACAAAGTCACTGCAACAGTGCTGTTCCTGAGCTCCAACCTCCTTCTGCTGAGCACAGGTTATTGGAGGAGATGTCCAGAGCAGTCCCACAGAAAATACAGCTGGCGTCTGTTAATTAATAAAAGCTCATTTTTGGGATCACATACTTGCAATAGGTGCATGTTAGCATTGCTTTTCCACTGGCAAGGTGCTCTTTTGTAGTTAGCAGCATTCAGAAGCTTGTATCTTCCTTTCTGTTCAAGTAACAAATGTGCTTGTTTTCAGCCAAAGAAATACTGGTTTTAAAAAATCTATGTATTTTGTGGAAGCTGGAATATCTAAACTATGTAACAAACTACCGGATGACATCCTCCTTGGGAATTATCCGTGAGTCCCAGATGTAAAAGAAGTCCTATTTCTAACTAATGGGTATTAGCACATGGCTGTTGCAGAGTATGGGATTGCTTCAGCACAGGCAGGAGCCAAAAACATCTGCCTACCTGTAAAGGACTTGTGGGAGGATTCCCACTGGGGCAAAATTCTCCCATAGATGAAACATAGATGAAATTCTCACAGCTTCAACAATTTTGGTTTACCCCAACAAATGCGCAAATAGGGGAAGTAAGAACCTTTTTTTTGTTGTTTGTTTTGGAAACTGCTTGTTTGCTTCCTTATGCTGAGTCTAACTGGTCCAAAAAGCAAAAAAATAGCATACCAAAAGGAAAAATCAGAAAGTAATAGTAATTTCATTATATTTTAAGGATCTGAAACCATTACCAGTGTTGTTTGGTATCCAAACAGGTTCTTCCCAGTCTGGGAGGTAGCTTATTTTCCAATATTCATGCAGCTTGATTGAAGTTTTAGAACCCATTTTGGACTAGAGATAACCCAGACTGAGCCTTTCGTGAAGTGTACGCAAGCATAATCTTGTCATTTTTATTAACTATTTTAGTGTTACTGTGTGAATACATCCTGCCAAATCCAAAAGCTGCCTCACCTGGCCTCTGGACATAATTCACGCTGTCAACCCTTTGATTTAAATGCCTATAAATCTAAAATGTCAGCAGGATACATACAAAGAGTTAACTTCTTCTGAAACAAAATCTACTGAAGCACCAAGTAGGCTCGTGCTAAGCTGCAAAGATGCTCAGTTCAGCCTTTCCTTGGACAATAAAGACTTGGCTGGGGTTGTAGGCTGTTTAGATTTTACTTCTATATGATATGTTACTAATTAATTTATGTGATATGGTACTAATTGCTAGATCTATTTGTATCCCCCCATTTTGTGCAAACCCGTAATAAGTCAGAGAAAGGAGAAGAGAAATGAAAAATAAAAAAGTAAAGTGGGGATGAGCCAACTTAGTCAAAGCAAAAGGATTTCAGCAAGGGCAGCAGAAGATTCTGGGGTTTAGATAGATGCACTGGGAAACTTCCAAAGCATAAATGACCTTCCTGCCACGAGAAGTAAAGCTCTTCGTGTGCAGCATTCAAGCCAGCATACCTGCTAACAGTTTGGATATGATAAACTTCAATTTAGTATTAAACAAAGAATCTAATGACAGTAATCATGTACAGGCTTCCATTTACTGTGTCTAAACTGCCCAGAGTTCAACAGAATCACTTGCATTCACTTATAAAAAGTAGCAGAGACTGAAGCAACCTGTTTTCCTTCTGTATGTCAGCAGGAGTAATGGAATAAGAAATGGACTGTGCCTGTGAAGTCACCCCAGGCACATCCTGGGAGTGTGGCTCACTTGCTGCCTTTCTGAAAATAGTATTTCTTCAACTTCTAACAAACCAGGAGCTGCTCGAAGGCAGAGATGAGTTTTGTAATTTGTGCCAAGAGCTGTGGGGGTTGTAGCTAGATAATTTTTTTTTAATTGTTGGATAAATCCCAGTAAACAAACACATTACCTGCGTGCAGTGTTTAAGCCCTTGCCAAAGCTTTAATGAAAGGCATCTGACAGGATGCTCGCTTAGTCCCCGATCCTCGTGCTTTTGAGACAGCAAGTGCCAAACTGGTGCCAGCTGGCCAAGGAAAGGACAGGGGGGAAAATGGATTTGAAGAAGGGTCACATACTTCTGAATTTGTAGGCTTTCTCCCGTTAGAAAAACTTCACCAAATGTTTCCGAGCTTTGAAAGTGATTGACTTCCAAGTCAAGTTTACCTGTATAATTGCAACAACCCTTCCACTCAGTGTTCCTGCTGTCACAGGGGGATGCAGCCATTCTGTGGATATCTGTCTTGTCTTGATTACTGCTCATAGAACACTTGCCACAAGTTAGAGTGGCTCATTGCTACCCAGCCATTACAGCTGCAAACATCGTGCCTGGAAGTGTGGCTTTATACTGTAGCACATCCATTCGGTTTGGCTTTGTTCTCCCCTTTCTCTGCTCAGGCTAATTGATGTGAAAATCATTCCCATCCATTTGTCTGCCGACTCGGTGTATGGGAGACAAATCCCTGTCCTGTGCTTTGTTTGTGAACACCCTGTGACTTGGAGCTGAGCAGAATTGATGTGCTGTTGGCTTGAGAAACTGCTGCAGGAGCTGGCCAAGCTGGCAGCGGTTAGCCAAGCGAAGCACAGAAGATTTAAGAGGCAGGGTTAGTGCACTGGGGCTATTTTTATGCTTTTTTTTTTATTAAATACTTCAAAGGTGGGGGGGAAATGCATCCTCTCAAGTAACTTCTGCAACAACTGTTGTATTTGAATTGCAGGGAAGGGAGTACCTTGATGTTTGATTACATCTAGTCAAGACCTCACTGCTGCAGCGCTTTCCTATGTGAAATTATTCATGTTGCTCTGAGTCTCTCACTGCTTAATGAAATAGTCATGTGAGAATTGTTTTGGGAAAGCTCAATCTGTGGCCCTCAAGATTTCTGCCACGTTATTTAAACGCACAAACACATGCTATATGCTGATACAGAGCAGCAGCTGTGCAGACTAAAGAGTTTTTCAGCGTGCAGAGGTGATATCCATGCTCTACAAAGACTGGGACTGTATATTCAGTTTAAGCTTGTCTTATCACTAAGGTTTATTTTAAGAAAGACGTGGAAAACAAGTGGATTTTGTAGCTGTATATCTGCCTAAGTATGTTAGCTAGAGCTGTTGACTGTTGTTGACTTGCCTGACGCTCTGCAAATAGTAGTGAATATTATGAAGTTTCCATAGAGCCGTTAAGGTTGAAAAAGACCTCTAAGATCATTGAGTCCAACTATTTTAAATACCAAATTTTTAGTAATGCTTTTTGTTATGCAATAAGTAGGTTGAGATACTTCTGCAGGTATTTTTGCTTCCACATTTCATTGTGTGCTCTTGCACAGAAGGTCTCCAAAGCCCCTTGCACCCCGTGTCGAGGGCGTAGCATGCTGCAGACATTTCTTGGGTGGAACGTGTCAGCTGTTTAATAGTGCACAATTGCAATGCAGAGCCATTTAAGGCACTAATTAGAAAATACTGTATCCATTTAGAGTTGCAGAGAAAATATATAGGTAAGCAGAGTGTAATTACCCAAAGTGGAATTGGCCCAAGACTTGAAATCCATACTCCTGCAAATAGCACAAGGAGATTTTTAATGACTGTAGATGATCAGGCTTCAGGGTTTTGTCTTGTTCAAAAGGCACCCTGTGTAGCAGAAGCAGCCTTCCAGTGTCATGGGCAGGACCAGTTGCACAGTGCTCCGGTACCCCTGAGCTGTCACAATTAACTGTTGGTTTTCTTTTGTTGGTCTCAGCCAAGTTCAGTGCCAATGAAATGAGATTCTCCTTGTCCAGAGACAAGTGCAAAGCAATGTATTTTAGCCACTAATCTGTAACATGAATTTTGATATAAAGGATAGAAATGTCTTTATTTTATCATGTAATTGTACAATGAATACATTTGAATAATTGCGATGTTATTCCTCTACACATATATCAAAACACCAAAGTCATCTGTTGAAGTATTTATTGCTGTTGTGCATATTGCAGATGTGCCTCTTTCTTTTGACATAAACGTGTGGTATGAAAAAAGTTGGTATTTGTCCAACTGAAATCCTAAGTCTTAAGTAATTGCCAGTCCAGAGATGAGTTAAGGATGCTAAACATGAGTTAACAATATCTCCATATTTACCAATTGTTTTAAGTTGTACTCTTTCCCTCTTGTAGACCTTGGTAGTGGTGTTGAGTGCAAGAACATGAATTATTAAATGGCCTGTGGATGTCATCAGTGCTTCCATGGAAAGTCACTGTCAGAAAATTCATTCTAATGCAAGGTTAATTAGTGTAACATTAAAATTACATGTTCCAATAATTAATTAGTTGCTGGGTCAAAAAGTGTGCATTTCCTGACTTAAAATCATGCTCTTCCTCTGCTGCCCTGCCCAGGAATATCCAGCAGAAGCAGTGTGAGCTTTGGTCACAGGTATCTTCTGCCCTTCCTGCTTTCTGGCACCGTGGCCAGGAAATTTGGCTCACAGTTCCCATTAGCAGATAAATGAGTTGCTCACCTTGCTCCCCGCTGCTTTGTCAAGAGATTTATAACCAGGCATGGGCTAATTTAAATTATTTCTTTTGTGAAGGTCTGTGACTGTTTTCCGTGGCGTATTGGAAAACACAGGTCAGTCTGATGGTGTCACAGCTTGAGTGGGGTGATCCCTGGTCATCTACAGGGTGATTTCCAAGGAATCCCCGGCACGTGGGCTGTCCGAAATCAGGAGACGCTGATAGAACATTAAGGCTAATTTATTAAGTGTACACAGAAGCTTTTCTTCTTTGTTTACTGTCTCAAACTACTTTGAGTTACCTTTCTCAGAGATCCTAAGCTACTTCCCATGTCCTTGGGCATGCAGGAAGATCTGAACTTCCCGTTGCATGTTCCCGTTCCTGTGGTGGCAGACACCTGTAGAAAGGGGATGGGAAGAAAGCTGTAGAGGTTTGGGAGGGGCTGGAGGCATGGATGCAGCAGCCTGCCCAAGAGAGGACCGGCGGGGGTGCCTGCCCAGACATCCAGTTTCAGTCTTCTCTTGCAGCAGAGGCAGGACCCAGGGGTTGAGTGTTTCAGACCTGCCAGAGGAATGAGCTTTTGGGGACTTGGCATCCAGGTGGCTTAGGCAGCACTGAATATCCTACCCTTGCTGTCGAGGTCATTGCTCCCAGAAAAGTCCCAGAGGTGCCAACATCCTAAATCTACATAGGAAAACAAATAATGTCCTGGCTCCTGCGTTTCATACTTTGCTGCTTTTCCCCTCTGAATTTTTTGCTGGTTTGTGGGTTTGGTGCTAAATTAATGAAAAATTAAACTATGTGTCACTTTGACATTTCTAGCATTATTGTGTAAGTCCGAATCACCAGCAACAGTAAGTGGCATACTAATATTATTTTGTATTTTTTTTTTAAGTCTGTGTTAATTTTGGTATTGTTGCTCATTACTTCATAGCAAGACTGATTTTCCATGGGGATTTTTTGCTTGGCTTTGTTAATTTTCTCCTGGCTGTTTCAGGGCCGGGCTCTGCTCCACTGGGCGTGTGACAGAGGACACAAGGAGCTGGTTTCAGTACTGCTGCAGAACGCTGCTGATGTGAACATCCAGGTAAGAAGGAGCACAGAGGTAAATTGGATTGGTGTGTTATGCAGCCTCCTGACCAAATGTTTCCATGCAACTGAATTCTTCCACAACTCCGCAGCAAGTTCTGTCAGGGTATTTATCACAGAAAAGCTGCTCCACTCTGGTGAGACCCCACCTGCAGAGCTGCCTCCAGCTCTGGAGCCCCAGCACAGGAAGGATGTGGAGCTGTTGGAGCGAGTCCAGAGGAGGCCACAAAGTCGATGAGAGGGATGGAGCACCTCTCCTCTGAGGCTGAGAGAATTGGGATTGTTCAGCTTGGAAAAGAGAAGGCTTCAAGGTGACCTAATTTCAGCCTTCCAATACCTACAAGAGAGATGGAGAGAGACTGTTTACAAGATCATGTAGTGACCGGACAAGGGACGATGGCTTCAACTGAAAGAGAGTAGGTTTAGATTAGATATTAGGAAAAAAAATTCTTCCCTGTGAGGTTGGTGAGGCCCTGGCACAGGTTGCCCAGAGAAGCTGTGGCTACCCCTGGATCCCTGGAAGTGTCCAAGGCCAGGCTGGATGAAGCTTGGAATAGCCTGATCTAGTGGAAGGTCTTGGTGCCCCTAGCAGGGGTTTGGAAACTGGGTGATCTCTAATGTCCTTTCCAACCCAAACCGTTCTGGGATTGTCTTATAAGAACATCCAAAAATGTAACCTGCGAAAAATAACAGAGTTTGGAGCCACTGAGGTTTGCAGCCCACATGTCTGAGCTTAGCTAACACCAGTTTTAGGGTATCTGAATCGACCGCGTTTTGTCCTAAACTGGTTCAGCAACCACTTTGCAAATGGTTTCTTCCAGCCAGCCAGCCTGGGTCTGCCGGTGCTCCTGAGTCAACACTCCCAGTTCTGGCAGCTTGTTGTAATTAAGGGCTGGCCTGTGTAAATGTGATCGTGTTCAGAAATAGTTGTCCAACATATTTCTGTCAGATCATGATTGGCTGCTCTTTACCATCGTGGCACTTACTGGCTCTGCTCTCCATCCCAGTTTGGACATAGCTACACCTCTGCTGATGAATCTTTGAGCTCTCACTGGTGAGATCTGAGCAGCCTTCTGTGGATACCGAAATGATGCTGGCAGATGAATTTTCCAGCTTCTTGCATTAATTCTTTGAGAACTTTTCCTTTCTCATGCAAGATATGAAAACAGTAAGATAGTTTATGCAGCCGATATTCACATCTGGTGTTTTGCTAAGTTCTGTTTACGGTACACTGAGAAATGTTTTACCGTGGATGTGATAGAACCTGAACCAATCAACCTAGGAGGTGTGTGAACATTGTCCAATCGCTTTATGGAACTGGACTATATAAAAATGATTGTAAAATTAATAAATAATTCATTCTTTTGCTGGATTTGATGTTGCTGCATATCTCAGTTCCTGGCTTTACAGCGACAGCCTTCAGTAAATGCTTTGGGAATTTGTAAGAGGTGGACCTGAAGCAGAGTTGCAGTCTGAAGGCTTGTCAGCAGAGCTGTAGTGCTTACAGGCTACAGACAGTTGTGTTGGTATTTACACACACATAAAATTGTTGTAAAAAAATCTGTCTTGCCCTTCCCTGGGCAGAATTGCTGGTGGGATGGGTATGAGAAAGCACAGTTCTGCGGTGCCTGATGAGATGTGTCTGTTCACACTTAGGTCTCCAGGGTTTCAGTTGTAATGGATTTTATAGGAGTTTTTCCTTACACAGAAGAAGGGTAGAGTGAAGCCAGTGCAAATGGGGGGCTTTGCACACCCTGTCCATCTCCTTTCAGTCAGAGCTGGCGAGCAGTGTGTTGGACACAGGCAGGAACAGCTTTGCACTGAAATCGGGAAGGAGTGGAACCAGGCACCTGCCCACTCCCTTCGTCCTGGCAGCCTGGGAGGTGGTTCTGGGATCTCTCAGAAACATCTCTTCTCTTTGGCACTTGTCTCATTCCTTTGGAGGTAAAGTCTGACTCTTAGAAGAAAAAGCAGAAGAGAGAATCATCGTATTTTTTTTTCCCCCCTGAGCATTAATTTTCTGTTAAATTCTTCTCTTTTCTTTTTGATGCATTGCACGTTTTCTAACCAGATTATTTTTGGCCAGTAACAAAAGGTTAATAATAGCCATAAAAAGAAAAATCAATCTTTGATATGTTTTTCCCCACCAAGGTAATAAAGGAGAATTTTTTATAAAGGTCTCTGTTTGCACGTAGGTGTGTTCCCAGAGAAGGCAGACACATTTTTATTCTCAGCCATATATAAATTGCAATAACATTTCAAGACTTTGTGACTTAATGTTTATTTCTCTTTTTTTTTTTTTTATTTTTTTTTTATTTTGACCTTTGCCCTGGAAGATTTCACATCCAAAGCAAAAGCAGGAGAAATTTAAAGAGTAACCAGAAGAAAAAGGGAGAGGGAGAAACTGAGACTTTCTAGCAGGCCATAACACTGCAGCACCTGCTATAAGACATACCAAAGGCACTGCCAGTTAATGTGTGGGCTGTAAAGAACAGTGGGTTTGGTGTGAGGGAATACCTGGTGAATGGGTGATGCCATTTTTCCAGCGTGATGTGCTCCCAGCAGAGGTTCCCTTCACACCTCTGTCCCAGCAGCCTCCACGATTCCCACCCGCCTCTCCAGGTCTTCAGAGGTTCTTCTTTCTTGTTCAGTTTTGCAGCAGCACCTTCATGCAGGCATCGTAAGACATAAAGAATAAATTAGGGATTATGAGGGTTGTAAGTGGGTAGTGAAGGAGAGGAATGCTACAGACCAATTTTTTTTTTTAATTGCCTGTGTTTTAGTACACTTCTAAAAAGTTAGTCAAACAGCATGACAGATTTATGCTCTCTTCCATTACCTTTTTAATAAATGTTCTTCCGTCTTGGCTCTTTTGCAGTGTACTGAAGGATTTAGCTGCCTTAAGCAGGCAGTGACGGTGATGCTCTGCTGGGTGACCTGGAGCAAGTCTTACCTGTTCGCTGTGCCTGCAGATGTGCCTTAATCCCTTTTTGCTGCCTTATTTTAGTTACCTTTGTACTATCTATTGTCAAAGTACTGCAGTCTCGGGATCAGGAGGGTCTGCAAGAGTCAACTTACTGCTCTTTGCTGATAAACAGGCAGCTTTAGGAGCAGGAAGAGCGGTCTCCTGGCTCTGCCCATTCCTGTAGCATGCTCAAAACCACTTTCATTCTGGGAATAACCCATGCCCGTGGACTGCAGTGATCCAGCGCCTGCGCTTTGTGTTTTAGCAGTGGTGCTGCAGTTTCCAAAGGGTGCTTCACTAATGCCACTGAAAAGCTGCAGCCACTGAATGCTCTGGTTGTTCGTAATGAGCTCTAATAGCACATTTGAAAAGAGGTGGTAAAGCAATTGCCATGGTCGAGGGGATACAGAAAGGCAACAGGCTGCTTTGCTTTGTTGAGAAGGGACATTTGCATAATTGAATTACCTAAATCTTCAGTTCCAGAGGCCATGTCAAAGTGGGTGGTGGGATGGTGTTTCGGAGCTCTGCTGGAAATACCCAGAGCGTGGGGCTCAGTCTGAGAACAGCCTCCTTCACTGGAGCTGTTTGCCTGAAACAGCAAGGTAACAGCTGGTAACATAATGTTAAGGTGAAAGATACTAAGTCTAACACAACCGTACCATAACAGTTATGAAGGAGCGCAGCAACACGACTGTAATATCCATTTCTAGCTTTAAAATATATGAAGACGGAAGTTTTCCTTGCCAAGGATGAGCAACAAAGGAAAACCGCTTTCCTCTGTGGGGAGAGCACCTCCTGGATGTGAGGTGCTGCTCAAGCAGCTTTCAGAGGAGCTCCTTTAGTGTATTTGGGAGATGTAGACCGTAGACTTTCCTCCTGGACTTCCTGTGGCTGCATTTTGTTCCGTTTGTGGGTACTCCTTCCTCCAAAATAATAATCCATGTGTTCATGGCATGCCCTTGGGAGTGTATGGGGAACTGTTCTGGAGTGGTGCTAAGCAACTCAGCTTACTCCGATAAAGCTTTTCAAGCCTGTCTGGCCATATGAGCAAGTTTTAACATAAATATTGTGAGTTGTAAAGGGAACGGTATCGCTTGGCACACAGGATAATTAAGGGCTGTGTATATATCCATGTGGTAGAGCAGCTGAGTTTAAACTGTATCTAAGTATTTTATGATTTTTAAACTGCATCATTGTGCAATTATCAGTGTTATGGTAATAATTTTCTGTGCTGAAATTTTTCAGTAATTATAACTAAAAGGATGAAAAAAGCTGTAGCTGAGCTTCAGTTTTTATTTGCTGACTTTTCACTTTGCTGGTAAAGTGAGGATCAGTACACTGAGACACTAAACCGCTGGTCAGCACGTTCTCGGTGGTCACTCACGGACCCTTCAGGTGTTTGAGAAGGAAACTTGAGACTAAAGCTGAAAATCATCAGGTTAAGAAATCTGTTGCTGGTATATGTGGGGTTTATTTTATTCATTCCATGAAAAGCATCTGGTGTCCGTGCTGTCTGCAGAGAGCATTGGTTGATTTTTAGTGCCAGTGTTGGATTTGTATCTTGTACCAATTCATGCAAGTCTGCTCAGTCCTATTTATGCACTGAGGTGATGCTTGTCAGCATATTTTGAGTTAGATCGGGGTTTTTCCTTTTTTTTTTTTAAAGATATTTAGAGTAACAGGAGGAGCATGGTTGCCTCCCCAGGTTATCCTTCTCCCAGTTCCTGACTTCCCTCCTCTATNGGATGCTTTGTCAGATATTTTGGGTTTGATCGGGGTTTTTCCTTTTTTTTTTTTAAAGATATTTAGAGTAACAGGAGGAGCATGGTTGCCTCCCCAGGTTATCCTTCTCCCAGTTCCTGACTTCCCTCCTCTATTTGCTTCCTAGCACTGGTGAGTCAGAGGGCTCCTGGAGGCATGGAACATGGAGCAGCCATCCCCTTGTAATGCCTTCACTGACTAGGGATAGAAAAAAGAAAAAATCTTTTCTAACGAAGACAATACAAACATAATAAATAGCAGGGAGGGTTCATCTCCCTCATGACTCAATCCTTCTCAAACAACATTATTATTGACTGGCCTATTGGTTGCCAAAAAGGAAAATCAATTGTACTAGAAGTAGTTGCTGGGCCACAGATCACGGTGCTAACCCAGCAGAGACAGGTTGATTTTTATCAACTATCCAAAGACTAATTTCCACCATTAGCTAAAAATGAAGTAGAAATTATGGATATGTCGAAGATTGCTAAGATTGGTGGTCTGTTAGTTTTGTGTGTTTGTATGGGTTTTCTGTTTTCCTGCCTGACTCTTAAAAGGATTGTGTCTGTATAGGATAAAAAGCAGCAAGGAATAGTCAGGCCTGCTCGCATGCCTGTTTTTGTTTTTCTTTTCAGCCTTGTTCATTTGGATTTCACAGCAACGGTCTTGTGTTGGAGGCATGCAGATATTTAAAAATTAAGCTGGTCTCAGCAAACGTGCATCCCTTCCCTGCCTCCTGCACCGAACATCTGTCATGCCCTCATGATTCTGTGCCTGTAGGGAGATGGAGAAATTGATGTGGATGTTTTGACTGTTGTGACCAAGGACCACAGGCCACAGGCTGCATCCACACATCTTTCCCCCTTCCCCAGTGAGATGGGGGATGCAAACACACTTGTGGGTAGGGTGCCAGCTGCCAAAGTCCTCTGCTGTCATGACCATTCTCTAAACCTGGCTGAGATTAAACAGGAACACAACAGCCTCATGTCCTTGCAGTTAATGTCCCTAGGATCAATTTCTCCCTAAATATACTAAAAGCCTGGCTCATAAAGCCACGAGGGGCCCTGTCCTGGACCTGATACTGCAGCAGAGGCTTTGGTGTAGCTACGCTCACAGCAAGCAAAGCACGTCACAGGTACTGCTGAATTGACCATTGCTGTGGGAGGGAGCTACAGTGGCAAATGTGGGGACACTAAACAGAGCTGAAAAGCAAAGCAATAAGAGCAGATTTATTAACCACAGTAGTGTCCTTTTTCCCTTAACCACCCCCCATCCCGATCCCTGTGTCAGTATTTCTGTGGTCAGTTTTGTCAAACAGATCTCTGAAGACTCTGCAGCCTCATACCCCTTCAGTCTTGACACTGTTGCCAGTGGGTGTGGAAGCCATTAGCCAAAAGAAAGGAGAGATCTGCTTAGTGACAGAGGGTAGCATTCTACATTAAAGCATTGACATGGTGCCAGTCACACAGTTATTACAAGTGGCACAGCTCCATGTCTCTTCTGCGGGTCTCTCTGTGGAATGTAGATTGGCAGCAGGTTGAATGTTAAATGGTCACCACTCAGCAGATGCTCTTTTTACCTACTGGGAGAAAAGTCCCTTTCAGCAGAAACATTTGCAAAATATTTGCACTCTAAATATATGCTGGGAAAGGCAGAGGTTGATCCCTGGTTTGCTCCTTTGCTTCTGAAGACGCCTCAGGCCTCATCAACACTAACCATAGGTTGTACAGATGATGAGATGTTTCCTTCTGCTTGTCCAGGCTGGGCTTTTTAGCATTGTTTCTTCCCATCTTCCAGCCTGACGTGTCCAGTCTGTTTCTTCTGCTCCCTGTAGACAGCTGCATCATTGCTTCACGGCTGGTGCAGCAGAGCAGTTGGCACCCTTGCTCAGGCAGCCCGTGTTCAGCACTGCCTGCAAAGCAGCTCACCAGCCAGGAACTGCTGCAGGCTCCTGTGTCCTGCAAAACCAGTGTTTGAAAAGTGAAATCCAGGAGCTGGTCCTGAAAAAACTCGCAGTGGTCTCTGCTGCTTTACCCTCAAAGCCTAAAGCTGCTGTCCGAGTAATCAAAGCACAGGGTTTAAAAAGCTGGACCAAGGACAGCGGCACATTTTAGTGGCTTGTGGGCATCACCTCCTACTGAGGGCTGTGCTGTGCAGAGGGAGGCACTTCCCATGGCCCGTGCTGGGGCAGGAATGCAGTTTGGCAGAAGGCATATGGTTTTAGCTCAGGGAGCCTTGCGCCTGATGCCAAGCGTGACAGCACAGCTCTTTTGTGGTGCACTCTCTGTCAATGCTCACAGTAGACAGGAGCCAGCAGCAGCAGTGAGCTTTGAGGTCAGTGCAAGTGGCACCATGGAGGAGAAGCAGATATCTTACTCCCCACTGTCTTCATGTGTCCCTGCAGAGGCAGGAAAGAGCCTTACCTTGAATGCTTCCCTGCGAGGACATGGGATGGCCCCATGGCCCTTGGTCTCAGGGTCATCTCTGAAATAGGCGTGTGTTAAAACACCTGTAATTCCTGAGGTCATTGTTGGAAATGCTTTAACCCCTCATTAAGGTGTTTGGTTAACTGCACAAACAGGATACCACTGGCAGCCAAGCTGGTTCTTCGGGTGAACGCATCACCCTAGGAGTGGTCTCTAATCACCCTAGGAATGGTCTCTAATCACCCGAGGAATGGTCTCCAGCGTGCTTCATTTCCTATGGCTTTGGCGTCACCCATGCCCGCCAGAGGAACCACCAGGCCATCAGCTACTCTTTGCTCAGGAGAGATGGTTCCTAGAACATCTCTTACCATCAGCCTCTTGGAAAAGCTTTCCCTGTTTTGAAGAAGTTCTGCCACTCACCTTCTCCCTGAGGACTTCTCCATTTGAGAAAGCCTGGTTTTGCTTTCCGAATGGAATTTTGTATTCATCTGTTGTCAGCAGTTGTTTCTTCCAGTTTGTTCTAAGAACCAAAACCAAACAAACCCACACAAAAAAAAAAAAAAAAAAAAAAAAAACAAACAAACAAAAAAAACCCCCCCCAGTTCTAAGTAAATCATTGGGGCATCTCAAATTTGCAGTCTTTGCAGTCTTCAGTACGAAGTACTTTTGTTAAGTTTTGCTAAGTAAGATTGTTCTAATGCTTTAGATGTTGAGGCAGTAACTCTTTTAGCTTATTTTGGTTAGATTTTAAGTAAGATGTTTCCTGATTGTAGCTCCATGGATTGTAAGTGGCAAAACAGCACTGAAAATGGCAAAGCTAATTTAGTAGGTTCCTGTTTCTCAACTTGTACGTGTTGCTTTTGCGTCCATGAGAACAGTGTCAGTGCAGGAGACTTTCCAGCTCAGAGTCGTGTCTCTGGTGGCAGGGAAGAGTGAATGCTTAGGGGACAGAGTAGGGTAAGCACACAGTGATAATTTCATATGTTTTCCCAGAATCTGTGGTTTGGAGGCATCCTGAACCACTGTTACTGTCTTTGCACTCCTGGATTTTTCTTTGATAAATTTCTTTCATCCCTCTTTGGATTCCCAAACTTGATGTTAGCGAGAGTCCTGTAGTTAAACTGCATTTGCTTTGTACTTGCCATGACCATTTCATGTCAGAGCCCATCATTCTTGTGTAATGAGAAACAGTAATTGTTCCCCCAGTTACCTGCTCTGTCCTGCTTTTGATTTTATTGGCCTCCTTGCTTCCCCTTGATGACTTCTTTTTCAGACTGAGGAGTTTTATCTGTTTAATCCCACCCCATTTGGAAGCTGTTCAGTAACTTTGCCACTTGTCATTCTTTGGATCAGTTCTAGTTCTTCCTTACTCCTTTCAGATGAAGGAAGCAGCACTTCTCCCAGTGCCCAAGCTGTAAGTGCCATATGAGAGATAATGAAGCAATATAGTGATGTTTTCTTATTTCTTTTTTTTTCCCCCCCAATGCCTCCTTGTTGTTTGTGTTTTATTAGCTACCATCAAATACTGAGCTGGTCTGTAATAACTCATGATCTGTCTCCACAGAGGTAATAGCTAGTTCAGAGCCCATTGCTCTGCATTTAGACTGAAGGTTGTTTTTCCATGTGTGCATTACTTGGTGTTTATTAGAGCTGAATTTCATCTGCAGGCTTTTCACCCTGTCACCTTGAGATCCCTTTGTAGCATTTTACAGGCAGCTTTTGGTTTAAAGGACTTGGATGCTTCACTCCCAGCCTGCTTCCCCTGTTCGCCTGTGGGGGCTGAACAGCCCAGGCCCTTGCACAGACCCCTCAGAGGCTCCAGCTCTCACCAGCAACTGTTCAAGCTGGTTGTTTACTCCTGTTCAATCTCCGATTTTGTTATCTGTTTTCAAGCAAAGACCTTCCCTCTTGCTCTATGACAGCATCATTTAATAGTCTTTGGTGAGGAGGCGTGTCCAAAGGTGAGAGGGTGTGTCTTTGGTTAGCGGGTGTGTTTTGGAAACCCATGTGAACAGGCATCCCCACTGGTGTGGGATAGCAGTCATCTTGGTGGCGCTGGCCTGCATAGGGAAGCGAAGGCTGGTGCCATCCTCCCTCTGCCTGTCACAGAAAAGCTACTCCCTTGCTCCCTTTTGTAACAAAACAAGTAAATCCTATCTTGGAGTAATCGTCTCGTTTATCTAACACACCAGTAGACTGTCTCACCGTGGACATTCCATGTTGGAATGAGTCTTCCCTCATCTTTTGACAATTCTCAGCTTGGCTGGAATAAAAGTTTGTTATAAAAGGAAGGCCTGAACTTCCACGAAGGTGAGTTGAGGCTGGCTGTGGTGTTCATTCCTGGGTTAGGAGGTGCCTGTCTGCAGGCTGGGTACCAGCATTGGAAGAATTGGTGAACTTCCATTGTGTAAATCAGTTTCTGCTGTTCCAGCCAATTAAACATTAAAATGAGCATGACAAATAAGTGTTCGTTTATGGGTCAATAACTCCGGGGCATGGCTGTGACGTGGCTGACCGAGACAATCCATTTCAGTGCAGGCCTGGGCAGCCCAACCTCCTCGGGTGTGTAATTGCTCTTCCAGGGAAAGGGAAGTAATAAGGATAATGCAGCTATCAGGCCTCGACTCACTAGTTCAGAAACTTCCCCTTGCCAATCAAATTCCTTTGGTATTCAACCAGTTTTAGGCTTGTTCCAAAGGCATTATTGTACTGTCAGAAACTATCCTGATGGATATGTGCATTCTCTCCAGTGTTGGGTGTTACCTTCTGGAAGATGCTTGGTCTAAATAGAGCCAATAAACCTTCTGTAAAGCCAGCCCTCAGTGCACACTTTATGGCAACAGACAGACCTGTCTTGTCTCTCCCTCCGTCCCCCCCTCCCCTATTATATATATTTTTTTTTCAGCACTATTAGATTATTAAATGCTTAATGACTATTCTATTCCTGCTAACTATACTTTTGATGAGCTGCACTAATAAAACTTTGTAACAGCGAAGCATGTGTCTGGTTCCTTTATAGGAAGGGCACATTTGGGGAGCTGAAGTAATGGGGGATAAAACTCAATTAATGAATAGAAATAAAAAGAAGTAAATGAGGTAATCAAACTCAGAGAAATTAGTATTGGCAGGTCTTGAATGATGCTCTTGGATGAACAATCTTTCAAAATCCTTCCTTGTATGCTGCTGCTGTCTCTTTATTTATTATTAAAATAACATGATCCATGAGGCGCTCGGGGTGACTCCCAGCCTAGCTAATTCTAATTAATCCAGTCAGGGAGAGCAGCAGGGTAAGTGGAGCAGTCTATCGGATTGAAATTCATAACTTAATTGAGGTCAAAGTCCCGGGCTGGGAGAACAAAAGTCTTTCGCTGGGACCAGGCAGATCAATAGCAATAAATATCTGGCTTGGATGCAAGTAGCTTATAGTGACGGATTATCTGACACTGGCCAGAGGTCTTGGTCTTGTTCAGGGCAAAGTCCTGTGGCATGTACAGTGGAGGGTGACTTTTGCCAGGGTTCCCTCCAAAACCCCAAACAACTCTTAAAGGACTCACGGGACCCTCAGGAGAAGGATGTCCATATAGAAGTCCCCATGAGTCATGCTGAAATTTGGGTTCTCAAGGTACAGGTGTCTCAGCAGTGACACAAGGGCAAGTGTCACGTTGGTGCTGATGGAGGCTGGAAGAAGTTGCTCAGGCTTACAGGAACTTGGAGCTAAATCACAGCTTGTCCAGAAAAAGACCTTTAGGATCAGGGGAAGCTGAGCCATGGACTGATGGGCTTTATGCCAAGTCTGTATTTATAGCACGTTTACATAGGAGGAGAGAGGAAGGTTGGAAGAGGGAAGTGTAAATAATCATTAAGGTGGGTTTGTCATGTGAGAGAAACCAGCAGAGGCAGATGTGGTGTTGCCTGTTCTTCAGAAAAGCATCCAGACTCTGCTGTGACCTCCAAAATGTTCTGTTCCGGGGGTTTGCATGTGCTAAGGACGGCTGGTTTCCCAAGCCCTTGCCCAAGCACGGCACGAGTCTGGGTGTTGCCTGAACTCCTAAGCCAGAGAGGAAGCCTGAGGTCCCGGCTGGGATCTGTGCCTTGCGCTGTGCACACAGTCTTCCCTGGCAGTGGGCACTGAAATACTCGTCAATACCAGCAACTGAACTTCTCTGAACTTTGAAAGAAGCAGGTCCTTCGGCTGGAGTTCAGAATTAAAATGCAGTCTTCACCTAGGCTGTTATTAATGCGATGTTTATGCAGATTGGACTGCTCTGCTCGTATCCTCTCTGCAGAGGACAAATACTGCTGTGGTCAGCACTCGGTACATCCCAGATGGATGTTGTTCTGCCAATGCACTTCAACACAGCTTGGAAGAGAGGTGGAAACCGCAGCTTGGACACAGCCAGGGGCTTGGTTTGACGCACCTGCTCGTCCCGTTAACACTGCGTGAGTCTAAAGCATCTGTTCAGGTCCACCTTGCTAGAAATGTTCGGAAGATCTCTTTGGCTCCACAGGTCAGGTTTCGAGGTGTAGGGCAAAAGCCTTGTCTGGTCAGGTGCCAGGTTTTAATGTGATGGGCAACTGTTGGTGTTTCTGGTTGTATAAATGGTACTTCTGTACCCTCACACCCTTTGGAAACTGTCTCTGGAAAGCACCTCTTGTTTTCCACTGCAGGACATTTGCTTTGTGTGGACAATGCAGTGAACGAGGCAGCTGTTCTGTACATATATATGTGTATATATGTGTGTGTGTGTGTATGTATGAGATATTTATATGCACATACACTTGCCTTTGCTATATACTGTTATGATCTACTACTTGCTATTCTGCTATATACTACTTTCCCCCTCCATGTCCCATCCATGGCACCACCTCCTCCTTCTAAGCTGGTGCTTTCCAGATTCCTATTGGATTCTTTGTGTGCTCCTGCTTCATTCCTGCCCAGCCTGTACAAGAGCAAAAAGTTCCCGAGGCTGTTAAACACTGCAAACAAAACTGCATTGGCAGCTGCCATCAAGGGGAGAAGGGCTTGAGTGATTTATTTTGCTGTAATTAAAAACTAACAGAAAAATCCAAGTACTGAACAATTCATGACTTAACAGCAAGATCCCATGAGCAACACATCTTGAATGTACAGAACTTGGTATTGCACTTTAGTTACGGCTCTGCTAAGGTTTAGGAGAAAAATAAATTAAAAGTGTGAACATTACCATTTTTTCCTCTTCATAGAGCCGCACCTGTGACGCAGGTGAGAGAATTTGCGCTTTTTTTCATCTGAGAGAAATAACAGGATCTGTCCATTCAAAGCTGGGTTTCCACAGGTATATATGTTATTAAAAAACATAGCAGTAGATGGCCAGATCTCTAGAATATCTATGGATTCAGTGAAGAAATTCACTTTATGGCTCTTCTGAGAGTCAAGTTCAGGTTTCTAATTCTCCAGTTTTGCTACAGAATCCCAGCGTGACCTTGAACAAGTCACTTGATTTCTTTCTGCCGTGGTTTCCCATCTGGGAAATGGTGGGGCAAATAATCGTTTTTTATCTCATGGATATAACAAGATTATAAAAATATGGTACTTTTAAGAACCTTAGAAAACTGATGAAATGAAATTAAACAGATCCTGCAGTCCGGATAAAATGAGATGAAACAAGCATGAAACTATTAGTGAAAGAAATGTTTCTTTATCTTCTGCAAATAAAAATGCAAAGTGATTAAGTGGGTCTTTTCTAGCTATTAGCAATAGCAGCTCTAGCCAGCTGACTCCTGCCACCCTTGTAAATTAATTTGTGGGGTACAGTCCTGAATTTAGTATGCTCACAATAAATAGCCTTAAAGATGTTGTCACCTTCTGTGATGCACAATGTTACTGCCACGATAGTACTGCAATTAACTTGCCCTGCAGATAAAAAGCAGCTGCTTTAAATGAGATGCTCTAACACAATGGTTTGCAAATTTCTTTTAATTGATTTTTTTTTCCCCTCCCTGTGAGATTTCCTGCCTTTACTGTATATCCAGCAGTATTTTTTGTGTGGCAGGGGAAAGGCATGGGAGTAAAGTTAAAGGTTATTCTTTTCCAGGACGGGTTTGGAGGTCTGGTGGAGCAAACCCCACATGTCCCTGCTGCTGAGCACGGTTAGTGATGAGCTTTGTGTGTGTGCGAGGTGCTGGAAGAGGAGCAAAGCCCCAGCTCAGTCTGTGGGCATTTTCCTTCCCTGGCTTGGTGACTGGATGAGAAAGTCTCTTTTTCAGCACAGCTCTCAAATCCAGGCAGGGGTTAATGAACAAAACAGGAAGGAAGGAGTTTGGACTGGTTGACTTTATCTAACACAGAAGGAAGACAAGCGAAGGATCTCGGAAGGCAATAGGCTGGATGGAACCTGCTACAAAGAAACTTTGACATGTGCTGGGGCGCAGCCAGAGGCCGGGTTACCTATGTTCAGGAAATCCCAATTTACTCATTTTTTCTTTTCTTTTTGTTTTTTTTCAAACTCAAGTTTTAATCATGTTTGGACTGTGCAGATGAAATCTGAGTGAGAAGCCAGGTCTGCCAAAGCTGCCTGGTTCCCTTCTCTGTGGCGTCCTATTCCTGCTGCTATTGTGGGGATATTTTCAGGCGGTGCTCACAGATTACATGCTAATTTGGCTTCTGAAGTGGTATGAAATTGAGCATTACACTTTCAATTCCAGTGGTCAGACTCAGAAGAGATTTGTAAAGTTACGGCTCAGCAATTGCAAATGATCCATTTTTCACAGCTTAATGACCAAAGGCTTGTTTTTGGAGTGATGGGAAGTGATCACATGCACCCTTACCTCCAGTGCTAATTGCAGAGTAGAAGAGGTTAATTTAAACCGTGGAGGCAGTTTTGATCTGGATCTTTCACAGCAGCAGGAAAACTCAGAGCTGTGGGGACTTTAAATCATTCATTTTGCTTCTCAGATTGAAAAGTTAAGCGTGGATGTGGTCAGTTTGCTCTCATCAGCTGGAAAGAAACAACTTGCTAAGCCCAGTCAGTTGGGATAAACCACAGTGTAAAGGTTATGAATGTGTATTGAGTCAAAAATAGAAGATTATATAAACTAGTCATTTAGCCGTGGTTTAAATAATCTTTTTTTGCCTATCAGTTCAAGTGTTCCTCTTGTGCCCATTTAAATTATAAGTCCAGGCAGTAAGCAAGAGCAAAGACCGTCCCTATCCCAAAGAGATCATCTTGGCATCAGATGTAGTGCCACAGGTAGTGCAAATGGAAAGGCTGAGGGAATGGAAGTCAGAGAACAAAACAGAGATCAGCAGAAAAATGGTGTTCTTGGCTCATGGCTTCCCCAGGCGATGCCAGACAGGGGTGACACGGAGGGGTCATGGCAGGAGGAGTCTTACTGAGGATTTAAGGGCTGGTGAGGTGTCATTACTGAGCACTTCTGGCAAGGGATAAACACGTGAATGCCTTGCTTAAATCAATAGGACTTTTACTGGCATGTGTCCTAGGGCTGAATGCGTCCCTTGCTGGGATCAGTTAAAAAAACCCTGCATTTTACCAAGTCTGTTGGGAGCAAGAATCAGTGATGGAGAAGAAATGGGAGACTTTTCACCGAGAAAAAGAGTAAATTGCTTCATTTGCATAGGAATGTATCACAGCTGTACCCCATGCAGAAAATGTTTCCTTCTGGGATAGGGTGGGTCAAAAACACAGTCACCCAGCTGCAAAATTGGTTCTGATTCAAGCAGACAACGGCACTCATTTCTGGATGGATGGTGCTTTCAATCTTGTGCCCAGCTACTGAAAACACCTGGTAAGAGTTCTGGTCTCCAGGACGTCATCTTCCAGTTAAACGTAGGAGTTTGCTGTTTCTAAACAAAGAATTTCTGAGCAGAATTCCCAAACTGGAGAATTGTCCATCTAGAGTTGCCAACCACAACCCTTCTTGTTTGACATGGCTGCTTGTTGGCTTCAATGGTAGCATCTCCTGCATCATCAGATAGCACAGAAACTTCTTTTCCATCACCATTTGGTCTTTGAGACACTTGGTTTGTAGCTGGTGCTGCAGTCCAGTGGGTCAGCTGTGCATCCTGGGAATCTGGAGTGGTAGCAAGTCACAGATGGTCCAAGAGATCAGAAATAGAATATTGGGTGTGTCTGGTGTACTTTTAGCAACGCTCCTCATTTCCCAAATCCAGGCAGATTGGGGGTTCCTTCACGGTGTTGGCTTTCAGTGCCTTAGGCAGGACAGACTGCTGCGGCCCTGGAGAAGTAACCAGGCACAAAAAAGAGAGGGTTTCACCATGTTTCGTTGGCTTAGTAAATTCCCTTGAAAATGTGAGTTCTAGTTATTGTTGCTGCCACAAATTTACATCCTACTCTAACCCTAATCTAAGACAATATTTAAGTTGTGTCCTGGCCAGGTGTGGTTTTTCCCGTTCCAGCAAGAGCCTTTTTGCTTCTTCTCTTTTCAAAACACTCAGCCAGTTTTCACCTCCATTTCTCTCCCATGTACCTCGTAGCTGCTGGGCAGCTGACCTACAGGTCTGCAGAATGTTAGGTGTCCTCTCTTAGATGCCATTTAGGAAAAAAGAGAGAAATGCAGGAAATAGCTGGTTTTTAGCACTGAGGGTTCTGTTCTGCTGAAAAAAAAAAACAAACAAGAAAAAAGAAAAAAAAATTATAAAATCCTAAGCAGTGTTTTAGCATAAGATTCAGAAGGTTTCAAAGAGGCATCAGTTAAACCTGCCTGCTCAGTGAGAGCCAACAAGTGGATCTTTCAGATGTCTGAGTGTTCCCTGGGGGTTCACATTATTAATATCTGCCTTATGACAAGGTGGCTGTGCTGTTGCCAGGCTTTTTCTTCCCAGCCGGCATGATTAATTTTTCCTCCCTTTCTTAATATCTCCGAGCCAGATGCTTCTAAATGTCCTCATAGGGTGTATTGCTGTTCTTAGCTACTCCTCCTTCCCCCCTACCCCTTTCCAACTAATTCATATAATGGCTCTGGAGATGCATTTTGTAGCATCACAAAAAGCAAAACTTTGAAAGCCTCCTAAGGTGATGGGCTTGACACGTGCAGATCTGGCCTCCCGACGTTCCTGGTGAGCTTGAAAGCTTTGTGCCAGGTAGTCTGTCAATAACATTTCCCAATCCAGAGTGTGCTTATTTGCCTAGCACTTTGCAAATTATATCCATGCAGAAGTGCTGAAGTGCAAGTATTCCTGGTGGGGAGGTTGACAGCGGGGTGTTGCACTGACGTTTTGGAGGCTGGAAATTTTGGCTGAGGCAGAGGAGGAACACTTGCGTTATTTATGGAGAGTGCAGTGGATCTTCAAGCACTGATTTATTTTAAGGGCTTCAAAACATTGTGGTACTGAGAAAAGGTCTTTATTCTGCAAATGGAAATTAGTTCTCCTTCACAGGTCTTGTTCCACAGTGCAGCTGCACGGGCCTGAGTGGTACCTACTGGGAGGGAAGACCTGAGCGGGCTCTACAGCAATCAGCTTGTTCCTAAGGTGTTCCTGCTTTTGCCATATCCATCAGTTTCCTCCACGTAATAGATTTGTGGGTCTTCTGTCTTTGTCCCCAGCTGTTTTCAGTCATTAGTGCATTCACCTGCATCTCAGGGGATTTTTCCTGGAGGAAGCAAAACCCAGGAAGAGAATAATTAGCGGTAAATAAATCAGGATTTAGTTGGTTATTTTTTGTAAGTGTTAATACTGTCTGTGCTAGGTAGACCAGTGGATTTAATGATGGAAGTCTTAAGTTAAGAAGTCTAGAAAATAGCATTCCTTAATTTCTTACAGGACAAGCTGAAATCTCCCATCCATTATGTTCTACTGTTTGGGGTGTTTTTGCAATAAAACAGTGAGAAAAGGTATAATATAGAGCAATTAATTTGCCAGTGCAAATAGAGCTGTAATTAGAGGAATCAAGGCTTCAGTTTTAGTTTGAAGTTCATTTTTTTTGTGGGAAGATGAGGATACTAAGAATATCCTCAGAGTAAGGATGCTCTCAAGAGCATCCTGAGAGAAGAGCGGAAGGACTCCTACAGCATTCTGTTCCATGACAGACAGCTGGCCATTTAGCCACGTGTAAGGCAGCCTCAGACAGCCCTTTGGCCCACAGCAGCATGGGAATTAAGTTAAAATTAACCTGAGTTTGGAAAACAACTAGCACCACTTTATTTGTCCATTTAATTGAATTATATGGCGCTGTGTAAGTATGCTGACCCACAGACGTAAATTGCTCCACCCTACCCATTTCCCTCCTTAATTCTTTCATGCTAATGGAGCTGATGGGGATGTTGACTGCAGAGAGAGAAAGAGAGAGAGAGAGGGAAAGAGGCTGGAAATAAAAGAGGCTGGAAATAAAAAGGGACTGTTCCAGCCTGGTGCAAACCTTCCCCTTCGGTGAAATGCTCTGAGTGTCACAGCTGCACTAACTGCACTGTGACCTTTGTTGCCATTAAGCTGATTATATCCACAGAAGGATTCATCCAACTAATCCCACAATGCTGCAACCAGTTGCTTTACATTTAAACACAATTCTTTTTTTTTTTTTTTTCCCCTAAGCAATGAAAGTCAGTCAGGCTTCACCAGACTCTCAGAATGGTCCCAGCTCTTACAGGCACCCACCTTTTTTTTATGTTTGTTTAATAGAGGAAAATAGGACACATTAATGGGCCCCATGTGTTAGTGGATATGCTTAGTTTGGGAGCCTGTGGTGTAATTTGGGGTGGATGTGGTACGAAGGTGCTGTGTGTCACTGTACCTTTGGCACTGCATCATTTTGTGTTTTGCCTGGGTGTCCATACCATAGAGCAGCAGCTCTGCATCCAGCAGTGACTCTAATGAGGGATATTCTGACAGGTTAGATTGATTTAATTGATTTAATAATCAATTTAAATTTAGTTCTTGCTTATTTTTCTAAGGAAAGGTTGATTTTCATTGGTTAGTAATCATTAAAATATGTTCATTTGCAGCTAAATATAGCCTTTATAGTAAATTTAGTTCTTCATTTGCTAATCAGGTACACAATGTCTGCCCATGTTTGCTGGATTATGTAGTTTAACCCAGTCTTTTAATGTTCTTGAATCAGGATACAAAAACAGCAAATGAAACATCTCTTCTCTGTTAGACTGTAAGGTTGTTCGTTTTGTCTTGTGCCCAAGTACATCTGAATGGATTTAGAGTTTAGTTTTAAAAAAAGAAATTTTCAAATGCTTCTTAAAAATAAATTAAAATCATGTCATAAATATGATGGGTTTGGTTTTGAAAGGAAAAACTAAATAGAATTTTCTTTGCATTTATGAATTACATACTACATGAAGGAGGCTATGTCTGGCACATTCAGGTAGTCAATTCAGGTAGCTTTCCTCCCCAGGTTTTGTTAACAAAAATCAAGGATTTTGGGAGGAAAAGTAAGGAGCAACTGGAGAAAGGTAAGGACCAAACACAGGCCTTCATTCTGTCGCTAAGCATTCAGTGTTGGATAAGGTTTTATCCTCTTTTTTCGTGCTGCCTGTTGTCTGCCCTGAGGCTTTAGGCTCGACTCTGGCTGCCTGAGCAGCAGCACTTCCCATGTTCCAGGCCAGCTGAGAGTGGACAGAACATCCCATGCATTCAGCAGCATAAATCACAGAGAAGTGTGCCCAGAGCCTTGCCATGATTTTCCTGCAGGGTTCTGCAGGATTCTCCTAATTTCCTGTGTTCTTAAAGCTCTTCCTTCAGATTTAGTCTGTATTCATCACTCAGATGCTTTAACTTCTTACACTTCTCCCATGCTACAGGCAAGGCTGTTGTATACAAAAGCATATGGTCGTTCTTTCCAGTTCCTCAGGAGTTTAAAGCAAGTAGCTCTGTTATCTCATACTGAATTTTTACCCATTAGGAGTCCAAAGCTGGTCTAATACCTCAGGAGGATGCTTAGGGTGGCTTACCTGTTCAGTAGTTTGACTTGCTTTAGAAAGCAGCTGTCAGATGTGTTCTGCTGGAAAACACACATCCTTTGTCATTGAACTGTGGGGATTTTATGGAATTGTATTCTGTTGGGTCATCACTTGGGGTATGGTAACTTTGAATATATTAGGGAAGTATTTTTTATTTTAGAGGGGCAAAAAGCATTGTATTTCACCCATCCTAGGCACTGACGGTCACCAACATTCTTTGTTCTCATGGAAGCTTCTAAAAAAGAATTGTTTCATCTTTCCAAGTACAACTTCTTATATGAACTTTAAGGTCCCATTAAAAACTGGTGAAACAAATTATATTAATTCCTTTTGGATTTTTGTCTTTAACACTTAATTTTGTCCTTGACCGAGAGTGGTTAAGCTGCCTGCAAGTAGAAGAGGAAGAAGACTGAGGATAACCATGCAAAAGCAGGTGCCAGCCCAGGCATGGTGGGGCTCCGTAGCAGCTGGGAGAGTCTGAGTTCTCAGCTTATGGTTTCCAACTTCAATGTTTCCTTCCCAAATCACAAAGTGCGGGTAAGAGTGTCCTTAAATGTAGACTTAGGTGAAGACAGATCTTACAAGAGGGAAGACTTAGTGTGGAAAAGGACAGTGTGTCCTGGCAGTCACAGCATAGCACTGGGAGCGCAGCATCCCGAAACTAATCCTGGCTGTGGGCTGTTTTCCTCGTTTGACCTTGAGGAAGTCAGACAGTGGGGCTTTTTCGTGTGTCTCAGTCTCTGTAACCAGCATGGGAATACTATGTGTATATATCCCTGGGTCTTGCCTAGATTAATAAATCAATATTTGTAAAGGAAGGCTTGATAAATGCTAACTGTATTACCACGTGTACTTGAACCTTGTGCAGAACTTTGGGAATGCGCCTGCATTTCTGCTCTGTGAGGGGATGGGACCCGTGGGGGCTCCGGGCCAGGGTGGTCAGCAGCCACAGAGACAGGTTTGGGTCATTTTCTTCCTCCCGAGGGACTGCCTGTAGCACATATCTGCAAGAAGGTCTTGAATACAACTTCTCCACTTAACATGCTCCCCCATCACCCACTGTCAGCAATGAGATTAAATTCTGTGCGACTGCAGAGGACGTTGCATGATTAAAATCCTCTTTTAGAAATTAATATGTACCATCTCTCCCCAGTACTGTGCCTCCTCTCAGAGAAGGGTATTGTCTCCTGAGCACTCAAGGTGTGAAAAGCCACCCAGGGAAGCTGTCTATCTTTGAATTTTATGCTGTTGCACAGTTGCTCCGATGAGAGCTGCAACTGCATAAAAATCACAGGGACTTGGGGACTTCTCCCTTCACAGGGTCACGAGATGTGGGGGAAGTTTCGCAGAACAATTAATAGAATAGCAAAAGGAGTGTGGGAACTAGAAGTCCTGGTTACAGGACTTGACGTTCTGTAGAAAAGGTTTCCTGAGGGAGGGTAGTCAAAGTCAGTAATCACCCACTCTCCTTAGGAAACCTTGGGTGTCCTGGGAAGAAAATAAAACTAAACTTTGTTTCCAGGTATTGCCCAACTTTTCCCGACCTTGCTGCCTGTATCAGCCCAGAGAAATACAGTGATCAGGGCATTGGTAGATCCAAGTTCAGTATTCGTTAGGCATCAGACATTGATGCAGCCCACAGAAGGGCTTCGCTTGCATGAACTCTTGGTAGATGGAGTTAGGTGTTCAGGGCTGCCGCATTCGGTACAAACAGAAGCTCTTGGGCCACCATTTCCAGTCTGCCTTAGGTCCTGGGAGGCTGTGTGGCGTGACCAGGATGTGCAGTAGGGTGAGTTTTCCTGGGCTGATTGATGGCTTTCTGGTGGAGCTTTTCTGGAATCAGCTAACAGCTGAATATCCGGATTTAACGTGGCCAGGAGCCTTCCTGGTGCTTTGAGCAAGGCTGCAGCAGCAGTGACTGACTGCTGAAAGAAACATCTCCCCTTCCACTCCCATCCTTGGTGGCTGCAGCACAAAGCAGCGAGTATTAGTCAGTCCCACAGGTGTTCCCTGCTCACAGACACCTCAGTGTGATTCCTGCCAATTTTAAGCCTGCAGTGCTCTGCAGGTACTCTGGATCTCTGTTTAAGGCTTCAGGTCTCCTCAGTGAGGAGGATGTCGATCTATACCCCTTTATCATTTGTTTGTGGTACATAAAGAAAACTTTGAGGCTATTGGTTTATTTAAAAAGTAAGGGGGAGAATTCATCTTCTTTAAAGACAGAAGTTGTTTTTATCTGTTAATTTTTTCCTAGCATATATTCAGGAGTTCATAAAAATATGTATTTCAGAGGGAAGAAGTCTCTTTTAGTGGGATGATTTTTCATTTGAGGGTGTGTAAAACTGGCTTTACCTGCTCTTAATGTTTGCCTGGCATTTGAGTTTAAAATGCTGCTGTTAGAGCATTCCTCCACACTGCCTTCAGACAGCACTTCCACTCCTATTGCCAAGGCTTTCAAAGAAGATTTCCTGTGAAATTAGGTTTTACCAGGTTAGACTTTCATGGCTTTTTCTAACCTAAAAAAAAAGGCAGGAACTTCTGAAAAGGCCTTTAGGAAAATATAAAAGTTGCGCATGTTTTTCTTCCCTCCATCAGCAATAATGAGCTTTTTAAATACTGAACTTTTTCTGCTTTCCCTGCCACCTTCTCACTGTGTTTGACTCTTCTTTTTCCTGAGTTGTACAGAGGACCCAGAAGGACTCCAGGGACTTCAGATCCATTGGTGTAGCATATTTTTTGCTTCAAGCATCCTGATCGTGTCTCTCACGTTCCTAATTTTCCATGAGACTGCAGGAAATGAGGAAGACCCTGAGTCCTTTATCCAGGTCTGGGTCTGAAATGCCTGCTGGAAGGAAGCATTGATGTACTTTTATTTATTCCCTCTTTCTGTCTGATAGGATCTTCAGATTCAAATGCAATTCAGGCATTGTATATGGTGGCTTCAAGGCATGTCTCTGTTTTTAGACTGTACTTTTTCGGGTACAGACGATGAAGTTATCCTCAGGAGCTGCACCTGGTGCACAGGAGCTGCTCTCAGCTCATCATTCAGCCCCTCTGCCCTCAGCTCCTGCTCTCCTGACCCGCCTGAGAACGAGCTGCTGAGCCTCACTCAAACACACAGCCCTGATCCAGCTGAGATCCCCCTCCAGGAGTTTGAGGCACAGGGACAAGTGCCTCAGCTGGAAGGCACTTGACATGTTCCCCATTTTGTAGGTGGGGAAACTAAGGCACGGGGCTTGTCCCATTCTCTGTGGCAGAGCTCCTTCTGCCCATGCTGGGCATTCCCTCTTCCCTAGGGAAGACAGGCTGGAGCCAAGACTCTGAACATACTTTTGCCACAGGGACTGGATTATGTGGCAGGGACTGGATTTGTGCTTGCCTGCTTCGTGTTCTGAGCGCGCGTTTCTGCTAAAGCCTTTCCCTGGCTGCTGGCAGCCTCCTGGCTTCAAGAGCTCAGCTCTGCTTTTCCTTCAGAAAACAGAGGGTCTGGGGGAATTTATAAGAACACTAACTCCGAGCAGACACGTGGTTTCCAAAATTGAATCTGGCTTTCCAAGGCTTTTAGCAGAAGGGTTGATTTGGGTCAAAATTAATGCAAACACTTGTGTAGACCGTTTAGTTTATGGACCTGTTAAGGCAGCAGGATAATCCCTTTAGATTACCCGTGTAATTCCTAGTGAATATTTATTTTAAAGTGACTTCAGTGCCCTCAGTCATTAGCGAAGGTTAGTAATGCCTCTCACAGCTGCCAGGCTCAATGCAACAGCACTTGTCAATGGGAGGGCCTCTCCCTTTGTTCCCCGTTTTTTGGTTTGTTTGTTTTTTAACATTTCTCCGACTCTTGCCGGCTTAATCCCACGGGCTCACCTCTAATCACAGGGAAGCCTCCAAGCTGCCTTTGCCGTGCTGACTTCCACTTGAGCAAGGCTGAGGAGGGAGCCTAATCCTGGGCTTTCCTGCTGCCGTGTGCCGGGGTGCGGGGGGACGGGGAGCAGGCGGGTTCAAGGACGCGCTCCCGCTTTAATGTGCGCAGACATGCTCCCGCTCGCTCCCTGATTGGCAAGGTTAACTCCGAGAGGCTGCAGCTTTTTAAACTGATTTGATTAGACCCGCTGCTTTATCCCATTCCCTCCCCCACCGCTTGGCCCACCACCTCCTGATCCTTTTAACACAGCCCCTTGGTCCACTAACCAGCCAGTCTGAGTTTTTTCTTTTTTTCCTACCCCCTTTTTTCAATTTTCGTGCTGGATTTTGACATTTTGTAAAATAGATTATGCAGCCCTACAGGGAAGATCAGGAGGCAGTCTTGGTCTCAGGGCTGTGTTTTATTGTGGCTGGTTGAGAGGCTGGGATGTGCCTCCTCTTGCTTAATCTCCTGGGCTCTGCACCTTTCCCAGCTCTCAGTGCACCTGTGTGAATTCAGGGACAAGAGACTGGAGGCTCACATACCCGAGCTTGGATGCTCGTTGCCCTCCAGTTCCTCTTTCCTCTGCAAAACCAGGCCTGGGGAGAATTACACACTCAGCCCAAAATGATTTGGCATCCCAGGTCCTCTTCCACTGTGGTGTGCCATGTTCGCTGTATGCAAAAAGGAACATGCATGGATAGAGAACTCCCTATCCCACTGGAGCAAAGTAATGGTGTCTTTCAGTAGCAAACCTTACTGGCTGGGATTGCTTTGGGAGGTCAGGTCACCCATAGCTCCCAGGCTGGCTGACAAGTGGGGTGAGCTCCGAGAGGCCGTGAGAAGCTGTCTTGGCGTTAAAGCCCTCAGCCTTTGGGACAGCAAGGATGGAGTGGGCACCAGCCCAGCCTTCAAAGGCTCTGTGGCCCTGTTGCCATCTTTAGCCAGTGTGCTTTAGTGCATTCTGCACTGCCAGTTTGCAGTCCTGGGCTCTGCTTGTGATATTGCTCTGTCATAGTAAATATCCCAGGGGAATGTGGAGCCTTACGTACAAAAGCGCCTCTTGCCAATTCTCCCTAGTTCTCCTATAAATAAGTAAATAAAGCCTAACAATTACAGGCTTTCCCAAAACCAGAGAGCCCCAACTCACAGAACAAAATCACTGGAGAGTGAGCAGCACTGCTGAATTGTTGGTAGTCCTGGACTGGACCAGGGGAAGCTGCATCTCACCTTGTTTTCACTTGCCTGTTTGTTCAGCAGACCTGATCTGAAGTGGTGTGGGCTGTTGGGGCAGCTCAGTGCTGACAGGGACCAAATCCAGTGACCAGGACCGACCCTATGGAGTCACCCTGGTGAAACAGCACAGGATACAGACAATCCCCTACACACAAGGTATTAAATCTTGACATACTGCATTACTT
The DNA here is from genome assembly GCA_013397775.1 of Eulacestoma nigropectus. Classification (NCBI taxonomy): domain Eukaryota; kingdom Metazoa; phylum Chordata; class Aves; order Passeriformes; genus Eulacestoma; species Eulacestoma nigropectus. The sequence continues at coordinate 439,614 of VZTE01003399.1, forward strand.
AAGAGGTCTCAGGGAAAATTAAAACCCTTTTGACTGGGTTTTGCAATGCAGGGAAAATTTTAGTGACATTTAAAAGGTTTCTCTTGTGTTCCTCTAATGGGATAAATAAAAAAAGGCTTGTTTTAGGCCAGCAAATGGGGGGACAATCCAATTTCCCTGATTCCATCAAGACACTCTTAAAGCATTAGCTTGTGCAGTTTTAAAAAAACCCACAACAGACTGACCCCTCTGCCTGATGGCTTTGAAAAGTGTCCTGATGTGGAGGTATTTATCCTACACCACATGCTTCATCGAGGCACTCCAGCAGTGCTTGGAAATCTACTCCTTTGTTATTAAACTGTTTAGGAGGACAGCATGCACAGGAGGAAACACAAACACCAGTTTATTATTTACTGCAGCCATCCACGCTGGGGCTGTGCTCAGACTAATGGGTGATGACGTGCTCTTTAGATTTGGTACTTGGAAGGGAAAAAGGGTGGCATTAACTAGGAACGTTTCTGATGGAAGGCTGAAACCTGAGCCTGCCCTTAACTTTACGTTTTTAAGCACAGTTTTGGCTCAATATAAATAAAGATTCCCCTGTGGAATGTTACATTTGCAGTTTGTTTCCATCAGTCAGAAAGATTAATGTATCAACACTTACTCCGGAGGGGGCTCTGGGGATTGATAATGGGAGATGCGGAACCTTTCACCTCGAGGTCACTGGTTCAGCGCTGCCCCACGTCGGCTGCCACCACCAGCACCTGCCATCTGCTCCAGTGGGCTGGGCCCAGTTCTAGGCCCAGCTGGTCCCAGCGGGCTCCCCAGGCTGCTTTGGTAGGAAATGGGATGGACCTGCTCAGCCCAGCCCCAGATGTGACGGCAGCCCCGGCCCTCGGCTCAGACCGAGCACCACCGGGGAACTTGACCTTCTGCCACGCTCGTACAGCCCATGAATGGAGAACCTGTTATCCCTGCCCTGTGCGGAATAACTCACTGGAAGAGCAGGACACCCCTGAACATAAATCTGTCTGTTATAAAGTTGGCTGCGGTTTTCCCTGGTTGCCTCCAGTTCCTGCTGAATTTCATTAGGAACACCTCTATTATACAGCACAAGGAAGGAGCAAGTGCTGCCTCTAGACTTTGAAAGAGCCCTTTAAGGGGAAGATCAATTTTGCATCTCACTAAATACCTAATGACAGACCTAACTGCAAGTACTTAGTTCAGCTGTATTTTAATAGCACTGTGGCTCCACCGAGAAATTCCAGTTACTGATACAGTTTGATGTCCTGAGGCGGTTTTCTCCAGACATTTTTCCTTTTTTTTTCTTTAGTAGTGGCACTTCATTAATAGCTGTTTGGAAACCTGACTGTCTGTGAATAAGCAGTCCCAATAAACCTTTTCCCTCACTACTTATTTCTCCTTTCTTCCATCAGGAGACAGCCCCAGTGATGGCAGACTGAGTTTTCAGAGTCTGCCGCGTAGTTGTACTGGATGGCGCATGAGCAAATGAAAGAGCAGCTTCATGCCTTATAAAATAACAAATGGTAAATCAGCTACTAATACAATTCATGGAGGCTGCTAAAAGGTTGCTGGATGTTACAAAAACAGCAACTCTGAGGTGATGAGACGGGAGCTTCTTAAGTCAACACATGCAGTTGGCTTCTCCCTGGCAGTGGTCCACTTCGGGGCAGGATCCAGGCTCTGATGCCTTCCCCCTCTGGCAGACGGCTGTGAGTGTGCGAACGTCCTCTCTAATTCCGGATTAGCCACAAAGAGGAGTCATCATCCTTAAGAAACAGGCGTGCTTGGGAAGGAAAGGCTGTCTGGAGGCTGCAGGGCACAGCACTATCCTCAGGTGCTTGGAAATGTCTGAACAAGGTTCCCGGTGTTTCTAAAGGAGAAGAGAAAAAAAGTGCCTTTCATGCTAGGGCTGTGGGCCACTGGAACTCAGCTTCCCTGCTAGCCCAGGCTTTCTCAAGCTTGGCTTAAAAAAATCCAGATCTCATCTAATGAGTTCAGAGGATACTTCAGAATGTCTCCACATGGAAAGTGCTGATTTTGCACACCAAGCCGAGGAAGTTTTATGGGACCAAAACAGAGTCTCCAAAGTCTTTATCCTCACTGACTTGAAGGAGAAGAAGGTCCCCTGGGGCATTAGCAGCACCTCTGCTCCTCCTGCAGCACGTTTTGACTCGGCTTTTATAGCAACTGTGCCTGTCATCACAATGACACCACAACCTCCCTGACAGTGCTCCAGCTCTGCCCTGGCGCTCCCGGGCATTTCAGCTGAGCCTGCCTTTGCCCAGATCCAGGAAATCAAACTTGTGGGTTCAGGACAGGTGCTGCTTTAGCCCACACAGGGGTGGTTTCCCTGCTTTTTTTTGGATTTCTTTCTCTCTTGTGGTCACTCAGTTGTTGGCTTTAAATGACCATTTATACAAAGAGGACACCTGGAAAGGCAGAGTGGCAGCTCTGAGCCCTTACGGTTGACAATTAAAAGTGCAACATCTCTTCCACCACGCAGGGCTTTGTGTCCAAGCCTGCAGAGGAAAAGGAGGTACTTCCAAAGCCCTGAATCCCTTTCAGTAAATACCAGCCAGCGTTTGCCTTGCAGCCAGCAAGGGCTGAGGTGAACCGAGCAGTGGCTCTCGGCTCCCGCTGTCTCCCGTCCGGCCTGCTAAATTTAGCAGCCTAATGAAGCTTCCTTGTCTCTCTTTAATCAGGTGGAGCGAGCGGCGTGTTGCCTTGCTGGTGGGCACTGCTCCGGCGTCCGCAGCCCCTGGGCAGTGCCGGGGCAGCCGTCTCTGGGCGCGCAGCACCGAGGGGCCGCCGCGGCCGCGCGGCCTCCTAATCTCCCTGCTCCCATCCACGCGTGCTGTCCTGATATCCGACAGCCGGTCCCGCGCGGGCGCCGTGCCAGCAGTGACTTTACAGGCTTTGTGGCAGAGATTATTTAAAGGAGATTAACCCTTCTAAACCCCTTAGATTTTAATTATTTCTGTATGTATTTATAAAACCTGCAGTCTGCTGGTTCCAGGGTACAACTGCCCCAGTCCCCATCTTTAACCTGGATTCGTGGATGTGCAACGCACCCATATTGCAGGATGGGCTGGGCTGGGCAGGGCTCGTTGGATTTGTGTATTTATTGCCATTCTGGAACAATTCACATCTGGGATGAGAATTAAACATTATGGTTTCAAACCGTAAAAAGAGCTAATAATTTGAATCACTTTGAAATACTAATAGGGCATTAATTGAATTGTTTGAGTCGATGAGGTGTCTCTGGCTAATTATTTTGGTTAGGGCAGCTCTGTCATTGATGCCTCCCCACTGTCAATGTTGTGAGCATGGAGCACCCCCCGTCTCTCTGAAGACAGGACTATCTGCAGGGTTGATGTTCTGGAAGCCACAAGAGGGAAGGACTATTGCTTTCATTCAGTCTCCTAGCAAGTGTATTATATGCATAATAATGTTACGAGACCCTGAAGTCTAGAAAACTGTCATGACTAGCAGGTACTGCTCATAGAAGGGGGGGGAAAAAGGGTGTGCACTTCCATCCTTTCGTGCTTTCTCTCATATTAGCGATGTCAATGCTGGGATAATTAGTTTGTTAGAGTTAAGGAGTGATGGAGGGAGTGTTTCCACTCTGCACGTGAGCTGTAAAACCCAAATAAAACTGGAAATACCAGTGCTTCACAGCACAACCTGGCTTGTCTTGGGTGATGCACACCTTGCAATCTTCAAAAGCGTATAGAAACTTAGAATGGTTTGGGTTGGAAGGGACCTTAAAGACCACACAGATCCAACCCCCTGGTATGGGCGGGGACACCTCCCATTAGCCCAGGGTGCTCCAAGCCCTGTCCAGCCCAGCCTTGAGCAATTCCAGGGATCCAGGGGCAGCTACAGCTCCTCTGGGCAACCTGTGCCAGGGCCTCCCCACCCTCACAGTAACACCCTCACATACCTGTCTGTTTTATAAATGCAAGCATAAAAGGTGAGTGTTGGAAGCAAAAAAATGGCATTATGGACCCAATGTGATGTGAGAAAAAAATAGTGTCATTTTGAATTAATTCCTTAAAATCAGATGATTTTTATTTATTCTTGTCTCCTGAACAAGGAAATAAACGCAGACGGTGCCAAGGAGTCCATAAATAAATTTTGTTCTTGGAGAATCTCTTTAATATGCACACGGTCCTGCTTCTGTGGTAGTGAACATTTGACCAGCAGCAATTAATTTCTTATCACAGTCTTTCTATGAGGTAAGAAAACATTAGTGTCTCCATTAGGAGGTGGAGAAGAGGAGCTCTCCAAGAGCAAATGATGTGCCCAGCTTCATTCCCCTGCCCCACGGCTTGCCAAGAGCTGCTGGAGGGAGAGGGCATTGCAGGGATGCCTTTCCTGCAGCTTGGCTGGGTGTTCCTCTCCAGGCCGATCCATCCTCCTGATCAAATGATAGACTCAGAAAACGTTCAATATCTGTGTATTTCAGGATAAGTATCAGTAAGCTAATGAATTTTCAGCAGCTTACTGTGAAGCATACAGTGTTCCCTGTACTGGCAGGTGGGAAAAGAGAGAAGAAAAAAATATTAAAGGTGCCTGGTATAAATCTCTTCTGTGTGGAAAGGGTGAAAAGAGAGTTTCTTACAGAAAATACCTTGGCGTATCCCATGGCGTGTTGGTGATTAGGCAAAGTGTCCCAAAGGTTAATGCATCTTTTCTCATTCAGATAGGTAGGATCTACAGCTGAAAGTGCTGGACCCCCGCATCCAGCCCCAGGGAGGGGGAAGCAGGGAAGCAAAGGGTTAAATTTCGGGGCTGTAGAAGCAGATTGTGTTTTCCTTCTATGATGTGGGCTGACAAGACATCAGTATTCTATTCATCTGTTGGGAATTAGGCTGTTAATCCAATCAATGACTCTTGAGCTAGCTGCAGCCTGCCTCCCCACTGGGGAACAATCGGATCAGACGGGAGATTGTTTAAGAGCACAGAGCGGTCCCGGTGTCAGGTGGAATTTCCAAGCGTTCCCTAGTGAATTGGGGATGGGAAAGCTGTCTCAGCCCATTTATCCTACCCCTTAAATAAGCAGGTATCTGCCTCAGCCATGCTAAAGTGATAAAGCAGTGCAGGAGCACTAACTTTTATGCAGGGAGGGGGCAGGGAAGCACCCTGAGACGGGAGAATTTAGCGTCCTGCCCTTTGGAGTATCATCCTGTCCGCGGCTTGGGATGGCATTTGTGTGGCTGGTCGGGGGCTGGCCCAGCCACAGCGCCGTGGCACTTGTTACAGCTTTAGGCACTGACTTCGCCAAAGACATTTTTGGTCCCTGCAGCTTCCTGGCAGCTCTGCCATTGCACCAACACGCTTGTCTGATGACCAGCAAGATGCCTGGTGCTGAGAGTAACAGGCAGTAGCAAATACTACTCGGATAACCCATAAATATGTCCAAATACACAGCAGGGCACAGAGTGCCGGCTGCAAAATGGGATGAAAATGCTCAACAGCAAAGCAGCCCTGAGAGTTTCAGTGTTGCTGCATGAGCTGCTGCCTAGGTTCAGAAATCAGTTTGTTCTGCAATTAATGACAGCCATGTCTGCGGTGGGATATTGAGAGCCTGTATCTGTGCCAGCAGCACTACATGCTGATCATAGTAGATGTGATAAATCCCACTGAAATTGCACTTGGAAATTTAGGTACAGCACCAGTTAGAAACTAGGGCGATGAGGGATTAGTGTAACCCTGGCACACTGAACTCCTCGGGCCGGGGGCGTTTGGGAGCATTAGCAGATGCAGGCTTCGGGAGGGAGCCAGTGGTGGTTCCTGGGCATCCTCTTCTCTCTGAGCTTTCTTAGGTCTGCGTTTATCAGCAGCTTTGTGAGCGGAGGCTCCTCCGAATTAGTGCACCTAAATGAACCACGAGTATGAGCTCCGGCAGTGAATACAAGTAGGGAGGTCCCCAGACAGAAAAATCCCCAGCTCAGAGGCTTGGCTTTAAAGGGCTTCAACATCCCTCTTCCCTTGATCATAATTTTGAATCAAACAAAAGCTAATGCAATTTTCTTTGCCTTTCAGTAGCAGATTGTGCTGTAAGGGTTCATGCCATTAGAAATGTAATAATTGCTTCTCTATGCAGATCTAATTTATCTGTGAGGCACTTAGAAGATAGGCCAAATGATAGCCTGGCAGCAGGCTCTGGAGAAGGGCCCAAGGGGTGATGATAAAAATCTGTCTAGCACCTTCCATCCTCGGGGGTGTCTGCCTGGCACAGTGCAGGAAATGGTCAGAAGGGGAGGAAGTGAGCAGAGGAGAGAGCTGAGAGCTCTTGGAGAGGGACAGCTCAGTGAGAGAGGGGTCCCTGCCAGACCTGCACGCATGCAGGGGAGATGGGAGAGTTAATTGAGGAACCAAACTTAAGAGGATGCCCAAGCCCTGCACTTGTCAGCCTGGGTTATTGGCAGTCCCTAAATAACAGCTGTTCGTGAGCAGTGCATCATTTTTGGTTTTGCTTCTGGCAGAGGTTGCTCTGTATCCTTTGTCTCGTGGTGTTGGTCCTTGGAGAGTGCCTGAGCTGCCTTGGAGCTGGGACCAAGGATGCACATGGTGATGTCCCCTGCTGAATCCTCTGGTGGAGTTCAGGCTGGTTATATCAGCCCCCATTGCCTGGTTTTAGTGTTCGTGGGGTAAATTCTGGTTTGTTGAGCTGTAGCCTTACCCTCAGTCTTCTTGGAGAGAAAAGTTCAGAGAGAGAATGAGATGATGATGAGGTTTAAGTAAATTGTTGGGAAGTTGAAGTCTAAAGTAGAAATAAATGAGAAATAAAACCCTTTTTAAAAGTGGAGGGAAGTATTTTCTTGCTATTTTTCATCTCCCTGGCTTGAGTGAGTGTGTGTCGTGAGGCTGCAGAGATTTATATTGCAGCTCCTAAGCACCGGTGCTTGTTCAGAGGCTGTATTATTCTGGCCCTTTTTATTCACTCACCTTCTAAAGATGTAGTGTAAATATTTATCTTCCCTCTGGCCCATCGTGCTGCCCAGGACCCAGTGCTGTTAAACACTCTTATCACCTCATCGTTCTTATCTCCTGTGATCCCTGCCAACATTCGGAGTCTGTCAATGGGAACGATCGTGCACCTTAAAAGGTGCCACAAATGAGCAGAAAGAAGAGGTGATATGGGGGGGGAAAATACATTAAAATAAAGAGCACACGTGCTACGCCTGAAAGGGGCAGGGTTAGTGTAGATGTTTGCTGCTGTGCTCTGCACACTCACGGTGTCTGTGCTTGGGGAGGTGACTGAAGGCGTCAAGGTGAGGTCTCGGTGTGGAGCAGCACTCAAGGAGGTGTGGGGTCCCCTGCAGACCCTTGTGCTGGTGTGGAGGGTCCAGCCCCAGCTTCATCACCGACCGAGGGTCAGACTGAACCAAAGCTCACCCAGGTAACCAGCATGGATTTGTTCTTCCTCTCTCTCCACTGGTGCTAATGAAACATGTGAGATGGAGGAGGAGGCGGTGTCTCCCTCCGGGCCACCCTCTCGCTGACAGGTTTCTGACACAGCCTGGAGGGCGAATGAAGCAGCTCTGAACTAGCAGTGTTTGTACAGCACTGGTTTTAAAACTGCCCCACGAAACCACAGCCAGACACTGGCCAGTCACGGTCTGTTTGCAATGGCAGGGCAGCAGCAGTCGTGCCTTACAGAGTGCACAGCATCTCAGCAGGTTTAGCCAAGCCATTTCCTTGTCTCTGCCCTTCAGTCCAGAACTTGTGTTAGGTTAGCAGGGAACAGAAGTTCCCAAGGAATGAACATGGGACGGCAACACCGATATAATCCTATCACTTATGAGACAGGATTGACGTGCAGTAGCCGTAGGACCACTTAGCAGATAAGACAGTTGGTCCATCTGCGCTCGGTCCATCTTCTCTCGTTTCTCTCGCTTAAATTTCTCAGGAGCAAAACAAAATCCTGTTATCCAATAAGTTATCCACTGGTAGTTGGATTTTCATTGAGTGACATCTGTCGCAGACCATGGATGTAGGAGGTACCAGTGGTTTTGTAGCATCTTTGTTTTGATGGGTTTGGTAGATGTGGACATTGGGGTTTGCATCTCCCAGAAAGGCCATGCAGCTCAGCGGCCACCCTGACGTGGCCAGATGTGCCAGGGGGCTGTAGAAGCCACCAGAGATGGCACATGGCGTTAGGAGGCAAGAGGAAAGCTTGGAATCGGATCTGTTGTTGGTCAGTAACATGTCTGGAACTGAGCACTCTTACATTTGAGCATGTTGTGGTCTTTCTTTTCTTTCTGGTCATTTTCTGTCTGACTGTGTGGGTTCTGCCATTTGCACAAGCTCCTCCTTGTTCCAGATGGGGAATTGCTGAAAGGACTCTGGGACAAGGGCTGCGCAGTGCCTTGCAAGCCTTTACAGAAGGTGTGCTACTGCTTTGAGCCTGACTTTTCCCCTCTTTTGTGTTGAAGTTCACTGAATCAGAGCAGGTTTCCTCCTTTTTAACCTGTGACAGTGACATTTTTCCAGCTGATACAGAGGTGTGAAAGGGCATTTCTCGGAGGCATCCTGGCTCAGTGTTGGCCCAGAGCTGCCCATCTCCTCTTCTGCAGTCACCAACATCAGATTCCCTACTCAGCACCTTCTCTTTGGTCCATCTGCAGAAAGGATCCGTCTGATCACCGCCAGCATCTCCGTGTTGCTCCCGGCTGCAGAGGATGCGCTGCAGATGCCCTGCTCCTGGCTGGTGCCAGCAGGGTGAGGACAGAGGCTTGTACCTGCCTGCTCACTCTTTGGGATCATTCATCCCAACAGAGGCACAGCCCAGGAGAAGCACCCTAAGATGCTCTGGAGGCCACTGCTTTCTGTTGCACATCAGGAAATACCCATTGCATCAAGGCCAGCTAGAATTCATCTTCACTCATCTTCGGCACATGGTGCTTGATTGCAAAACAGACATTTCCAGTGCCTGGCAGGCAATATTTGTCTCACGTAATTCCCACAATGAGAGCTGTAATCCTGGCTGTCACAGCCCATCACTGATTAGTCTCCAGGTGTGACCGTTTTGCTCCGAAGGCTCAGCGCTGCTGTACCTGGAGCAGCCGGGTGCATCAGGCTGCAATTAACCACGGTGCTCCAAAAAGCCAAATCAAAGAGGGATTGAGATCAGCAGCTTCCTGGGGGCTTTCAAGGCCTTTAGTGAGTGACCACACTAGAGCTTTTTCCATTTACCTGGATTAAAATTGGTCACAGAGGAAATAGAAGCAAACAGCACGGCATCTGAGAAGTGTAACAAATAGCATTTGGCCATTGGGCAGGCTCAAAGCTGGGGGAAAATCCACAGCGTGAATAAAATGCAAACCATGTTTGCATAACACTGGATTAATAGTTCTTTTTAAAAACCACACTGGGATTAAAGAGACACATTTCCTGTGCCAGGACCAGCGCTCCCTCCTTAGCCCAGCAGATGCCAGGAAGTACATCTAAGAGAAATAAAAAACCTCGTTAGGCCTAGCCAGCTGCTGAAACAGCAGTGCTTTCTGCAGGCCTTTGGAAGGGGAGCAAATGTCTGTAGGATTCCTGGAGCACTCCTGTGTGTTTTATAGGGAGTTCTGCAGCAAAGTGTTCCCGTGGGAAGGGGTTTCTGCTGCACGGCTCCAGTCCCGTTCACCTGTGGGTTTTGTTGGCTGCAGTCTTGGAGGTGGTGATGCAGAGAGGAGCTGGATTCCCATCCCTCAGCGCACATATTTGACATCCTGCCTTAGCAATAACTCATTCCCGCCTCTCCTTCCTCAGCCCTGCTCCGTATTTTGCTGAAGTCAGTGCTGGCCCTGTCACTCCTCCGAGCAGGCGTGTGCTTAAGGAGCGCTCAGGGGCACTGGCTCACACTGGTTTCCTTATTAGTGTGGAATAATCAATGGATGCTGTCCGTGATCCCCTCAGTTCTTTGGTTTGTGGTACCATCCAATGACACCCATTTGCATTGCGCTCCCCACAGCTGGGGCAGCAATAGGCGCCTGAAATGGGGCGTCTTCGTCTTCAAACACTGCTGTGAGAGACACGAGTGGGACGTAGTGGGACATGGAAAGAAAAATCTGACCCTCCCACCCCGTTGCTTGGAAAAGACATGAAGTGGGTATTTAGGCAGCAAATGCCTGTTACATCGTGTTATACATGTTTTTTGTCCCTGTTGCTGCCATGGTTGTTGTGTTGGTGCAGTGTCCCAGAGCAAAGCATGGCACCTCCCACCCCAAAACACAGGCCATTCCTAATTCCTCAGGTCAACAGGCTCAATATCAAACAGAATAATAGACTGGGAAACCAGAAGGCTTCCAGCTATGAGTGGAATTTCTACCTGTTCTCCTGTTCTTTCCCTTTCGCCTGCTCCACGGCAGACTGTAGAATTTGCACCTTAATCCCAAAGATGATGGTAATTAAAAACTTAAGTCTCCATAGACAGATGCAAATAAATTAAGGAGGCAAAGACCTAAATTAGAGGCTAATCCTGGTTGGGGTAGTGAAAGCAAAGGGGCCAGTAATTCTTTCCTGCTGTTGTTTCACCTGTTCTGGTGGCAGGATGAGGCTGTGTCGGGGTGAGGTGCCTGGGTTTGCAGTGCTGGATGTGAAGCACCAACTCTGGCAGAGCCCTGGGGAGGGAGGGGACACAGGAGTCTGGGAAGGGGACTCAATTCCCCAAGCACTGCAGCTGATGCTGTGGCTGAAGTGTTAGCTGGAACAGGGAGCTGTGTGCCAGCACCTGCAGATCACGCATTTCTCTTTGCCCTTGCGCTGCAGGGGTTTCACAAGGATGAGTTTGGCAACTTGCTCTCATCCCTGAGCACTGTGCCCTTTCCTGACTCAAGAAAACTTAGCCTGGGCATTGGGGTAGACCTAAATTCTGGAAGCAGGAACCTAAGTTTTATTCAGGTGGAAGGAACTGGGGGTTTTTCCTCTGTGTGCTCCCTTGTGCTGAAGAGTGCAGCGCACTGAGCTGTGTGAGCATCCCGCTGCTTTACCCTTCTCTCAAGTAGTTGGCCAAAGCTAGGTTTGCACTGAAGCATCTTGCACTAAAGTGTCAGGAGTAGTGAGAATCCCAGAGTGAGGCCACAGGACTGAAATCCTTTATTTTTATGGGCTGGAAGTGGTAACGGTATGAACTGAATCATACTCGCGTCATGACGTGAGCCACGCACTCTCACGGGTGGATAGATACCAATTATCCATCGATAGGGAGTGGTGGTGGATGATGATTCAAATCCCAGCTGTCAGGTAGCTGGGTGTCCTGGCTGTTTGTCTAGTCAGTTAGAACATTGCTGTGATTCAGCTTATTTGTTTAAAACTGTGATTTATTTGTATCACCACAATGTTACCTATGCCTCTAAAATCAAGTCTCTCTCTCTCTTTCAGGATGGGGAAGGCCAGACTGCACTCCATTATGGTAAGCTGCCTCTAAGCTTGGCTATTCCTTCTTAGCAGCATGGATTTGCAGCTGGAGTAAATGGTCTATACAAAGAAAGCAAATTTCAGGAGAAAAATGAGCAAGGAAGCTGGATTTGATTAACCAGTGGCTCCCTCCACTAGCAAATCACAGCATGGTAGGAGTAGGAGCCTTGGGAGAGGCAGCGAGGAAGATTGCTGCCCTCGCTTTGTTCTCCTCTGCAAATGTCACCTTAAAGCCTTCCTTTTCCCCCAGTTAACGATGCAGAGTTTCCCTGTACACCTCTGTGTCTCCACGATGTGGCTGTGCCACCTGCAGACCCAGGAGTGGCTCTGGTAAGGGAATGCCAAATCCCTCGGCTTTCAGGGAGGGTGTGTGCTTGACACAGGTCAGGGGAAGGGGACAAGCAAGGTGGCCTCCACCTTCGTGTGTCCTGGTGACAGACCTGTTTGATCACAGTTGAGAGAGCAGCAGCTTCTCTACCAGAATCAGCAGAGGCAAGTCACAGTGGGTGTCCCTCCTACAATTACAGGCTAATTAGATACGTGATTTAATTGAAAGATTGTTCTATCTCCAAATGAGAGAAGTAGAGACTGAAGTGACGCATGCGGTGCTGATGTGCGGGGAATAGGAAAAAAGTATCAATTTAATCTGGATCATAATTTTTTTCCCAAAATTAAGACATAGCCAGTTATTATTTTGTACTCTCTCTTGATGCCTGTCACTGTAATTAAGAGCATACTTGTCATTCTGAAGTGTTTGTGCCTTTCTCTCTCTTCTTGATCACTCCACAAGGACATTAGCAGGATGGCAAAATTGCTTTGCAGACATCAGTCCTAAGCACAGCATTTGGATCTGGAGCTAAGCTCCCAGATTCCAGGGCCCCTGAGCCGAGACCATAGTTAAAATAATGTGTGATTTCCCCCTGTGGGATCTTTCCTGTGGGATGCTCTATTTTTCAAATTCCTGTCACTGTGACTGGAATGGTGAATCTGTTGCTTAGCGCAGTGTTGTCCGCAGATGGACAGCGCTTCAAATGCCACATTGCCTCTTTCTCTGCCTCATCCATTCCCCATTTGGGGCTTTCTCTGTCCTGGGAAGATGCTTTCCCAACTCCAGCCCTGAGGGGTGCACAGTAGGTGATAATAGGTTGTGCAAAAGCATAGCACATGTGTAAGTCATCCAAGAGCACCTGCTTCAAGCAAGCCCAGTGTGTGAAAGGAAAAGGTGGATGCATCACCTGAGTTTAAAATCCATGCAGATGGATCCCTCTGGCTGGGGACTGAGGCAGGTTGTTTAACACAAGCAAACATAACTGGTACAATGAACATTATTTCAGAAATGGTTTCTCTGATCCACCCCTCCAGCTCAGGTGTTTCAATAATGACAGTTTTCTAGGGTTTTCTTCCCAAATGTTTGTTAAGTGTTAACACTTTTTCTTCCTCTTGGGTGTTATCCCCTCTCTCCTCCCTGTACATCATCTTTGGGAAGGCTCTCTGGGTCGCTGGCACACAGGTCTGGTGTTCCCGTGGGTGCCCAGCTGTTCCTGGTGGCCACCACTGCCCCCAGGACATCCTCATTCCCTTACCTGCTGATCGGGCCATGAATCACCCCAAGCTTGGAAACAGCTTCTCAGATGGGTGGCTGGGTTTGATTCAAGTGGCTGTTGGCATGAAACTGGAGCTGACTGTCACCTCCCAGTCCTGTTTGGGTCAGCCCTTCACAACCGAGCCGTTAATTGCAGCAGAGGCAGGAGAGCTCCTGTGGACACCATCTCTGAGCACAAGGCCTTGCCTCTTGCTGGAGGCTGTTCAGGGAATTCAGGGAAGGGTTAAATCGCATCAGCAAGGCAGCCCCTGCTTTTAGGGTGTCTGCATCCCTTTTTATGAGCCGGCGTGGCCTGACAGCTGTCCTTGTGGTGACAGCTCTCCTGATTACAGCCGGTGTCACACCGCATCCTGCTGTGGGTTATAAATCCTGCCTCCTTCCGATCGGCGCTGACCCCGGCTTTAATCGGGGGTTAAGTGGAGGCCAGCGGCAGCGCGGTCCGGCGGCACCGGCCCCGGCGGGACCCACGGCCGGACCCGCGGCCGGACCCCTGCCCCGGGCCGGAGGCGGCGGCCGGGGCCGTGCCCGTGGCTGTGCGCACGGTGTCCCTGCTGAACGGCCCCTTCCCCTCGGCTCCTCTCCATCCATCCATCCACCGGGAATACTGAAATCATTGCTGCTGCCTCTCCCAGAGGAAATCAAGGCTTCTCGGAGCAGTGGTGGCCACGTGGCCGCGGAGTGGGCAGGCTCTGTATCCTCCTGGGCGCTCCGGCTTCCCTGCAAAGCACCATCTGTTCGGCTCTGTCTGCGCTGGGGCAGGGCAGTGGGAGGGGACGCTGGAGGGAAAATAAATAATAAAAAAAAATTCATCATCCGAACCCTGAGGATTAATGGAGTCGGGAGGCGAACTGCGCTGAATGGAAATTCATCTTCACCCGTGCCAGTGTCAGGGCTGCCGCTCCGGCCCTTGACAAATCGAGGGTCCCAGGCTGCGATAAATCCAGCAGCTGTGCTCGTCCCCAGGGATGTCCCCAGCCTGCTCAAGGACACGGGCTGTGCCCACCAGCAGCACCGGACGAGTAAGCCACCTTTCCCTGTGGGAACCAGCTCCCTGTCCCCAGAAGCTGCCACCACAGCTTCCTTGGCACCTCTGAAGGCTGCTTTCTGCAGAGGGATGCGCTCCCCTTCAGCTCAGCCTCGCCCACACCCCCACCTGCTTCCTCACCCACCTGTTTCCCCTTTTTGCCCCCTTTTTTAGCTTTTCAATGTAAACTCCAATCACACATTGGATTTATTTTAATGAGACAGTACCGCTTGTCCTTTTGGATTAGCAGAAGACTGCAGAGTAATGCAAAAGACACTCTAATTACTGAAGGAGTCAGTTGGTTGCTTTATAAAAACACCCGAAATATGATTAAAACCAATTGCTACCAATGCAAGAGGAAGCTGCCAGCTTCATGGACTTGTAAGGCAGGTTTTGGCTTCACTAGGATCTGAGTTGCACAGGCTTAAGGGGAAAATCCAGGGACTGGGACTTCTGCTGATGTCAGCCAAGTCCAGTTCTTTGACGTTAAAGAGTTTACCTGATTTTCCTCATTCTTTTTTTTAGCATCCTTAGGTAACACTGTTACATCCTAGGACACAGGAGAGCTCAGGTCAAACTTGACTCTATCTTGGCAGAGAAAATCAGGGATGAAAAAACAGTTGCTAGTAGAGGTGTGAGGAATAAAAGGCCATTAGCAGCTGTCTCAGGCCGTGGGCACAGTCGCCTGGAGCTGGTGCTCGGCAAAGTGGTGGCCAGCAGCCACGAGCCATCTGAATTTTGTGCAAAGAGAAGGGCTGGACAAGAGCCAGGAGCGAGGCAGTGCTGACTATGTCCTGCCTGGGATGTGCTGCCTGCTCCCTGGGAGATTCAGGAGGCAGGTGAGGGGCAAGGGCTTACAGATCCATTACAGATGGTGAATGTGTTACAAATCCTGGGTACAAAAGCAGGCAGGGAATGCTTTCCCAGGTGGCACTGTAGGGGTCTCTGCAGTGCTGCAGTAGCACTCTGGGGCCCTTCCCAGGGTCAGTCTCCAGTCCTGGATGTGAAGGGCATTAGCCAAGCTGTGCCCAGGCTCCCTCTGTGTCCCAGGTGATGCCTGCAGCTCCCTCGGCTCCCAGCGCCTCTGACGGGACCGCGGGCTCTGGGTGCTGGATGCACCAGTAGTACCCCCTCAGGACTTCTGGCTTTGCATTGCTCTCACTCTGTCCTTTCTCCTTCCTTTGCACTGTTAAATCCACAGTAATGCATTGCGTGCTGAGCACTGCCCCGAGCAATGCTCTGCTGCCGGGCCAGGTGCTGAGCCGGCGTTTCCTGCCTCCGGCACACGCCAGCTACAGCCACCGCTCCAGAAACGCCAGCATCCCCAGACTAACCCTTCCCTTTCTCCCTCCAGCTGCCACCTGCGAGTTTTTGGACATCGTGGAGCTGCTGCTGCAGGCGGGAGCCGACCCCGGGCTGCGGGACCAGGAGGGCTGCCTGCCCGCGGAGGTGACGGACTCCAAAGCCATCACTTGGGCGCTGCAGCAGCGCGGCACGGGCGAGCCCTGAGCCCCGGGGGCACGGAGACGCTCTGCAGTAACACCCCTTCCCCTCCTCCCCGTTGCCCTCCCCAAACACCTCGGAGGTTCGAGGCGACCTTTCAAAGCACAGGGTCTGGCTGGGCTCTCCAGCACGAGGGCCAAGCGCAGGCCCTGAGCAGGATGGGATCAGAGTTCGGCGTGCTCTGACACTTATCAGTATTTGAGGGGGGAGGGAGGGGGGAGAGGGCCTGGAGGAGGCCCCAAGTATTATTTTAATGTATCAAACGCGAGTACTGTGTTGGCTGTCTCAGCAGAGCAGCGAGGGCTGACCGGTCGGCTCTTCCGTGGGATGCGGGGCCAGGTGAGATGCTCATCTCTCCCGTTCAGGTTGAATTTTGGTTTGGTTGTTTTTTTTTTTTCCCCTGGGTCCAAACAAAATAAAATAAATAAGAGCACAGTGTTGGGATCGAGCCTTGGTGTGCTTGTTTGTTTGTTTTTGCAGGGGGTGACTTGGAAGCTGTAAGAATGGGAGGCAGCTCAGTGCAGCCACAGCCCTTGGGAAGTCCTGCTCGAGCTCTTGTCCTGGGGAGAGAGGGCTGCAGAGACAGCAGGGTCACACAGATGTCTCTCTGTCCCTCTAGTTCTCACACAACACACGTTGCTAATCACCTGTCCAAGCTGACAGGACTTTTACCACTTTGCTGAATTGAGTGGCTTTAAACCCCACCCCTGTTAGCAGCTCCAGGGCCTCCTGCTGTGTGTCCAACCCTGGAATGGCTCCTTCGGGGCTGAGGTTTGGCAAGAGCTGGGCACAGATAAACCTGCACCCACCCTGTTACCCCTCTGGGCCCGTCTCAGACACTTCATGATCTCCTCAGCTGGCCAAGTACCCAGAAAGTGGGAGAAATGTGCCTCATGGCCATGCCTGAGTGCTGGTGTGGGGTGGTCATGGGGTTTAACACTTCCTCGTCAGCATCCCAGCTGTGCCCACAGGAGCTGCCAGGAATGGGTTTGTGCTGTGGGACAGCTCCCAGCTGGGAGGGAGGCTGCTGCACTGGGTGGGTGTATGGCCAGAGGAGACCGTGGCTTCCCTGCGGGATTTTGCCATGAGTTTGCTTTTCCCAGACAAGATTTACAGCGTGGGGGGAGCAGAGGAAATCTCCATCGCTGTGACAGGAAGTCACTTGCCATCAGGTTCTGCAGCACATCCAGCCTCGGGAGAATATATGGGAACGTTCCCATGGCTGAGGACTGGCTGGGCAGCAGGCACACGAGGCTTTTGGCCCCTCACAGTGTCTGTGGCTCCTGCCAGCGTTGGCTGATGCTGACGAAGTCGCTGCGCTGGCTCCAGCAGCCACCACCCCGCCCACGGCACAGGCCAGGCCCCACGGTGGGGAAAAAACGGCTTGGGCAAGTTATTTTCCAGTAACTTAATATTAAGCAAGGGCCCCCCCGATGGCTTCTGCTCCCCTTGCCCCTGCCCGGGGGAGCCGCAGGCTGGCAGTGGCCGGGCTCATCACAGCCTGGCGCTTTTGCATCCGGGCGCAGATGGAGCAGAGATGCCAACCCCGGTGCTGGGGCCACGCTGACCTTGTGAGGGAGACGTGGTGGCACCGAGGTTGGGGACAAGCAAGGCCACCCCTGTGCAGGGCCATAATGCACAGCCACTGCCTGGCTTGATGGACACGCTGTGTAATAAAAAATGCCTGTGAAAGCCGGGATGAAAAGCAGCACCACGGTGCCGGTGCTTTCAGAGAGTACATCTGGGGCCCGAGCGCTCAGCCCTGGAGATGTTTATAGCACTTTAGGTCTGTTTGGGAGGTTGGAGCCTTTCCAAAAAAAAAGAAAGCAGGGGTAGGGGGGGAGGAGAGAAAGACATATATTATTGTTTATAATCTGCTTTATTCATCCAAACCTTTCCCCAGCAGCCTTGCGGATTGCTGTTAAATCCCTCGGTGCCTTTAACTACCGATACAGAAAGTGGTTAATGTGCATTCGCCCTAAGCTTGGCATCTACTCCAGGAAATCACTTTAATTGAGAAGCATTAAATGTTAAAATGATTAAAATATAGAAAGCCAACGCACCGGTGCCCATGGAGGGGCTCGGCCCCCCCCGCCCCTCCTGCCTGGCATGGCCCTTCCATCTCACCTGTGCCCACTGAGCGCCGTGGTGGCACAGCCAGGCACCCCCCGTCACTGCTGCGTGGCGGCAGGAAGGCTGTGGCACCGTGGGGTGCCGCGTGGCAGCGATGGAGATTCCCGCCCCAAACCTCTCTGTGCCAGCAAAAAGCCGGGGCACGATGACCAGAGTCGCTTGTTCCCTCATCTGGGGGTGTCAGCTCCACCACCCAGACACCACCCCGGGAATCCTGACCCCAAACAGCCAACGGCGCCGGAGCAGGCGATGCCAGTGGTGACCACTGCCCTCCCACTGAGGAAGAAAATCCCAAAGACAGCAGCTGCTAAAGAGCATCCCGAGTTTATTTGCCGTCGCTTTCCCTCGCAGCGGAGGGAGTGACTGTACACATCTCATGCCAACACACCAGAGGCAGGGTACAAAAGCAACGCCCCGGGCCCAAATTCAGGGGCAATTTGGGGGGATCGTTTCTCCCCAAGACATGGCAATAAATAAGGTTTTATTCTTTAAATTTTTTTTTTATTATTATTATTATTGTTGGGTTTTCTTTTTTTTTTCCTTTTTATTCCCCCAGGAAACATGACTCTCACTTTCTGGAACTGTACAAAATTTACACAGCAAGGGGAGGAGGCATTTGGCCTTGTCGAAGGGGGATGGAGAGCAGCAGGCACGGCTCTCCCCCATCCCCCTCCCCACCAGTGCCGGCAAGGCCGGGAGCTTGGCACAAAGCAGCACCCAAGGCTGGGGAGGGGGGAGGCACATGGATGCAGCTGGGGCAGCTCCTGCAGCACCAACGCACCCAGCTGGGGGGGCAAGGAAGGACAAGGACAGTCCAGTGATGTGCTTTCTTGTGTGGCATTTTTTTCTCATTTTTATTCTTTTTTCCCCTTTGCTTCCAGAGCCTCCACGCCTCTGGAAGGAGCCGACTAACTGGATACACCCCCAGCCCTCCCTGAAGGGCAGCCTGGGATCATCAGCATCACCCCAGAGACAGAGAGGATGGCAGGGACCCCATGGCCAGGGCATCCCTGTGGGGCTGGGGCAGAGCTGGGCACCCTGGGCAGAGGGTGGGGAACTGGGTCTCATCCCTGGGGCTGAATGTCTGAGGGTAGGGGGTGTGGCTGTGCTGGGGGAGATGGGCATGTGGGTTTTGAGCAAGGGCTAGTGCTGAGTGGGCCTGGCCAGGAGCAGACCCCATGGGGCTCGTGGCCTGTGCCAAAGCCACCTGGATCCTTCCCGGCTGCCTGCACTCACCCCTTAGTGCCATCAGCCCCACAGCACCAAAGAAGGAGGGTGACCTGTACCAGGAGCATCTCACACCCCAATCCCCTCCCTTTCCCACCACGCAGGTGCTTCTGCAGCTGATGAAATACCCTTTCCCCTGCTGGGGAGGACTTTTTTGCAATACCCTCAGAGCAAAGGCTGCCCACCTCTCTCACCCATCCCTCCAGTGGCTGCTCTGCAGGTGCCAGCCCCAAGCAGCCCGGCTGGCCCCGCCATGGCACAGCTTGGCCAGCGGGCATCTCGGGCTGGAGGCAATTCGGTTTTAATTCCTCCCCCTCGCGTGGCCATGGTACAAAGCAGTGATGCTCCTGCGTGCCCAGGGATAAACCGTGGCCGCTAGGCCAGGAGCAGGCAGGATCGCCCGCGGCAGCACCGCCCCCGGGCAATGGCCCTGCTCGGACGTGTCCCCGGCAAAATAAACCCTTCTACAATATAGACTTCTCTTTCTGCTGAGGCTCCGGGCAGCGCCGAGTTGCGTTTCAACTCCATATCGAAAAATAACTCTTGAAAATAGCAGCGGGGCTCGGCAGGGGGGTGCGGGGCTGGCGCGGGTGCCGGGACGGACTCTGCCGGCCCTGATTGTCCTTCTTTCCCTCCCGCCGGCCGCGTCCCCGCCGTGCCCAGCGCCGCGCCGGGGTCCTCTCTTGTGCTTACACCCAAAGGCACCCGTGCCCCCGCCCGAGCACAGCCGCCCCCAGCCACCGCCGATGCTGCCCCCCCTCCCTCCAGCCCTCCAGGGCCGATTCCCATGGGAAATCCTGGAAAGGTCAGCCGCCGGCGGGTGCCCTCGGTGCTGCGCTTGCGGGCCGGGGGGAGCGCGGGGGACCGGGGCGGGGGGCGAGCAGCGCTTAGA
>VZTE01003399.1:477376-487677 GCA_013397775.1 Eulacestoma nigropectus
GCGGGAGCAGGGACAGCAGGAATGGGGGGTGCTAGTCCAGCACGCCCACGTGGCAGGGACCAGCCCACACAGCAGGGCCGGCGTCGGCAAAAATAATTTATTCCACTAAGACAAGCAGAGAACGAACAACAGCGTGGGGAGGGGGCGAGGAAAGGTGGGGAGGCCCCCGGGCCACATCTCAAAGAGTGGGGACACAAAATGCATCTGAACCCATGACTGCTGCCCCCACCCATCAGTGTCCTCTCTTTGGGGGCTAAACCTCCACCCTCCTGGCCCTGCTAGTGGTTGGACCCCAATGGGCTGCTCTCCAGCGCAGGACTGGCCTTCCCAGTTTGAAACCAGCCCAGCGCCAAGGAGCCTGTGCGGCCAGCTGGGTGCCAACATGCAAACCACCGTTCACATCCCAGCTCCCACACGCCCAAAACCATGGCACTAGGACCTGAGAGGGGGATGCTCTGACACCTCCTTCCTTCCAAAAAGAGCCCTCTACCCGCTACCCTGGGTGAGGCAGCTGCCTTGAGCAGGGCAGCTCCCGAGGGGGATGTGCCAGACCCCTCCCCGCTGCGGGACAAAACGCTGTCCCAGGGGTGTCCCGGCTCAGCAGCCCACCCACCCCGGGAACAGCCCCGGGCCCCGCGACGCCTCTCTCAGGCCACGGGGAAGCCGGGGCGGCCTTTCCGGGCGCGGGTGCGGAGGCGGAAGAAGGTGTACATGCCCAGGAGGCACATGGAGGAGAGCAAGTAGAGGGCCACGCAGAGGCTGATGTCCAGGCGGGAGAAGCCCAAGCCGAGCACCCGCAGCCAGGGGCTCCTCCGCAGGCCCTCCCCAGCGCCCTCCTCCTCCTCCTCCTGCCGGAGCAGGACGCCGGGGGCGCGCCGGCGCTCCCTGCCCGCCGCGGCACCGCGGCCCAGGGCCACGGTGTCCCGCTTGCTCAGGCGCCGGCGCCGGCCCGCGGCCGCTCGCAGCGCCTGGCTCCTGAAGTGCTGCTCGCTGAAGGAATCCAGGTCCACGATGTCCTCGCCCGCCTCCCGCAGCTTGGGGTTCAGCCGCACGATGCTGGGGCGCCGCGGCTCGGGGGAGCCCGGGCGCCCCGGGACTCCGGCCTCCGCCTCCTTCTCCTCCTCTTCTCCTCTCCCCCTCTCCTCTCGCGGGCCCTCCGTGCCCAGCCTGGCGCCGGTCCCCTCCCCGGCCGCGGGGACGGGGTCGGGCTCGGCATAGTCCATGTAGATGTTGGCCGGGGAGAAGTGTGCCTTGAGGAACGCGACCACGGCCGGCTCCTCCCAGGCACGGACCCCCCGCTCCTCCTTGTGGCACTGGGGACACATGTCCGGCGGAGGCCACTGCAGCTTGGGGAACATGGGGTCCTCCGTGTCACCTCCTGCAGGGAGCAGAGCCATCGACGGGGTTAGAGGGGCACCCTCCGCCTGTATAAACACCCCGGAGAATCCAGCAGCTGGCGCTGGGGACATTTGGAGGAGCCACCCCGGGAGGAGGGGTCCGGTCCTCCAAGGGCAAACAGCAGCTTTGGGAAGCTCCCTGTAAGGCGCATGTAAGACCCAGCTGCCTCTCCGGGGCAGTCTGACGCTGCGTGACCAGCTGCTGGCCCCTGGGATGGGGGACGAGGACAGCGGGATGTCCCCCCTGCTGCACCCTGCAGCCATTTCCCAGATCCCTCCAGGAGGAGGGACGTTCCTCCAGCCCACCTCCCCTTTTCCCTCGGGAAGCCCCTTACCCGCCAGGCGAGCGTTGACCTCGTTGTGGTGGGACCAGAGCCAGAGGACGGCCTCCTCCCTGCTGGCCACCTTGTCCATGGACTTGGCCGCCATGGCCTCGAAGTGCTCGGCGCACTCCTGGCAGCCGAAGAAGTGCCGGACGTAGCAGCGCATGGTGCTCAGCACCTCCAGGGGTAACTCTGCGGGAGGCAGAGCACGGGGGTGAGGCTGGACCCCGCAGGGTCACCACCACAGTCCCAAGGCTGAGGTAGCAACCCCACACCCCAACTCTCTAGTCCCCCACGGAAACTGCCCCCGGATGAGATGAAGAAGGGGGGAAACAAGGCTTTGTCCACAGGCAGCATCCCTACCCATGCCAGAGCCCACCTGGACAGTCCCTCCCTGAGCCCCTGGTGCCCCCAGGGACACCAATACCTTTGTCAGGGCCGCTCTGGGCAGCCTGGACAGTCAGCAGGTGGAAGATGGTCCAGAGCCCGCAGGGGTAGCCACGGAAGTGGCGTTCACTGCCCTGGCAGCCCACCCAGGTCACGTTGGTGGGGAGCACGGATGGGTGGGAGGCCTGGTGGACAGATGGACACGGCGTGATGGGACTGGCAGGCAATGCCAGCTGGGGGGCAAGGGGCAGGGGTAGGGAGAGCAGGGGCTGGGGGTCCCCGTGGGCATCTTACATCTCTGTTATTCTTCATGGCCTCCTTCAAAACGGTGCGGGGCAGCTCGGGCTCTGTCCAGTTCCTCAGCCAGGCATCCAGGGTCTGCAGGTAGGTCTGCACACAGGGGCGCCCCGGGAAGTACTGCAGGGGGGAGAGAGGCCTGAGAAAACACAGACTCCATCCTGGGAGCAGCAGGGCAGCCCACAGGCACCCCTGGCTCACCAGGACAGGCACTGGGCAGCACCAGCCTCCTCTGTGCTGGAGGGCAGCACGGTCCTGGCAAGGTTTTGGTGCCTATCTCTGAGGGGCTGGAGGCTGCAGCTTGTCCACCCCCCAGGTGGCAAGTCCCCTGTGTGCATGTTCAGGCTCCACACCCCAGCCCCAACTGAGGGAGGCAAAAAGCCACTCGGTCCCTAAGTCTGGCAAAGCCGATTAGCAGCTGCACTTTAAAACCACTCCTGGGAGAGGAGCAGCCTGGCAGCCCATGCCACCAACAGACAGATGGACAGAGGGACCGACCTGTGGGCAGGAGGAGACACCAGCACACAGGAGAAGTGATGGAGGAGCAAAAGGAAGGAGGAGTTTGCTAAGTCTGAGCTGTTCTTCCTCCCAGGCCCGTGGGGAATCACTTGAAAAGACCCAAATTTGCAGGGGACTTATCCGTGACCTGACAGTTCTGCTGCAAACACAGTGTCCCCGACTCCTTGGACAGGAGGCTTTGCCGTGCAATTCCCTGCCTCCAGGAACCACTTATTTCCACGTTAGGACTTTCCTCGCCTCTCCTTTCCTTTAATCCCTCTTGGGAATGCAAGAGTTAAGGCTGGGACCTGCTGGCTGAGCTCCCCCAGGCTGAGCCCTGGGCTGGCAATCCTGGGGACGCTGCTCCGTCCTGTGGATGAGCAGGGCAATGGCAGCGCGGGCTCAGCATCCTCGGGGAAGCACCGGCACCCACCACCCACTGCTCCAGCTCATCGAGGGGAACGTTTGCAGGAAGAATTTAAAATGGATCAAATAAAACCAGTGCTGTTCCCCACCGCCTCAGCACACTCGTACCCATGGGCAGGGAGCTGGTGCCGTGGGGGTTTATTTCCCTGTCTCTGTAGGTCACATTAAAGGGAGAAAGAGCAAGGGCAAAGGCTGGGGGCAAGCAGAGGAGCCACATGAAGGTCTGAGGCACGTGTTTGGAGCTCTTTCTTGGGACAGAGCAGATGGGGGTGGGAGCAAGGAGTGTCTTGCACATCAGCGAGGGCTATGCAAGGTCCAAACTGAGCGTGAGACCCTGGGTGATAAAGGAGGGAGCAAAGAAGGAGGGCATGGCCCCAGTCTGCCAAGCAGCCTGGGCTGTGACAGGGACTGGGATGGAGACAGGGCTCCTGCAGGCCCGGCGGAGGAAACAGCCAAAGGCAGCAGGACTCCATCGCAGCAGGAAATTAAACTGCCCTGCTTGTGCTGGCTCGAGGCTCTCACACACTTCAGCTCTGCCAGGCCCAACGTAGAAGGAAAAAGGAGACCTTAAATTAGGCTTGTCTGGAGCCTGACTCAGAGTGGGAGTTCCTTTCCTGGACTATTATCAAAGGAGCCTGCAGAGAGATTAGCTCCCTGAGCCGAGCATCCAGATGCGAGCGACAAACCCCTCTGGCCATCTCCGACACCCCAGCAGGTGACAGCCTCTCTTCTGAAAAGACCTCCTGCAAGTGCTGATCCCACTGCCGCCAAAGCCAGCAGCACGCATCTTGTTTGAAACACTCCAGCACCCCCTCTTAGCTCCCACTGGGACTCTGGGCTGAGTTTGGAGATCCACAGGGATGGACAGCAGCCATGGGATACACTGAGCACCGAGACACAGGGCCCACACCCGGGACTGCCACGCTCCACTACCCGTGAGCGCTGGGACATGGTGGCCCGCACTGAGCATTTGCGTTTCATAAACAGGCAAGGAGGCACAGGCAGTTCCTCTCCGGACACGCAGAGCTCCTCACCTTCACCAGCGTGGCCACGTAGCACTTGAAGGCGGCCAGCTGGGCTCCGGCCAGCACGGAGGCACGGGCAGCCTCCACCCGCAGCGAGTAGTGCAGCGCGGACTCCAGGTCGGCCATGTACAGCTTGGAGCTGGGGAGGGCAGCGCAACACGAGGCTCCATCAGCCCCTTAATCCACACCCCGGGGGTTTTCCCAGGGGAAGGAATGTCCCAGCCCCTCGCCGCCTCCCCCCCTTCCCCCGTGGCCATGGCACCCCGCCCGCCCCAGCGTCCCCAGCAGGCTGAGGGCTCTGACCGGTCGGCTCGCAGCGGCTGGGACACGCGGTCGGTGTCGTTGGAGGTGCTGGCCGTGGCGTTCAGCTTGTAGGAGCCGCGGGTGATGCCCGCCAGCGTGCGCAGGGAGTAGGTGTAGAAGGAGCGTGCCTCTACGTGCCTGCCGGGAGGGAGAAGCCCTGAGTCCCTCCTGCCTCCCAAACCTGACCCCAAGGAAGGCAGCAAAGGAGATGAAGGCTCAGCCGAGCGGGTAATTCAGGCCTGGGGAGGGAGTGCGGGATGATCCATACTCTCCCCCTGCCCCGGCAGTGGGTATCCTTACACGCACCCTGGAGCAGAGCTGAGCCCCAGGTAGCCATCTCATGCCACCTCCAGGCAGGTGTGGCAAGGGCATGGCTCAGTCACAAGGATTTTCCCTTCTGCCAGCTCCAGCCAGGGCTGGCAGTGCAGTTCAGTGCCCACCAGCAACTGCCCGCCAGCCTCCCCTACCCAGCCACGTCTCCTTTCCTAATGCACCTTCTCACAATTACAAAGGGGCACAGAGACATGGGCACAAGGCTGGCAGGCCACCAGCACCCCAGAGCCACCCCGCTGTGTCCCACACTCACACGGGCAGGCGGGAGAAGGAGCCGTTGCGGAGGAGCAGGTATCCCGAGGGGAAGGTGGTGACGCCGAACTTCTCCACGAGCTCCTCCTCGCTGCTCAGCACCCTCCTCACCGCAATGTTCTCGTACTGCAGCATGTCCAGGGCCACCTGCAAGGCCTGGGGTCAGATGCGGGGGCAGAGGGATCCCCCAGCCCCACCAGGGATGCAGCAGAACTGTTTAGTGCCCTGTGTAACATTTGGCACCGGCTAAGCCGTGTGCAAGCTGGGCTGGGAGGCTGCCTGGAGAGAGCTGCCCTGCCAAAGGCACCCGGGAGCTATCAGGCACCATGAGAAATGGGGGATAAATGTAGCTGTACCCACCTCTCTGCCCACAAAGGAGTTGCTCTTCTCGAAGATGAGTGCCAAGTACTGGTCCTTGTTCCTCTGGAAGAAGGTGCGGACCTCCTCCGCGCTGCAAGAGAGAGCAGGACGGCAGCAGGTGCCTCGGCATCAGCTCTGCCCTCCCACTCACAGGGAGCTCGACCCTCGCCCGCTGGGAGCTGGCAGGGACTGCTGCTGCAGGTTCAGCCCCAGCGAGCAGGCGATTCCTCCTGCTGCAGTTCTCAGCCTCATCTTCTGCTCTGGTTCACAGGCTTTGAGAAAACCCACCGGGCTTGGCCAAGGAGGTTGGAAACAAAGCACAGGCAGGGCAGGGCAGGAGGGAGCTGCACGCTCGCCCAGGGGAAAAAACAGCAATGAACTTGAACCAGGGCTGGGTTTTTTTGGCTAAGACACAGAGGCACCAGAGTACCTGAGGCGTGTGCCTGGCTCGACCATTGCTTTGGGAAATCCAAAGGCTCCTTCTCAGGACAATGCAGCAACTGCTTGCATCCAGCAAGAACTCAGATACCCACAAAATTGTACAGTATTAAGAAAACCCTTTTTCAGGACAGGAAAAAGCTTCTAACGCAGCCTCACTCAGCATGGCATGACACTGCCACGTCCCAAAGAATTAGGGGCCTGGGAATTGCTTGTTCTAAGTAAGGCTGATGAGCAGGTTCGTTAGGAGACGCAACAATATGGCCCATCTCACCCAGGCCACGGCAATGGCTCTGCCCTGGCCACGTTGTCTGCGTCTCCCTGGGACGTGGGTGATGCACTGGCTGCTCCTTGCTCATTTTGGGTTCAGGATTTCCCCAGAAACCTGCCCCCCATGGCACAGAGGCCATCCCGGCCTCCTGCTGCCCCTACCTTGCCGGCTCCAGCGGAGGACAGGCGGTTGGCCAGGCATCCTGGCTCTGCTCAAGGTTGGTGATGATGGCATGGCGCAGGTCCTCCACGGTGGCACTGGGATCTGCAGGGGGACAGGACACCAAGGGGTCGGTCCTGGGGAAGCTGATCCCAGGGGCTGAGCCAAGGGAAGCTGCTTGGAGCTGCCCCCTCAGAGCTCCCTGATATTCCAGCATGTGGGAGGTGAGCAGGGCTGTTCACACCCAGGGTAAAAAACCTCATGGCTCTGAATACTCACTGGTAATCCTTATCCCATCCTCAGGCTTCTTGCTAAAAGCTCTGAAGAACTGAAAGGGAAAAAAACACAAGGGGAAACTGGAGTGAGTGTGTGGAGTGGGACAGGAGGCAGTGCAGCCCAGCAGGCTGAGGCTCCCTGTAGACCAGCTCTGCCTCAGTTTCCCCACAACACTGCAGCATGCCAGCTGACATCAGTCAGCACAGAGGGAGCTCTCAGCCGTGTCCCCATCTTTTGGGGCATCCCCGGAGGGGAAAGATGCAGGCACGGGCTGAGAGCCATGTCCAGCCAAGGGCTGAGCACTGGCAGGCAGCAGAGCAGGTGTCTCCAGGGGTCCCAGGGAGGCAGCTGGAACCTTCCCAGTCCTGCAAACCAGTCTCCCTGCTCCAGAGCTCTGACAGAGCAGGTAAAAGGGGGTTTTCCCACTCCTGGCCTCCCACAGTGGCTCCAGTACCCAGGGCAGAGCCAGAGCAGCCACACCAGGTTGGATCAGCCAGGTGTTTGCTTTGCAGGCTGGGCTGGGAGCTGGGGCTGTTTGCAAAAGGTGCTTGGCAGGGACACAAGATGTGAAGCAAGTGACTTCTTGGCATGGCCACATCAGCACACCTCCCCGCCCCAGGAGATGTTTCCATCGGTGTCCGGGGGCAGTGGGTGCTTGGTGAGACCCCAGGGCAGGGCTGGGGCCAAGCCAACCTGTCTGGAAAACTCCAAACCTGACCTCACCTGGAGCTGAGCCTGTAAGCTGGGACTGAGGGCATGTCTGATAAAACCCTTATCCCTGCCCATCCCATCTCAAGGCAATCCTGGTTTTAACTGCTGCCTGTAGTACCTGGAGTGCTTTGGTTTCGCTGCTTGAGTTGGAGCAGGGCTGTGCTTGCAGCGGGAAGTTCTGCAGAGTCCTGTGTTGACACAGCTAGAGGGCTGGGCACAGGCCCAGCAGGAAGGATGGCTCCTCGCCAGCTACCGCAGGAGGCTCCCAGGAGATGCAACCTCCCGCAGCATCCCTGTGCCCTCCTCCAAAACCTGCGCTTCCAACCTCTCTCTGCCCTCAAACAGCCTTTCCTGAGTGTTTCCGACTGAGGATTCAGACTCTCCCTCCTCCTAGCAGAGATCCAGCCTCTATGTTTCGCCACAAAACAGCATTTTGGTTTTCCCCCCTCCTTGTTGCTCCATCGCCCAGCAGTTGCACTGGGTGCAGCCAGGACACAGCACCGTTTTGGGGAAGGGTGAAACAGCTCTGGCCTGCAAAGCCCCAAGGGGAGTATTCTGGTGCAACAGCCCTGTCGATCTGATTGAGCAAGAGAGGGACAGGCCAAAAGGCAAAGCACAGTGAAACCCAGCAAGCACCCGGCACACACCTTCAGGGTGGGGAAGCCGGTTATCCCGAAATCAGAGCACACTTGCTGGTTGTCCTCGTCGGCACAGTCGATGGCCGCCAGGATCACTGCAGGCCTCCACTCTGCGGGGACAGAGGGTGAGGTCAGCACAGCTCAGCACCCCTGCGGCCCCAAAAACCGCCCTCCTCCCCACAGCTGCTTGCAGAGACAGGAGGGATCTCCTGCTGTGCCAGTGGCAGAGATCCTCCTGTCCCAAAACCGCTGCTTGCCCCTCGCAGGGCAGCGACCGATGGTTTCCAAGCCCAAGCACCCAGGGCCGTGGTCTGTCTGGGTGTGTGGTGCCCTACTTTCCGGGTGGCAGGAGCACAGGGAAAGCCGTGTGAGGCGGCAGCCGGCTTTGCACGCCCTGCCCTGCCAGCGCCGGAGCACGCCTGCCTGCCTGGCTGGTTCTGCCTGTCCAGCCTCAGCCCCGGCTCCCGGGAAGAGGACACGAGGAGAAGGGGAGGGATGGCTAACTGCAGCTCGGGGAGAGCACGGAACACGGGCTCCAGCTTGTCTCACCCCAGACCAAGGGCACAGCTGATAACCAAGAGGGAACAACCCAAAACCAGCAGCCAGTCCAGGGCTCTGCAGCAGAACATGCCCAGATTCTGAGCACCCACGCCCCATTTGTGACTGTCCACCACCTCCCCAGTGAAGAGCAGCAGGTCCCTGGGGTAAAACAGATGAACAAAAGTGGGCATGGAGGTATTTTAAACAGCAGGCTCTGAAAACCAGCAGGAAAATGGAGAATAAAGCTCTGAAATGGCTTCTTTTTAGTGTAAAGGACACAAGCTGGAGAATGCCCAGCCTGTCCTCAGAGTGGGAAGGGAGGGACGTGGCGCTGGCACGCAGATGGAGCCCATGCTGCCCTAGGCGGGAGCATGCTGGAGGCAGGGACACACCACCCCGTGTCTCAGGTGACGGGACAGGTGAGCTGCTTCCCACTGCCCTGGCACTCGTGGCACAGCAGGGCTGGTGACAAGCCCCGCTGCAGGGAGCCAGGCACGTTCCTGGACTCATCTGCACGCGGTGCCCGCGGGTCACCCTGGCATCCTCCCCGTCCAGCCCACTCCTACGAAAATCCAGCCGTGAGAATGGCAGCGAGGATGCTGAGCAGCACGGGGGCGAATCCCCGGCCCTGCCTCCACGGGCACACCAGCCGCGGCCCGGCCTCCGCAGCGGGGAGCCCTGGGGGAGCCCTCTTTTGGAGAGGGGCCAGGAGAGCCGGCATTCCCCCGCGGGGCCCGGGCACACGCACCCCATTCCTCACATCCTGCCCGTCGGGGAGCTCTGACGGCATCCCCAGGGAGGGACGGCATCCCCTCGGAGGGACGGACGGGATGCCCGCCCGGCCAGCCCCCTGACTCATCCGGCAGCGCCGCGCTGCATCAATTAGTGCAATAACAGGGAGAAGCACCCCGGGATGCCGGGGAAGGCAGGATGAGTCCCGGCAGGACGAGGGGCCCAGCAGCGGGGTGTGCGGGTCCCCAGGCAGGGCTGGCACCGGCCAGGCCAGGCACCAAGGTCAAAGCCGGGAACAAACCAGCTGGGATCAGTGCCCAGCGAGCTGCCGTCCCCATCCCTGTCCCTGCAGGCACCGGCAGCAGCGGGGCTGAGGGAGCTCTGGGGGGCAGCGGGACCCCCCATGCCTGGGGCGGGCGCAGCCTGAGCTTCTCCCTGCCAAAGCGGGTCCAGGGACGCTGCTGAGCCCGGCCTGGATATCGGGGGGGAAAACCTGGCCACCGGGAGGGAGCTGGGCCTCCCCAGCAGGCTGACGTTCCAGGGAGGCTGGAGCTGGGCCGCGGGGGGGGGTTTGGGGAGCTGATGGAGGGTAGGGCAGAGCGGACTGAGGGACCGTGCTGGGAAGGGCACAGAGAGGATGCAGGGATGCTGACGGGGACGAGGATGCAGGGAGGATTCAAGAGCGTGGGCGGAGAGGAGGAGGACGACGGGGCAAGGACGCAGGAGGGATTCCAGGATGCTCCCGGTTTTGGGGGAAGCGGGACTTCCCCTGCGCAGGGGCACAGGGAGGAGGATTTAGGGGTGCTGACGGGCGGACAGACAGAGATGCGGGGGGAATTTAAGGGTGCAGGGGCAGAGACACGGGGATTAAACGGGGTGCTGACGGAAGAGGACGGAGACGCGGAGAAGGGGAGGGGGGGGACAAGGTCAAGGGC
>VZTE01003399.1:488152-564965 GCA_013397775.1 Eulacestoma nigropectus
CCTCGGCGCCCCCGCTGCATGGGCAGGGCCCAGTACTCCCCCCCCTTTGCTGCAATGTCACCTTTCCGTGAGGGGACAAAAGGCATAAAATGACACAATTCTGATAAAGTGAGGGCTGCCCAGGGAGGCGGCAGAGCCACCGTCCCTGGAGGTGCTTAAGGAAAGAGTGGACGTGGCACTGAGTGCCGTGGACTGGTTGACAAGGTGCTGTTGGGTCACAGGCCGGACTCGATGATCGCAGAGGTCTTTTCCAACCTGAATGAACCTGTGATTCTGCAATGGCGAAGGCGGCTGATTCAGCCCCAAAACGCGCGTTGCCACCATCACGGGCACCCCAAGGGCAGCGCCCTGGTCAGATGCCCTGACATCAGCCAGCATCACTGGGCACCACCTGGACACCCTGTGGAATGGGGACGCTGGAGACATCCCTACCCTCTCCCCAGCCCTGCCAGGAATGCCCAGCAAGGATATCCAGTGACACCCACAAAATCCAGCTCTGCATCTAAAAAAAGCAGCCTTCCATCCCCAGTGGCCCCTTGAATGGAATGTCTTCAAACTGAGAGTTAGATTCGGTATTAGAAAAAAAAATCATCCCTGTGAGGGTGGTGAGGCCCTGGCACAGGTTGCCCAGAGAAGCTGTGGATGCCCCATCCCTGGAAACATGCAGGGCTAGCCTGGATGGGACTTGGAGCAACCTGGTCTAGTGGAAGGGCTGGCAGGATGATGGAACCAGATGTCCTTTAAGGTCCTTTCCAACCCAGACTATTCCAGGATTCTGCGATTCCACCCTCCCGGCCAGGCCCAGCCGTGCCTTTGCTCACGCACACACCCACGTCACGGGCTCCCAGACGGAAGGTGCCCGTTGCTCAGTGCCCCGGGGCAGAGCCAGGCACTGCCAGGGTGGACACAGCCCCGAAATCCAGCCCTGCGCTCCCTCCCCAGCCCCTGAGGCCAGGGAACCTCTGGCACTGGGGGAGCCCATGGCTGCTGAGGGCTTGGTGCTGGCTCTGTCCCCAGGAAGGCCATTATCCATGCTGGGCCCCACCTAGGCATTTCAGGTGGACTCGCCATGCTAGAAAAACAAGCCTGCCAGAGCCCAGGCTCGCCGGGGCAGCGGAGGGCAGGGGCTCCACACGGGGCACGGCTCCGGGACACGACGGGGCTCCCTGACACAGCCTGGCCTGGGGGGACACAGCATGCTGGACACAGCCCGCGGGATCGCTCCCACCCCTCTTCTGTGGGTCCAGGCGGATGGGAATGGGGCAGAAGATGGTCTGCGCCAGCCCTGCCAGCTGTAATTAAGTCCTTAAGGGATTATCACACCTCGTTGTCTAACCAGGAGGGAGAGGCACAGCCCAGCCTGTCCAGGGCGGCTCTGAAAGGTGGTCCCTCACTACTGACAGAGACCTTGCCAGGACTTGTCCTCATCCAGCTGGTGATTAAAACACAAAAATCCCAACGTGCAGGGAGATCACCACCGTTATCTCACCCTGGGTTAAAGCCTTGTTTTAAGGGCTCATCAGCTTGATTAGGTTATCAAGGCAAAGAAGAGGTGCTCAGCACCAGCGTAATTGCCAGCATCCTCCCCATCCAGCTCACCCCTC
Source organism: Eulacestoma nigropectus (assembly GCA_013397775.1). Taxonomy (NCBI): domain Eukaryota; kingdom Metazoa; phylum Chordata; class Aves; order Passeriformes; genus Eulacestoma; species Eulacestoma nigropectus. The sequence continues at coordinate 489,757 of VZTE01003399.1, forward strand.
CCTCCCAGGCAGCCCAAATTCCTTGAATCCTTTTTTTGGATGCAAAAGCAGCATCTTAACACCAAGGCGGAGGGGCAAGAGCCCACACCCCGGGGCTCCGGCTCCTTTGGAGGTGAGCCATGCCATTGCTCATCCCCTGAGCCCTGGGGTGGGGATGCTCCTGCTTCCTGCTGCCCCGGGAACAGCCGGGGTGCTGCCGACGACCCTACTGCCCAGCTGGCACGTCCCATCCCCAAGGCTCCTCAGGTAACAGCCTCCTTCCGCAGCAGGGTGTGGAGTTTTCCAGGCACAGACTTGCCCCAAAATCCTTTTCTTTCCTTTGAATGCTACTGCAAAGCAAGAGATGAAGCTTTTCTTCCACTTCAGACTGGGAAGAGACGTATTTTCATTGCAGAACACTCTGAGACAGGGCATGGGAAGCCGAAGATGGAGCAGAGGCTTTGAAACAACCCTTTTAAAGTTGGATTTGAAAGTCACCAAGATGAATTAATAGCAATCAAGAAGCAATAGAAGTCTGGGGAGGTTTTAGAAAAGCCCTCCCAGCGCTCTCTGCCTTTTTGTCCTCTCTGGCTGCCAATGGAACCTGCAGGCAGCAAAACCAGGGGACAGGTGCTGGGTGACTCTGGAGGCCCGGCCCCTGAGCCCCAGCCAGCCCTAAAGCTCAGCTTCAGGCTCCCACAGCACATTTAGGAACCTGCCTGGTTTTCACAGCAAAGCCTTCAGCTGGGCATCGTTAACTTTGGGGAGAGTTGTGCTTCACTCTGTAGCACGGCCACGGGCTAAGGACGACCACAGAGATTCCTGTGCTGCACCAGCTCTGTGCAGCAGCTGAGCAGTGGCTTCAGTTCATTAAGCTCATCAGCTCTGAAATCTCCTTTCCCAGACTAACACCCAGCAGGAATCTCCTTGAAGTCAGTGAGGCGTGGGCAACATCAACAGGCTGAGAACCTCAAAGGCGGCCACAATCTCACCAAAATCATTTAAGCCCTGCAGAACTTGTTTTGTGCACCCAAAATGGATCATTTTCAGACAAAGCTACTCAGATCACCTCTGTGCTGGGTTAGAGAGGAGACAAGGAAAGAGTGGTTGGATTTTATGTGTTCAGCACTTGAAGTGAGGGAAAGGACTACATTTAAGAAAGTGGAGAGAGGCTTTTATTGTCCACTTTTAAAAGCATGAATCTGACTATAAAATGTTCAAAATGGCCAGGCAAGCAGACCCAGGACCTTCTCACTTCCCTTTAGTTGTGTAGGTTCAGGGCCAAGGAGATTCCTGAAAGGGACTTTCTTCCTTGAAAATTAAAGAACACGTTCCTACCTAATTGTGTGATTCCAGGAACTGACTCCAAGGGAAACACGCAACCAATGCAAGACTCATGATACAGTCATGGCAACCCCGTCACTGGCATTTCGGAGGCCGTTCAGAGAGGTTGGCATCCAAGTCCCCTGCGAGCACCTTGGAAATACCAGCTGCAGAGGAGGCTCAACGGTTTTCCTTTCTCCAGACCTCACAAGATGATGAACTCAAGGAAGCCTCCTTGACCTGCAGCACAGCACTGCCTGAAGTACGGTCCTTCTGTGAATAAAAGAAAAAGCCTCATTTCCCTCAGAGAGTGAGAGAAAATTGTGCCACCTGCCACCTCCCCGACATTCCAATCCAGGTGGCACTTCTTCCTTGGTGGCACAAGTCACACCTCAGCTGAGACGTGGCTTCAGACAAGACCTTTGGCAGCATCTGTGCCACAAACCTGCCAGCTTGGCCGAGACAGGGAATAACACCCGGTGTGGATGTGAATCCCAACTGCTTCCCACACTCTGCATTGGCTCTGCCAGGCTGACACCTGTGAAGACCAGGACAGCCCCTGGAAGCCCCCACTGGCAGCTGGGAATTGCTGACTCCACGACACAGGCTTGGTCGGAAATCGTTGATTTCTACCTTTCAAGCCCAACCAGCCTGTAATAACAAGAGGCACAAAAGCAAATCCAGGGTGCATTCTCAGGATGTGATGAATATGTTCACGTAGTTTGCGTCTGCAGAGAGAATACAGCAGTACCAAGCTCCTGCTATTCACCCTCTGCTGATTCATCCCTGCTCCAAAGGACAGCAGCCTCGCTGCCCTTGCTCTTTTCAGAGGAACCCAGGGAGACCAGGAGGAACTGGCCCTGTCATTGGTATGTCTGGGTCGGAAACATTTTACCTGCAAATTTCAGATCTACTAACAGTCATAAATGATTGCCATGACCCAGGCTGCACAGAGCAGATGTTTTCCAGTCCAACTCATGCTCCCAGCTTTAAGGAGCAGATCGGAGGAGGCCACACCGCCCAGATTTGCCACATCATTATTTGGCAGGTGGTTTAATTGCGGTGCATGAAACTGAGAATACCACAGGGATGACAACGGAGCACTCCTCTCTTGCTGTGACAGCAGTCCTGCAACGTAAGCAAGGACTGCTGTGCCCAATCACAGGTTCACTGAGCAGCACTGGCTCCATCAGTCCACAGAGCAATGCAGCCGGACACAGACCCTGGACCAGGCTCCTTGCTGAGCTTCTCAAGCCAAGCCACGTGAACAGTGGGATCTCCTGCAGCCTGCTTTATTTTGCTGGAATCAAATCAAATCAAATCAAATCTGAGGCCCCCCCCAGAACTGGTGTTAATTCCACCTCCAGCAAATTCTCAGACAAAATCTGAGTTTGAGTCAGTCTAGACTTCATGCAAGACGAAGCCACTGGAAACCCACATCAGGGAGGGAGGAAACACTGCGCAAGGGACACAGGAGGTGTTGTACAGGTGGAGCAAACGAGAAACATTCTGAGCAGGAACTAACCACCTGCTTGTTCCAGGCCATCCTCACACAGCACACTTGGCAGGCAAAAGACGGCATCTGTGCTTCTGTCCACTCTCTGCCCCTGAACTTCCCCAGCCATCACCCTCCTGAACAGAGCTACTCTCTTCTCCTCCTTTTCCCCAGATTTCTGCAGGATCTTATTCAGGGGGAGGCAGGAAGGTGCAAGGCTGGGGCTATGGGTTTTGTTTGCTCCAGTTTCCGGGTCTCACAGGGTGCCTTTCCCTCCCACCCAGGACCGGCATCCCAGAGAGTGCCCTATGCTTTCAAACTCCATTACATCTCATCTGCATTCCTGCCAGGCAATGGCCCATGCTCTGGGCTGGGTGCCAGCGGCTGGGCAGCCCCCCTCCTCTCCTTCCTGCACTCTGAAGAGCTGCTGGCATTCAGCAGCTCCCCACCAGCTCCTTTTCTTCCGAGGGCTGTGTTAATGAGAGCCCGGACACTGCAGAAGCCCTTGTGCTAGGCAGGGCACAGGACGTCTGGAGCAGAGGCAACATTTCAAGTGCTCCAGCGCTCTGCCAGGTGTTTTGGGATGTGGAATGGCTGCAGCTGGCACCACATCCCCAGGGAGGCACCTGGGAGTGGGCTGTACCTGGGAAGGGAGGCACCAAACAATCCCACTCAATCCAGTGTGCCATCGGGAAGGTGGCTGCCTGCCATTGCCCAGCCCACGAGTTTCACCAGGTCTACAGGTGAAATGGCTGTCAGAGGCAACCGTGTTCCCAGGGTTCTGAAAAGAGTTGCACAAACACCACCGTAGAAAGTCAATGACAAAGTGAAGCAATGTAGACTTGCAAATGAGGAAATGAGAGCCTTCATCACGCTGATTGCTGGGCATCCTGGGCAAGGACAGCAGGAGCAATGCAGCAGTTTGCTGCGTCACCCGCCAGAGCGCCTTGGCAGCATTCCCACCGCTCGAGCCGTTTTTAAAGGAAGCCTCTTCTTCAGCCAGAGAAGCACAGATCAATTTTTTTTTCAATGTGAAATGCACTCTAAGCCCCTTCCAGGGATGGACGCAAGTAGACGATTGCCCAAAAACACAGGACTCGTGGAGTCAGATCGCTGCGGGGCGAGGAAAGGCACGGCACGGATGCTCTCCTGCTGCTCGCTAACGAGCACACAGAGGCTGCAGCACCGCTCAGCCTCGGCCCTTTGGACATCCAAGGACCCACCGCTGCCTGTGGCCGGCTCATCCCAAGGACCCACCGCTGCCTGTGGCCGGCTCATCCCAAGGACCCACCGCTGTGTGGCCGGCTCATCCCAAGGACCCACCGCTGCCTGTGGCCGGCTCATCCAAGGACCCACCGCTGTGTGGCCGGCTCATCCCAAGGACCCACCGCTGTCTGTGGCCGGCTCATCTGCCGAGCCCAGAGCGCCGTGATGTCCTCCTGTGTGTCCGAGGGCTGTGGATGGTGCTCCCAGCACGCAGGGACCAGTCCTACTGCACACTGGCACTGCGGGACTGCAGCAGAGCTGCTTCCATAATGGAAGCCTGAACGCAGCAAGTCCTCCTCCAGGATGAGGTACTCTGCTGAGGAAAAGCAAAGAACAAATAACTGCAATGGTTTAGTTCACACAGGACCCCCCCATTCAGTGCAAACACGCCTCCCAGGCAGGCAAGGAGTTGACTGTCACACAGTGTCCTCCAAGCTGGAAAGACCAATGCTGGGTCTTGTCCAGGGCCTGCAGTAAATGGAAAGCAAAGCCTTTTCTGCTGGGCTGAACATTAATAAAAGGCACCAAAACACAGCAGAGGTACCAGAGCAGGAGTGGCCACAGGCACCGAGGAGGCTCAATAAACACCTGCGTTCCCCGGCGCACACCTTCACGCTGCCACTCCATCACCACGTGCCCACTCCTGTGGTTTGGCACTGCAAGGGCTCGACCATCCTCTTACAGAGCTCCAGGACCTTGCCTGTGGTTTTTTTGTGCTGGAAAGGAAACAGCAAAGATTTAGAAAGTTCCACCAATACATAAAGTTTCCAGGGAGCAGTGGTCACCCCTTGGGGAGGAAGGGAAGCTCTGCAGAGCGGTACCAATTTAGGAGCCTAATTGAGGGATATAAAACAAGACTGAGGCTCTGAAGAATTTAATTCCAAAACTGTTGTTTAACATAAAAATGTTTTAAACCATGAGTTTTTAAAATATATTTTAAATAAACATGTGCAAGGAGTAGTTTTTCCCCCACAGTGAACTCCTGCAATGATTGCTCAATGCTATTTTCTGGTTTTATCAACAGTCAGCTTTAACAATAAGGAAATTCTAATAAGGTTATGATTATAATTAAGGCAACTCTAATGGGATTTTGTAGACTGTGATTGGCATCCCAAGTACAGCATCAGACAGAAAGGGGAACGTACAAGGGACAAATCTCCAGGACACCTTCAGAATTAGCAACTGCTTGGGTAATTATAATGCTCCATTTTATAAAAACCAGGAAACAAGATTAATTTATAAATCAGTTTATTTACAGATTTTGTTCTCTTAAAGTACATTTCAGTTACCAAAGATATTTACACTGGTGTACACAGGGACCACCCTGGTTATTTTACAGCTCTTAATTACAAAAAAACCTCCCCAACCCCTCTGCATCCTTGGGTCTGTCTACTGTGCAAAGCTGCTGTGGATGTGAACATGAGCTGAAACTGGCCCAAACCCCACGTTACCAGGTTATTTACACATACACAGTAAACGGGTTTCTTTTCAGCATCTCCACAACACAGTACACGGGGAGACCGAGCCTTCCAAAAGGCGGCTTTGCAAATGTGTATCAAAAGGCTCTGCAAAATCAAGGAAAAAAACCCTAGTAAATGCAGGTTAATTACAGTATTCCTTTTCCATCTGTATATAATTTTGCATTTAACGCTTAAATTACAAATAAGTTCAACAGTTTGCTTTTCTCCATTTTAGTTGGTTTGTAAACACTTCAGATGCACTAAATACCTTGTAAGAGTCAACTGTTGGTCTGCTGAAAAGTACTTTGTTTTCCTAATATTCTTAAGGTAGCAAAGAGATATGGAAGTGGGAACTGCACACAGTTCCTCGCAGAATAGTCACTTAAAAGGTCTCTGTCACTGTGCTACTGAAGGTCTTCTGCAGGTACACACTTATTCAAGTATTGCAAAAAGCTAAGGCCACTTTTTCAAGAAGGGAAAGGGAACAAGATGGGATTTTTCAATCCCTCATTCCACCTTGTGAGCAACAAGCCTTTTCTGAAAGGCAGACGTACTGATATTCCAGGGCTCGGCTCACAGAGCGTCCTGCTGTTAGAGAGGTACTTGCACTCAGTGTTCCCACATGCCTGGGCTTTCCCACCTGGCTCTGAGATCCTTCCAAAGATGGAACAGCATGTCCCCAGTGGTGACAGCTGCTGCCCCAAACAGCTCACGGGTCTCAGCAAAATGCCCCAGCCTTGAATCTTCTTATGTGGTTGCACCGAGACGCAGGACGCAGAAATATCATCTTGTTCTTACAAAGGGAAGGTTGGGGGGAGAAGCAGAGAATTCAGCCTGTTTGTGGGACCCCAGGCTTCCCCATATCTCCTCACTACCAGCCCGACCCAGCCTGACCCTTGCTTCATCGCAGTAATCATCAGCCCACAAGTACTCAACCCACTCGAGGTTTTGAACATACACTCAACTCAAAGCAACTCAACACACGTGAGGTATTGAGAAGGTAATTCACGTACGTTCAAGTCATTTTAGGGTTGCTCCTAGCAAGGATTGCTACAAAAAAAAAAAATCAGTGATGTCTGCAAAGGAACAAAGCCATTACTTAGACACAGCTTCCTTCTGTCCAAACAGCTGTTAAAAATAGTTAGTGCTTCTGTGGAGGGTGCTACAGCCAGAAGACAACAGGCACACAATCTCCAATGGACCCCAGTACCTTGTCAGGCCCGACTGCACAACCTCCTCCCTGCTGCTGGCCAGACCAGAAACACCCCATGAGCTCCTCAGAACACCAAAAAGCCATGGGGATGCAGGACAACCTTCTCAACACTGGCCACGGTATCTACAGAACAGAAGCTAACCTGATGCTCCAGGTACAAACCTACTCTGCAGGCTTCTGTCTTCTTTCCATAATTGCTACCTATAAAAATAGCAATCCTTGCTACTGAAAGAGATACACCCAGGAAAGAGAATCTGAGGTGGTGACCCAATCAGTGACACCATGCTGGTTAAATCTAGCAGCTTTAGTTTGCTTCTCTTTTAAGCATCCAAGGGTTTCCTGGTTCAGCATCATGACATTTTACATGAACAATTGAATCACTTGAGAAAAAAAGCTGAGCAATGCTCCACCAAGACCATTTGACCTCCAGCCAGACAGAAGGGCCACTACTGTGGGACAGACATGCATGTGCCCACTGGAGGTGTCCCTACCCACCATTACCTCCTCCTTGTTCTTCCACTCATAGAGCTCCCATGGATATGGCTCACCACTAACTCACAAGTGAGGTGCTGGCAACACTACATCTGAGAATCTGCATGGACCTCTGGCAAATCCAACATTTCCCAGTATTGTCCCTGAAGAATTACCAGCTGTGTGCAAAATGCAAATATTCCAATGATAGCTTTCAAAAAATCCCAAACAATAAACAACCCAACCAAAAAAACAAAGGTGGAAAAGAGAAACCAAACTGGAGCAGCAGCAGAGGTATGCACAGCAGGAAGCCCAAGAACCAAGCAGATGAATGAAACAGGTGAGATCTCCCCGCCACGCCTGTTGTGGGCTGCAGCATCTTTGGGGTACCTCTGAGGGCTTCGAAGTATCTGTCTATACTCCAGTGCCTGGAGAATCTGACTTTCCTCTGGGTCTTGTCCCAGGATAGCAAACAGGGACATCCACTATTAAGGCATCAACATTCGACCCCAGATTGTTCATGTTCCTCCAAGAAAAACACAAGAACAGGAGGAACAGGTCAGGAATCGGCACTCAGCAGAACGACACTGCAGATGAATCCAGCACCAAATCAACCACACGACATGGTGTAGAAGTTCTGGGAAAGGAAGGGAACAGAAAGAGCTGGAAATTTGCACGCAATTTTTCAGCTCAGCCCCCTCAACTCTCCATCGTCTCCGAACCGGGTGCTACAGTTTTCAAGCTCCACTCCTAGTCCTGTCTTTGCATCTCCCCCTTGGTCATTGAGGTTTGGTTCTTCCTACCTTCACCCTCCTCGTATCTGCCTCACGAAGCTGGAGGTTTTGTGCAAAGAATATGGGGCTCTGGAAGTTTCTAAACCAGATGCTCTCTCAAGTTCATCTGTCTCAACACACAAGACAGTGCAGCCAACTGCACAGGACACTCTCCTGTAATCCACTTAATAAATTATCTGAAAATAAATAAAAAACCCACAAGCACAAAACATGCAGACAGTCAAGCACCAGACACCGCTTTCTTTGGTGAATACACTCTGTTCTCTAAATTGTTCAAGTAACAGCTTCTCCGATTCATTAGGTGACAGTAAGGGAGAAAGCTGAGGGATTGAAGGCCAAATTTTTGTGAGGAAATATTTTCCACTCCTGCATGTCTCGTGCCTGAGAAAATCCTGAGTATCCATTATCTGGGAGCAGCTGGTGCTCCGGGGAAAGAAGTGCTACACGGTAGGAGGAAAGTTGTCCACGGGCTCATCTTTCACACTGGACATTAGGCGGGCTTTATCTTGCTCCGCCTCGGAGCAAAGCAGCAAGAATTCTTTACTTGTAGGCAGGAAGCAACATCATCTAATTTCCCTGGACTGGGCTGGCACCGTGCTTGGTACCACATCACAGAAGAAAGATGAAAACCAGCTTCACAGAGAAGTGAATTAAATGGGCTCTGAAGCAGAAGGAACTGATGCACATTGTTAGGGCTGCAGGAGAAGAGGTGTTAACATTTTAACACTGTTCAGTATGGCAAGTCTCTGTTTATGACCAAAACCTGACCAAACTGTCGCTTCTCCAAATTACTCACATTTCTAAAGACAAGTTGAGTAATGATGGCTGACCACCATTCCAGCAAAACAGCCAATATCCCAACTTAACCCAACCCTTTCAGGGAACAAGCTGAACATGTCAAAGCCCTAGGGCAGGGCCCCAGGCAGCTGCTGACAGTTACGTGACATAACTGCATTGGCACATGAACAGTCTCGAGCACTCCTCAAAGCGGCCCCAAGCGAGGGATCAGCTTGTTCCAAACAATAAATCCGGTGCGAGGTCTCAGCAGCCAGTTCAGGTTCTTTTCAGCCCATCTGAACCGCCTGGGAACCCCACGCGTGGAAGTCCAGCCGCAGCACGTGCAGGGAGGAGAGCAGCTCAGGAGTCAGAGAGGCCCATGACTCCGTGGTTGGCACCTCTGAGCTCACTTCAGCACTGTCAGACAAGCAGCAGCCTCCGCTGTTTCTCGTTTATCTGGTTCAGTACATCAACAGTGTCTCTGATTAAGGCCTCGAAGATCCCGTCTGCCAACTGCATCTTTACACACAGTTCATCCTCGTCGTAGTTCACCCACTGTGCTTCTTCCTCGTGCAGTTCCTGCACCTTGGAGAGTAGAAAGGCAATACAAACATTACAATTCTGTTGCTTTAAAATAATATTGCCTGCAAAGTTCCAGAAAGAGTCCAAAGCAGAGTGTATCTGCCAACAACACATCCGTCTTTGTAAGAGATTACAGGAAATGCTTGGAATAGCAAAACAAACACAGATCTGTTTGAACCAGACTATTTCACTGTATGAATGAATGTTTTCTACTTTTCACTGTAGCACCCATTTTAAAGGCTTTCATATTCCTGCACAAGTTTTTCACTTGAAAGGACTCAGCTAATGGGATATTCTTGGCCAACAGCAGAAGCTCTATTAATTAATTAGTCCCTAAGTATGTATTTGCAAGAAGCTGATTCCATGAGGCTTAAACTGGTAAGAAAGAATGCAAAGGCCTCGAACAGGGGAGGGAGAAAAAGAAAAGATTTCACTGCAGTTCAGTTTATAATCTAATAAGAAAACTTTAAGGAAACAACTAACTTCCAGTTCTTCTGCATAGGAAGACAAAATGCTTGCATGTGTTGTAAGACAGCATTACAACTCATTTGCACAGAATACTCCACGCTTCGCTGGATTTGACAGCATTACTACAAACACAATTTTGTACCAGTACATTTGAAGAGTACTTATTTCCTTCTATTACTAAATTGTTGACAGAGAAAATCCTCTTTTACTCCTCACTGACAAATAGGTGGTTTAGTATCAGACTGCAATATGTAATTTCATTCAGTAAATCAGTCTTACTGAGAGTCTCTCCACACTGGACGTCATCAATTAAACTTATTAACAATTTGTCTTACTGACCATTTCAGTATTACAAACAAACCTTAACACAGCTCAAACTTTTTAGAAAAGAAGGAATGAGTGCAAACATCACTCATTTAAAATGACAAAGAAAACCTGTTGAAAGCGCTGTCTCCACTCAGCTTCAGCAGAAACCTCCTTTGGCCATAAATCTTACACTCTGAACTCGAAATCCATTTACACTGTACAAGTGGGGCAGACACCTACACATTGCCAAACTAAGGTTAAACATACTGAAGAATCCACTAACCCAGGATCAGTGTGTAATAGTGTTGTTTTCTGAGACAGGACATAAACTACAGCCCCCACATACTCTCTTCCTTTTGCCTGAAGCTAAACCTCCCAGAAACTGGTCTGTTTTGAAGCTGACAGCTGCTGTGGCACAATGATGATTCAGTAACCCCAGCACAGTGTGAAGCCCAAGAAGAGGCTGCTATAGGAACCCCAGGGAACTAGCACTGCTGCAGGGTTTGCAGTCATTCATAAAGCCCCAGCTAGACACGGGGCTTCAGGCTGACATCTCCTTTCTCCCTCTCTTAAGAGAGCTTGGGGAGAGGGGCAGGATCTCATCCTGCAAACAGCTTTGGAAGAGTCACGCTGCCTGCTTACAAATGTGTGCTACCACAGGCAGCGCCTCTTTCTCACACCGCTGTCAAGGACGAGGCATTAATGGCTTCATTAGGCTTGTTACTAATAAGGAAGAAACAACACTACTTGCAATCAAACTTTGAAGGAGTGTTGTAGGTGAAAAATAATTTAAATGGAAGTCTAACAAGTGGTAGATAATTGGGTGTGGGTTTGTGTGGGGGTGAATGTCTGAAAGAGACTCCTGAACTCTCACACAGAAATGTGCTGCCTACAACCTGTATGTGCTGGTTGTAGGTTCTGATAAAGTAAACAGCAGCATGTCCCAAGTCCTCCCATCAATAAAGAGGCATAAAATAGAAGCAGCAATTTGCAGACTTGATCACGTGTTGTATGTCTGCTTCACAGACTATTTAGATAAGGAAAAGAAAGAGACAGGGGTCATGAAAAGAAGAGGTGATGCTGAAAAAGGATTCTCTAAAAGCAGAAGTGGTTTGGGAAAAAAACAGGGGGCCCAAAGGGAGAAGGTGAAGATGGCTGCTGCAGGAAAGATCCTGGAAATGGGGGAAGATCCTGAAGATGAAGGGGGTGGGTGGAGACAAATGCCAGGGGATGCCCAGGGACCTTGACCTATGACATCCAAGGCTGGTAACCTGGAGCAGCTGCACCATAGTGACTGACAGGATTTTCTGCCCCACCCTCCCAGGCCAGCAGCGACTCCACTGCTGAAAAGTGAAGTCAAGACTTAGTGAAGGTAATACAGGGGGTGGGGGGAAGTGAGTGAGTAAAATAATCAAGCAGGTTAAGAGTTCTGATCTCATTGGCCTTGAACAAACCCAAATGTCCAGATCCACGCTAAGGTGCTGTTTATTCTGTCTCCCTGCAACTGTGTGATGAGACAATTTCTTCACTGTGCTCTAGGAGGGAAAAGAGATACATGGCATAAAGAAGTGAACAAGAGAGGAGAAGGTACTTGATCCAGGCAGAGAAAGGCTGAATGTTTAATACCATCAGAAAGAAAAACAGTATCAATGATTAATTTTCTCTTGCCTGTATCATTCCCCCCTCTCTCAGAGGCAGAGTGCACAATTTCCTTTGGCATTAGGAGGACTTCCTCGAGCATGCTTGTGGAAAACTGCGAGAATGTGCAATTTGCAGCTGCAGGCAAGTCTTGTTTATAGTGCATTCAGAACACGTGTGGAAACGGCCGTGCTGCTTCGCAGCCCTGGCTGCACCATCTGAGCCAAGGCAGTTGTGACTCCTTTGCCTGGGAAAGGTTTGATCCATTTGTTGTGCTACCATGAACTGCTCCTAAGCAATTGGGGCAGTTTCATTAATATTTGACAACGCTCATGGCTTGCATGGGAATGGGCTTTGCCTCGTCAATGACAAAAGTACAACTTCACATATTTGATACCAGGGAGCAAGATCTCTATACCAGAAAGAAACTGCATTTAGGTAAAGTTAGGAAAACTACAGTTTTAATGAAACTCACTTTCATCCTACAGGAAAAGATAAACAGTGATGCACTGCAGAAGGCTGTGTGGTATTTTTTTTCTGTGTGCCTTTTTTTTTTGTATGCACACTTTTTATTAAAAAAAACATGTAAAGGGGGGGCACGTGCACAGAAGAAAAATCAGGAGATAACATGGTCACATGATCCTGCTGGCCATCTAGTAAATGTCACAGTACCTAAAAAAACCCACATAAAGTAATATAATCAGAAGGAACTTTAAAAAGTGAGTTAGCATGTTTCGATTTCTGGAGATTCCTGTTCAAAACCATGAATATCTCTAAAATAAACTACATTTAAGGAGTCAGTAGACTATTTGAGAGACTGAAAAGAATAAGCATCCAGATAAAATGTAGTGTCTAGGAAGAATGCCAGCAGGAGGAAGGCAGGCAGGTGCATTCTCACAGCCCTTTGCTCTCAGAGTGCCTGGAAACCTTAAGACACAACTTAGCATACAAGCAGGCTTTGAGTCTCTTCTTACTGTGCATTCCCCTTGGGTTTAGATCTGGGGTGCTGCAGCAGTGGCACCTCGAGCTTTCCAATTAAGCCAGCTTGGTAGGAACAGCCCTGCTTTGTTGCAGAGTTTCTGCATGGAGAGAAACGTTCTGGCTGTTAAGTCAACAGGTCAGAAGATCAAGCACTTTTCAGCACTCTGCTGGCAGGCTCCTCAGGTGTGAAATCCAAACACATGGGTTTGGCAGTATCATGTGAGCTCTGCTTTCTCAAGCTCCAGATAAAAGAGAAGGGGGGCTGGCAGGGAAAGCAATGGCAGAGTTTGTTCTAGCCCCATGCAAACAGATCAGCACAGGGAGTTTTGGCTGAAGACCCAAGTGCAACAAAAAAGGAGTGGAAACAACCTATTGTCAGCACCTGAACTTAAATAAGGAGATATGAGGGTTCTTGCTGTAGCTTAAGAACATGTTTTGAAAGATGCTGGCAGCCCTGATGTATGGAAATGTACATTTGACAGTCTCCAAAAAGCACAGACAGCACACATGTGATAAAGGTACAACGCGAAGGGATAAGAGGGGAAGAAAGCAAACACTTAGACATTCATTTAACTTGATTTTAAACAAAGCAGCTTTTCATAAATGTGACTCTCCTGTACTTGTTTACTGAAAGCCAAGATTTGCTGTAAATGTTAGTAACTGGAGCAAATATCCAGCAGATCAGAGAGATCCCTGAAGAATCCCAATACAAATGCTTTCTGAGGACAGAGATGCTTGATCAAAGGCAAAAAGAGTGCTGCAAAAGGAGAAAAGGAAGATGTTCTTTTGTCACTGGCACTAAAACATGACTCACCACACTGGTGTCAATGCTGAGAAAGCACAGACCAAAGTGAAAATGCAACTAAAGATGCAGCAACTGGAGGAAGCAGCAAAGCTCAAGGCAGAGCAAGGAGGCAAAGGATTAATCCATCCTGTTCTCCCCTTAGTTCCCAGCAGGTGTGACAGCCAACCCACAGGTCCCAGTGTCACAGAGATCACCAGTGCAGCACAGGCTGCTTCTCCTGCCGTGCCCCTTCCCCACAGGGATGCACCTTCTGGTGGGAACTGGGTTTAATATGATAATCCCAGAATGACAGATCCAGGCATAATCAGGGAGAGAATAAGTTCAGTAAAATAGACTGGCATTTGTTTCTGTGCCTACAGAAGGAAAAAAAGTCATGCCCAGCTCCTGGGTCAGACAGTATTGGACAGTCAGGTGTGTTCAGTCCTCTCAATATCACTAAAATACACAGCTGTGTCAACAGAAAACCCTGAAGGGATGTTTTCGTTTTACGGTTAATTCGACTTAAAATGGAAATAAAGAAACTGTGCTCTAAGTTTAAATGCAAATAACAGAAGCCTAAGAATGTTCATCTCTGCCTTAAGAAGATCATGTTTACTTTTCACAGTCATTGTCTTTCCAAGCATCAAAAGAATGTGGAGAATCAATCAGCTCATGTATGTATTCACATGACATCCCCTACTCATTGCAGTGGTGTATACTGGCTACATCTTCACAAAAGCTGGAACTAAGTATTTTGAGTTGTGATTTTCAAAGAGGATTCTACAGCACCTAAACCTACAAAACCAGTATCACTTTCCCTTTCAGGAAGTTGCTCTCTTGTAGTACTTGAATACACTTCCAACAAAATGTGGAGAATCCTAAAACTGGCCTCAGTTTAGGGCTACCCCCTGAGCTGCTGGGGATAGGCAGCAGGTCTTGCACCTGTATATCCACTTCTGGCCTTGGATGTGTGTTACCACACAACTGATGACCCTAAGCTGGGGCTGACTAGGACACAGAGAAAGATGTTCAGATACTTCATGTTTCATAGAGATTTTAATAAAATAAGGCAAGAGAAACTGAACCCTGTCCCCTTAGGTTTCCAGTTAGAAGTTTCCCACGTGTGATGATAGTGCCTCACATTACAGTATAAATTTGTAAGCAATGCCCCTGAGAGTGCCTTATTCCTAAAGCATGGCATGCTGCAACCTTCACAGAGTTCACGGTCTTCAGCTGAAGTTTTATTACCATATTCTTGTGAGAACAAAATAAAATTAAACACATTATTTATTAAGCCAAACTTGTCAGAGCTCCATTAATCTCTGATGTCTGGGTCTGCATGTAAATCACAGACTGGATTGTCTGAACTTCAAACTTCACCTGAAGCACTTTGGATGCCTTCAACTAGAATAAATTTTTCCAGTCAGGCATCTTTCTTTCTAGTTATGTTGCAAAAAAATTAGGAAGTTGGTACACATGCATAATAGCTGTAATATTAGTTCCCTCGGCGATCTAAACATGGAACTTTTTTGTGCACGCTTTAACAACCTCTATATCCCAGAATCAAGTGTATCAGGATGTATTGGGACCTATAAATAGATATTCTATTTACATACAATTAAACCCCTGTGTCAGAAACCCTCCAGTGATGGGCAATTAAAAGACCACACGACCCATGACTCCAAATTACTTATATGTGCTTGTTGTGTGGAATCAATTTCAGGTGTAATTAAGTGAAGCACAGTGCTAATGACAACTCATATTGCCAAGCAGAACCTTCACTATCATTATAGCCAATAAAGATATTAATCATCCTGGCAATGTAAGCCAACAAAATAACTTTTAAAAACTCTACACAGCCAGACATGCTCCATCTTAGGCAGTTTTAACACTGAACTGTCTCTGCCCCAGTGGCAGTGGCATTCATGAGTTTAATTACATTCCCTGTATCACTGTCTCAAATCAAATAATATTACTTCAAAATAAAAACATTTTAAATTAAAGTAAGAGGGAAAACATATTCCCTTCTCAAAGAAAAAGTTTACTCTCCATCAAATATTTGAGCATTTCCTTCTAAAAACTCGTGCTTTAAACTTTTTGGAAGTGAGCGAATTTATACTCCAGTCAAATCAGTAGGCAGAATTAACTCAAGTCACCTTCCCTCACTGGCACTGGACTTCTGTTCTTGTCAATAGAGTGCTCTCTAAAATTAAACACCTTCTATAACACCTCACGCATACTTTGTATTCTTTAAGCAGCATGACTGAATACTGAAAATACACTCACATGCCATTCTTCAGTCTGGTGGACAGGGTCTGACACGATGGCTTATTTTCATCCACTTACCAGTATGTGATCCACTCGGTCTCGTTTCTTCCGCCCAAATTTCATCATCTTCTGCCAGTCTGTTTTGTGATTAGGCTCTTTCCTCAGGCTGAACAACTTCAGTACTTCAGCTGCAATGAAGTTCTGCAGAGCAGTAAAGGTGAGATTTATCACATTTGAGCTAAGAAACTAAAGGTATGCACAAAGCAGCTCCCCTAAAAAGTCACACTAGAGAATTCACATCAGCTCTCAGTTTAGCTCAGAGACATACAGCGTATGCAGCAAAGGTACAGTGAAAGTCTCTCAAGCAGCATTACACAGGCAGGACAATTATTAAACCCAGAAGTGGGGAGGGGGTGGGAAACCAAGACACCCACTGCTGTAGCAACCTTGAGAACAGACACTTTCAACACTACACAAACAGAAGATTCTGACAATTCATTTTATGGGAAAATACTAAAGAAAAGCAGGGTGGGAATTAGGTGTCCTTGTCCTGTGCCCATGCTGGCCCCAGCCACACGCTTTTGGAAGTCTTCTCAACTTACAGAGTGATTTCAATACTATTTATTTTTTTCTTTGCTTTTCTGGACAGTTAACACGTCGTATCTTCAGCAGGTTAACCAAAATTTAATCAACCCCCCTCAATTTCAGAAGAAACAGTGCAGGTGAAAGTCTTCATTCGTGTCCTGATGAGCCATATGGAAGGTTCTTTGTGGAGTGCTTTGAGGGAGACAGGTTTTTTCTGTCCAGCCCTGCAGGTTTAGCCCAGGTCCAGTCAGGCTCTAGTTTGTCCCCCAGGCTCTGGGGTTTTGTCCTTCCTTGAGTGCTACCACCAATAGCATGGAGGCCTCCTCTAGCTTGTCAAATACAATGATGCCCTCACTAGTCAAATTTTGGCTTCCTCTGGGCAACCCGTGCCGTCCTCAGAGAGGCTGGCACAGGTGTGTGTGTCTGAGTGAAAAATCTAGCTCATCCCATTTGGCCCAACCCTACCATTGGATCCATTCCAGTTTAGCCATACAGAGTTCCACGGAAAGCTGCTAAAGCAGCAGCCTGTCAGCATACCAGTTTTATAAGATCAAGGTCATCCTGGCAGTTCTGCACAGAGGACTGAGGTTTAAAAAGAACCAATAGCAGCCCTAAGGACAGGGAGGCCAATCTGCTGAGTAAAAACGGACCATTTGGACGTATTTCCTTTTAGGTTTGTGATCTCCTTTCTCAACTCATCTCTTGCTGGATACACCTCTTATGATCTTCTAATACTCAGGTAAATGCCAGTTCAGTGTTTTTCATCTCACTTTCCCTGCACAACCAAGATTTCTTCCTACCTTGATTTCATCCAGATCATTTGGATCTTTGACTCGGCGAAAATAAGCAGATGCGATCCTACATGGTTTCATCCAAATGGGCTGATTCAGATTAGGATCCTCAGCGAAGATTTCCCCAAAGATCTCTCTTGTTAAATCAAATACCACCTGAACAAAGGAAGAAGCAAAAGTTATGGCTTCTTTTGTCCATGATAAATTTTCAAAGGGCAAGGTCGAAATGTTTGAAGACTGTACCTTTCTATAAACCTGCTTGTTTATGGTGTCTGTGTCCTGCTCTTGGAGGGTACCACTAAGATCTGTTTTAAGGCTGCAGCTTTGAAGATCGTGACCCAGCTCTTTCAGCTTCCAGAGTTCCTCAGCTGCTGCGTGCACCATTCCTTCCACCTCCACGGCAGTGTGAGGCACCGCCAGGGGCTCCTCGCTCGGCTTTGGCGGCACTTTCTGCGGCTCTGCCTGGGGCAGCACTGCTGGTTCCTCAGCTTGCTTCTGCTGCAGCTTACGGGAGCTCAGGCCATAGTCCTCATCAAACCAGTCTTGATCATCTCCCAGCACACTCAGGAACTCCCGGTTGAGCTCCAGCTCTGCCAGTCTCTTGGCGAGCTCTTCCTGGCCACTGGCACCAAACACGGGACTCTCCTGCGAATTAAGAGCCACAGTAAATGTGAAAGCGGTGTCACACCATTGTCTACTCAGCTTACTTTTCAAATGCTTTACTGAGGTAGCTGGCAATAAACGGCTACCAAAACAAGCCATGCAGTGGGATACACAAAAACACATGAGACACATACAGAACATACAAGTAATCTCCACATCATCCAACACAGCTTGGGAGAAAAACTGGTGCCACAACACATTCCTCAGATTCAATCATCCCCAGTCAAAGGCACAATCAACTCTTAAAATCAGTGCAAGATGTCTGCTACTCACTGGTCTGGGACACATGTCTGGAGAGGAAAGCTCTTCTCTGTCATCTTCCAAATCAGAACTTAGGAAGAAGTTATTCAGTCCGTCTGGAATCTGCTTTTCAACCTGCTGGGGTGGGGTACTGGTTTCTTCCTTTACATCACAGAGCTCCTGGTTGCTGAGCTGGATTTTCTCATTCTTGATCTTCTTTATTTGCTGTAACTGATTGACTGTGTCTGTCACAAAATCTCTAAGTAGACTGTCTGTCAGCAAACTGACCTTTTCCAGTTGGTCTTTTGACTTTTCTTCCTCTCTAAGAGGCAGGCTGAGCTGTGCTTCTAACTGGTTCTTTTCTTTTGTCAGCAAATCCAGCAGTGGAGTTGCAGGCTTCTCCATGACACCAGGAGAGAGATCATCTAACTTTTCAGCACATTCTTCTCCCAGTGTCTTCTGCCTCTCCAGTTTTTCAGAAAGGAAATCTGACACGTCATCCAGCTGAACAGTAGAAATCTCATCCACAACACTAGAACTGAGAGGAGTGTGGCTGGCCTCCTCTTTTACAGCATCCTTCAGGTAATCCACCACTGACTGTTCTTGGGCAAATGAACCAGTAGCTACAGAAATCTCCTTTTTGCTGTGTGCTTTAGATGACAACTCCTCATCAACCCTTTCCTCAGCTGAGGCTTCTGAAACAGCTGTGTCCACAGGAGCTTTATCCTGGGAGTAGTTCTCTGTTGCATTTCTGCTCTGGCTTTCAGCTTCTTTGCCCGGTTTAGAGCTTTCTCTATCTTTCTGCTCAGCTTTGTGTTGTTTCTCCAGTCTATCATCAAAGAATGAGTCTTCATCATCCTTATTTGTGTCTAAATGGCTGTCGATGCTTTCTGTAATGTGAGAGATTTTTTGAGGAGGAGCAAAAATACCATGCTTTTCTCTGCAATCAAAATATTTAATACCATCGTAAGTTCCATTATTGTTCCCTTCAGGTTTATCCAACTCCACGCCAGCCCAAAACCCTTTGGCAAATTTAGTCAGCCCTTTGAACCGCAATGTTCCAGGCTGGACTTTACTCACAAGTACTCGATCTCCAATGTTGAAATTGGGCAAACTATCTGTTTCTTCTGTGGTTGAAGCTGAGGCCCACAGTGGTGAGCAAGCAGGAGCCTGTTCTTGCTCCACATCTCTGCGTTCAGTATTTTTCATAAGTTCTGTTGGGGACTTAAGTTCCAGCAGCCTCTCTGAGTGCATGCTGCCAGAGAGAGACCTGTCACTGAGGCACTCACTGATTTCACCATCGCTGCCCAGGCTGGTGGATCTGCTCCGGCTGGCCTGGCTGTGCTGGGACTGCTCCCTCGGGGACTCCCCATTAGCAGAGAGCAGGGATCCTTCAAAGTCATCTTTGTAGCGTTCCTCAGGCAGCGTTTCTTCAGCTGAAGCTTGTTTTCTGGAAGAGGATCCTTCAAAGTCTTCAAGGTATGATGGCTCTTTTTGACTAAAGAGCTGTTCTGAAAGCAGATCACCTTTTTCCTCTGCAGACTTGCTGAGTTTGTGAGAAGTCTCCTCTACGCTTGGGCCACTTACGGCATCCTTATCTGACCGTCTCTGTTCTAAGATTTCTTCTGTATCATGAAGACTTCCCACAGCCACGTCAAACAGTTCCTTCTGAGAGTGTCTGTTTTCAGAGCAGAGATCCAGTGAACTCTCCTGTCCTTTATCTAACGTCAGCAAGACGTCAGAACTCTCCAAAGGCTTAACATAAGAACCTCCACTCTCATATTCCTCTGACTTTATGTATTCCAGGTCTTCTGTAATCTCAGATTTATGACTAATGGTAGGACCAACACTGGATACATTTACCACTTTGTTCACTGACTCAAGGGATATCCTGCTAATGTCTTTCATGTCTTTGAGAAGAGCTGAAGAGGGGACACTGTCTGAGGAATCACCAGATCCTGCTCTGGAACTCTTTGGTAACACTAAAACCAAGGAAGCTGTTCCAGAAGGTTCTCCTGCATGAACAGCTGTCACAGCCACCTTCTTGGTGTGCACAGACACAGATCTCTCAGTTCTTGATGACACAGCATCTTGAAGGAAAATAAAAAGTGAATTTCAGCAGACTGTATAACACACATTGTTTTATGGCAAACTGCAAACACAGGCAACTAAATTAATATTGAGGTTTCTATGTTAAAAGAAGATACAAACTGGTGCCTTGGAAACATACTTCTGGCTGTCCTATGGACATGAGCAGCTTCCATTCAGTTCTAGGGTTATAAAGCTTTCTCTCTGCTTCTGTTCCTTTAACCAGTATGTCAAGGTAAGGACTCAGTTATTTGTTTGCAAGCCACAGTAACAACGAAGATTAGAATGGGAGATAATGAAGAGATAATCATCAACAGCAAAACAGTGAAAAGTATCTGAACTCAAGTGGTAAAGGAACAAGAAACAAAAGAAAGTAATAAGGTTGTCACTTAATTATGTAAACCTCAGAAAGAGTAAACTAAATACTGAATACACAGGGTATTCTGCAAAAGTAGAATCCTGCTGTATAAAACTGCAAAAAATACAGCTCCATCACTATGGTTTTATGAAATCTGCATCCTCTCTTAAAACCTCTTAGTGAATCAAGAAGAAAAAGGCTAAAGAATTTTAAAACAGTCAGTCTTCAAGATCTTAATCTGTAGTATGGATTTGTCCAGTTACATACCTGCATGTTCTGAAATGGATTCCAAAGATGCTCTGGATCTCTCTGGTTCAGTCAGTGATTTCCAGTTTTTAGCTGTCTCAGGCCTAAATTGGAAAAATCAAATTGCATGAATTACAGTTACACCAGGGTTTGGGTTGTTTTTAATAGATAAAAATGGAAATACAAGCATGTATAATTATAACACCACACCAGTGTGGCACTGTAATTATAACATAAGTAGTCTGCTTTGTCAACATACTGTGACCTTAGAAAATAGGAATGGGGACAGAGAGGAGAGTCTGGAGAGTCCTGGAAAGTGATTTTTTAAAAGACTAATCAAACTTTATCTCTTTCTAGAAAAGGAAAAATAAAAAAGAGAGAGAAAAAGAAGTTGGGTTGTATCTGTGCTTTTTAAAATTTGAATGCACTAAAATTGCACCATCTGCTGGAGAAAACGAAACACTTGAAAAGACAGTAGGAAGTGCACAAAACCAGTTGAATTCTCCACCCTTTAAAACCTAAGATCTAAACCAGATTTAAGCTGCAAAGATAAATGGTTTGCCTCAGACAGTGCAGTGGACATAATGAGTGACCAAAATGGAAAAAAAAAAAGCCTTGAGGCTGATAATCGATACAAAGTATTTGGCAGAATTCTTGCACAACAGAAAATTATTATTAAAAAAATTATTAAAAAACCTTGAAAATAGAGCCTGAAAGGGTGGGCAGGACAAAAGTGAGGTGCATATGATTACAGACACAGTAAATCTGATCTGTTTTGGGTCTGGTGAGAGCAGCAAATAGGTCAATAGGAGACTGCCACTGTCCAGTGCTTTAAGGCAGAGCAGTTACCAGCTTTCCTTGCATCTGTGGTTTTGGCTAAAACAGCAATCGCCACAGTTCCAGAATAATCTCAAAAAGAAGAAGGAGAAATCCCAGTTACCTATGGAGTGGTGGTGCCTTGATCTTAGGTTTTTCAGCAGCAGCTGAGGATGGAGTTTTAATCTGAGGTTTGGCCGTTGGTGATGCCTCCAGATCTCGGCTCAACTCTGCTTCAGTCTTCTTGATAAACTCATCATACGACTGCACATGGAAAACAATTCCAGCTGTTAATACACTAAACCACAACTACAATTCAACAATTAAAACCTATTAAGTGAATAAAGAATACACTTGGTTTCTCTGTAAACCAACCTATTTAACTTTCCCAAGGTCTACAGCTGCAAATCCTAGAAATTTCAATACTTTACTTCCAAAAACAAATTATATGAGCACTAATGTTTAATCCCAGCTAGGATACTAATGTGTATAAACATACATAACCCTTGGAACGCTGCCAGTAACACATTACAGACAGACATTTTAAAAGGGAATGGCATTTTTGCCTCAAGGCTCTGCCTCATGATTGAAAATGGTTGAAGAGCCAGGTTGGATGGGGCCTTGAGCAACCTGGTCTAGTGGAAGGTGTCCCTGCTCATGGAAGGTGGATTGGAATGAGAGGATTTCAAGGTCCTTTCCAACCCAAACCATTTTGTGATTCTGTATAATAGTCACACTTCTGTCACAACAATGTGTCTTTCACAGCTGTTGATACAATATTCTGCCCAAAACACCCACATTATAAAGATTTATCCAAGGCTAAAAATCTGTTAGTTTGCCCTTCTTTCTACCATTCCTAACCTCCAGCTGTTTGATCAAACTGGCTTCCTGGGCCTTCAGTCTCTCCTTCTGTCTCTTTTTCTGCTCCTTTTTCAGCTGGTAAACCACAGATTTCCTTTTCCGTAGTTCATCCTTCAGGGCCCTGATGCGTCCTTCAATGTCACTTTGATCAGAGGTGGTTTCTGAAAAAGTTTAGTTTTAGTCTTTACAAACTTGCCCCTCACAAAACAATTCTAGGCAAAGCAATAAACAGTCATTCAGTAATTACAAAATATAGTCCAAGAAAAATGTCAAAGAATTTAATGTCAACATGTTATTTAACAGTAAGACTCTTAAAGTGGGATTTCAGATTCTAAACGCTACTATGTGTGTAAGATATAAAAAGGTGTCGCATCTTACTTAATTTACAGGAGATAGGCTCTGATACACACAGTAACTTGTTACCAAGCTTATTCACACCAACCACACATGTTTATGCTCTTCATCACTAGCTGCTTGTCATGTTGGGTATTGCAGAAATTAATTTTCTGACGTATTTAAAAATGCAACTCAAAGCTGCACACCAAAAATATATCTGAACCATAGGCTTACAATTATAATATTGAGTCTCAAGCTACAGAGTACACTTCATTGATGAGAATGCCACTTGGAACAGTTGACTCTAAACCAAGTCTAAGTTTCTGGCCCATACAGATTTTCTGTCACCTAGACTAAACACATCTATGAAACACAGAGCTGACTGGCCAACAGCGGGAAGGAAAGTCAATCTGGACAATGCAGAGATTGTCACTGTCTCCAGATACTCAGATCTAGTCTCTGCATAATAACCCTATTCTACCAATAACTCTGCTGATTTTCTTATTTCTACTGTATTTCTACTTCCTACTTTCTTCTACCTATTTCTACTTTCCTTATTTCCTTATTTCCCCTTAGTCTCAGTCTCTCATTAGCTGTTGTTTTCCACCCACCTATGTCCACTTGTTTTTTGTTTTAAATGTATACCAACATAGTGCAAAACAAGATCCTTGTCCCAGACTGGTGCTACCACAATTAACTATCAAAAACTCTTCAAAGTATTTACCTGACGTAGCTTTGCTGAAGCTCCTCCCTGAGCTGAAGTGCCCCTTCCTCTTCTATACCTGCAGCTCCTAAGAGGAGGATTTTGGCTGGTTTGTTTTTCTAATGCTCAGTATCACCTGTTATGTTTTCTGGATGCTCATAAATGCCAATTTCTTTACTTAATAGTTTGGAAAGTCAGTTACCAATATGCTTTGGTCAGCTAGCAGGAACAGCTGGACATTTCCCTAATCCATCTCATTTCTGAACATAACAAACCACCACAATGAAGGATTCCATCCTTAACAACAGCCAGTAAATGCAATCAAACTACTGTATTCTTTTTGCATTAACAACTGTTGTTAACCATTTAAAGAATTGAAAAAAAAAACACAACCCAAACTCAAAGAATGGAATCTCACTTGCTAATCAAGAGCACTTTGTGATGCCACTGTAATTAACAGCTCCTCCCTAACAGTAAGTGACCACTATGTAATTACAGCATTTCTTGATCCACTCATAAGGGAAAGATCTGCACATGCTTTCATCTTTGACGATCTTGTCTACGCATGCATCAGACTGACACGGCAATGACTTCATTGCTACTCAGCAGGCCAGAACATCTGTCTCTTTACAATGGAATGATTTATTGTGAAACCAGCACCATCCTGATCAACTTCCCACCTCTTACACCTTTCCTTAGAATCTGAAATCAAAGACTGTCAATATTTTATTTTACATAAGTTTATTTTCATGATCACTGTTGCCTGCTCTACATTTCATAATGGCTTCCTTATATGACTGCTGAGTCAGAGCTTGAAAATAACTTTATCAAGGTGCTGAAAGTTTCCCTGTGTTGGAAACTGCTCTCCAGACAGAATCCCAACACAAATGACTCAGTGCAAATACCTAGGTGTTTCTCACAGTAAGTTACCAACCATCACAAACAGCCAGTACACACAAGAGAACCTTCTAATTCTTTTTCCACTAAAGACTTACCATTAAAAAAACAAACAAGGAGGAAAATGCTATCTCATTTGCTAAGAAGTATTCTGTGGTGTTCTATCAACTGCACTGTGGAAAACAAGATAGATGTTCTAGAGACTTAAAGCATGGAAAGGGTCAAAACAGGCTTCCCAGGTGAACAGAATGGACAATGGTGACCCACGGGATGGTGGCTCAGGAACCCCTGCAATCCATGTGACTGAAAGCACAGCAGGGAAAGGGCTGCTCTGTACCACTTCACTTCCAGCATTCCTCCCCTCAGCATTTACCGGCAGCCAGCTTGGGTACTGGACAAAGGGCATAATGAGTCTATATAGTAGATCTTGTATTTTATACTTCAAAATGCCACCTTAGGCCCTGCACACAGACCAAATCCTCCTCCAAAAATAAACCCCTATGTCCTGAAGCATCCACTGATTCTGCACATAGAAGAGCAGGCCCAAGGGTCTCCTCTATACTGCCATGTAGCAGAGCTGTACTGCTTCTGGAGCCATGCTGGGTGCAGAAGGAGGGATTTTTAAACCCTAGGACCACCTTAACTATTGACTCGTATCTTCTTCATATGTGTTTGCAGAACCCGCACCACTCTCTACAAGAAGAGATAATGTATAAACCCTTCAGCTGAAGAGATCAAATTACATAGTGGGAAAATACTCCCACCAACCCCAAGCCTTGGCAGTTTCCAGGAATTTGTCTGCCTCCCTCCATCTATGTCTGCATTTCAAGTTTGTTAAAAGCAAAAGCTTTGAAAAAGCAATTTAAACCCAAGTGGATATTACACTCACCTGACTGTGTCATAGATAAAGATTCATCAGACCAGTTGTGAGATGTCTGATGAGACTTCACAGGTGAACGTAGCTGTCCTCCAGTTCTGTGGCTGCCTTTGCTGGAGTCTTGCTTTGATACAGATATGCTGCTTTTGGGAGAAGACTAAGAGAAGAAACGGATAAATAAGTAATTGCAGCTTGAAAGTAGAAGATCACTGTCATCAGGAGCCAGTTACAAGGAAAGAACAGCATGACAAGAGAACATCTCCAACAGCGGTACCTATACAATGATCTTAAGAAGAATTTAGTCTTTGCTAGACAATAAAACAAAAATACCAAGAGCAGCAATAACTGACTGCTTACTTTGAGCCTAGATTTCAATAAACCTGCTTAGACTACTCTACTACCACCTAAGTGAACTGACATGGCTCTGACTCACAGGTGTTCAATACATTTGTGTCATCTTATTTGGTTACATCTGCAGCAATAGGAACTCCTAGTAAATAAACTAATAAAATCAACCACTTTATGTAAGGGGTGCAAGATGACATTCTGAATCAGTGAAACAATAGAGCACTATTTTTCTGAGGCCAGGCAAAAATTGAAAGAGCAAATGTTCTTCCAAAATGCTGCTTAATGCTTCAGCATTATCCTACAAACCTTTAACACACCTTGGACAAAACCTCTGGCATACATTAGACATGTTATTATCTCCTCAGCAAATTTGCCAAGAAAGTATCTGTAATAAGTCTAGATAAGCAGTTCTTTTACCCCACAGACACTGCATTTTCTGTCTTACTGAGCACAGGACAAAATCAGGATGAAACTCATCGAAATTATCATCCAACTAGAAATAGCAATTGGAACAGAACAGTAAGGCAGAATTAAGCCGCAAGCCGACATAATCTGAAACCCAAAGGACTATGCACGAGCTTACAGGTCTGCTTCTTCATCCCACAGCTACACTTTGGGATACATTACTTGCAAACAAGGCAAAGTGGAAAAACAGAGCGTAGTTTCCATGGCCTCCAAGAATTCATACAATGGCAACAAGCTAGCCTACAGCTAATTCACACTGGTAAACTGGGTCAGTGTTCCACCACTTAGCACTGCATACCTACGTGACATACGCAAAATGTTTTGCAAGACTACCCACAAGTTTAAAAATATCTAAACTGTGTGCGGAAACAATATTTCCTCAAGACTTCAAAGCACACGTCTGATCACAATGATTACTCACAGTAATGTGAAATGGTATCACAAACACAGAAAACAGATTTAGTTAATAGTTTAATCTCTACTTTGACAACAGGGGTGGCTATACTTGCTACTCCTCTGACAGCGTGTAAGAGTACATACAGCAGAAGAGCTCACTCACCAGTTTTCCAGGCGAGGTAGAGGACTTGAACTCTTCAGAAAAAGCCATTTCTTCATTAATTGTACTCTGATCTGGGCTTTCTGGCTGTCCATGGCCCATGGGCTCTGATGGGACAGACTCAGCAGCCAGACTGCCAAGATCTTCTGGGATAGAGCTTTCACTGTTCAGATGAGAGCAAGAAGGCACTGGAGACTCTTCCTCACTAGCTGTTTCTGGGATTCAACGAGAGGAAAAACAAGGCACATCAGAACTTGCACCATCTTACATGCAGAGGCTGAAGGCATGTAAAGCTGAAGGCATAAGGTTGAAGGCAAATTTTCTATGCTGTCTGCATATAAAGGAGTAGCTGCTACCAGTACACATCAAACAAGCGTTATTGCACTCACCTAGACACTGATGGTGAAATATTTAGCAAGAACAAGCCTGTTTTCCAGAGAAGTATGATTTAAAGCTATGATTTGTGTTCAAGAAACAACTGGACGTGGCACTTAGTGCCCGGGTCTAATTGACAAGGTGGTATCAGTAAGGGGTTGGACTTTATGATCTCACGACGCCTCTTCCAACTCAAATGATTCTGTGCATCTGTGAAAACTGCCCAACGTTCTTAGTGATTGCTGAGTATCTAAAATAAAGAGGTTTTCAGGATATTCTAACATTTTCCAGACAACACACTCCAAAAAGATTATTAGGGAAACCTGTCCTTCCAGTTGACCATACAGAAGCAAGAGTCACTATTAGTCTGAAGAAGTCATGGAGGAGCATATAATCTGCAGGCCAGATCTTGAATTTAGAATTGATTGCTTCCTTTACAGTAGATGCAGAAAACATTTTAATGTTATGATTTCATCATGAGTCTCTCAAATGGCAACAAACAAAATAATAAGTTGGGTTTTCAATATTCCTGTTTACTAAATTCCGCAGGAGTCACGGCATTACTGAGGCAGCCATGGAGAACTATTCAGTGCTTGAGCAAAGGCTGGGGAGAAGAACTTTTCCTTCTGAAGCAGGGCTGTGCTCCAGTGCTTACTGGTAGATACAATCAGTAGAAAACAAGGCTATTTCCTCACTTATTGATGAGAATTCAGCATTTGTGCTGAATTTTTGTTCATTGGAACTTACTGACTCATACACATCTCATCTTTAAAATGTCTTACAGTGTCTAAAATCCGCATGACTGCTTTCACCAACAAGTGTAATAGGGCATTATTCTGAATTCCCTTTGCACATTCAAAGGATGTGCTGCCTACTTTCAGCAAAGCGGGGAAAAAAGGAAAATAGACATGTTTTTAGAACAATCCCTGATATTATTTTCTCTCACTGCAATTCAATCCCTGTGCTTCTGCATGGTCCACTTAAGACTGAACTGTAAAGCTGTAGCTTCCAACATCTGGGAATTCAGTTTTTCCTCACAATAGCATCATTTAGACTAATTAGATCCTAGGGTACTTTACTACAGCTACACTTTTCAAACACGTTGCATTAACAACAGACGGAAGAAAAAAACTGTTTTAATTTTTGGAAAACACAGACAATGGTAAAGCAGCCCCTGATAGGAGCCATCCTCACAAACAGTACTAAAGCTAACAGGGAGAGACACTTTGCTCACTACTAGGGAAAATGGTTTTAGCAGAGTAAGTTCAGAAGACTACCAGCAAAAGATCATGCCATACTGCAATATTTCTGTTTTGAAAGACAGAAATATGGTTTAAAAACTGTACGTAGAAGTGACTGATGGGCTTATGCTGCACTGTTCACTTGGGAGGATACACAGCAAAGGAGAAATACACATTTAACTATGGTGTGAAACAGGCGACAGAGGGCTGAAATTGAGATTCTAAGAGTGTCCAGAAAACAGCCAAAATATCAGAAAAGGAAACAACTGCAAACCTAAGCAATCCCTGTGTCAAATTATGCTTCACTCTTGTCATATGTGTCACTTCCCCCCATGTCCCATTACCTTTGGGCTCAGTTCTCTGATCCCCCAGCTCTTTCTTGGCTATTTTGGTTTTGAGCAGCTCTTTGTCCCAGGCAGCCAGAGCCTGCTTTTCCATCCGCCGTATTTCTGCTTCCTCTGCATCCAGGCGGCGTTTCCACTCCAGCAGCTCTTCCGCGTGCTGTCGGCGCTGCATCAGCTTCTGCTCCCGCTTAGTGAGGAACCTGAGGCAGAGCAGAGGACAATGGCAAAGCAGCCAGCCACACTGAGACCCCAACACCCAGATGCTCCACTGCTGCTGTTCCCAGAACCGCAGTTGTTCACTTTGTTTTCTAGGTCAATATCCACAGTAACTACTATCTCCCAGACTTCTGATGTGCTGCTGAAAAACCCCACAAGTAGACAAGGGTTCTTTTCTCTGCAGGTAGTAATGTCTACATCATACTGTAAACAGGCTGTTGACATTTTAAAAATCTTCAAAATCATTAAAAGTGCTACAAACTAAGCACTAAACTGAACAGAAAAAGTTCCCAATTTCAGGACATGAAAAGTACCTGTGGTATTAAACTGGAACCTTCTAGAAAGCCGTGACCATTTGCAAAATGAACTTTTCTTTTTTGCCAATCTCAATGACAGAAAAATTGTAACCTCAGTTGCCCCACAGCTTTTTCCAAATATGTAATTACAAGAGAAGGGGATTCTATATTAATAGTCCTCCTGGAGCTTTAATCCTTCTTCCTTTAAGCATCATCTCTATGGATTTCCACACTTGGAATGTTAATCGTGAGCTGACAGCATCAAGAGAATAACAATGTCAGACTGTTTCTTCCCAGCTACTAACATATCTGGCTGGTAGTTTAAGAAGAAATAAAAATTAAAGCTCATGCTGAAAATTAGCAGGTATTTTCTTTCTGACAAATAGCTCTTAAGTGATCCATGAAACCCTAGAACTGACAAAACTCTCACAGGATTTCATAGGTATGAGTAGGTTTGTGTGCACACGCTTATTGTCTCTGCCAGCCCTTGTCTCATTTCTGAGCACTGAAGAAACCAAGACCATAGCACTTAACCTTTCAGACGGTAAACTGGAAGCAAGTTCAACATCAATTGCACACACTTCCTCTGGCATGCCAATTCTAGAGAAGAGTGTCTATCAATCCATTCATCTCCTACGCTGAAAGCTTTAAGATGTCACAGAATCACTCTGCAGAAAGTACATGGTTTGCCATGTAGAGAGAGTTTGTCATTGGTACAGAAGTTGTGGTGCTGTAAAAGGCAGACTTCAAAGACTTGTGATGCTTTGTTTTTGCAAATGTCTTTACAATTTTCAAGCCATTCCAAGCACTTAGCATCAGAGTTTTTAAGCTGCAAAGCAGATAATAATCTCATTTGTGCTTTTTAATCTCTCATGTTTCAAAAAACCCTTTTATTTACAGAGACTGGAATGGCCAAGTGACTAATGTGCAGGTCTTGCCTGCTAAGGGACATTTCTTGTTTGCTCACTTAGTGTTTGTTCTGTTCCCTGGAAAAGTGAGCTGGCAGTTGATCAGAAAGGTTAAGATTCAGATAAGTCCTTCTCTAAGACAGATTCAGGCAAAGGGACCAAGTTATGACATGAAGAGAAAAGTTTCAGAAGCCAGTAAGAGACGCTCACAATCTTCTTTCTGATGGTCAAAACAAGAGGAGGTGAAAAACAGAAGCACCTCAGAATCTCTGGAACATCTGCCATCTTCAAGCTGACAGATTCTGTGATTTTGTGCATTATTTTATCACTTTCTATAGACAAACATCAAACATGGTCTACACTTCAGCAAAACTGACAGGCTGGTATCATTAAGAGAGCAAACTACCAACAGTAATTGCCTTACAAACATGACAGGGACAGCCATGATAATGTTGTGTCTTTCACCAGCACTATCAGATTTATCCACTCTTACTCTCACACACACATCAGCCCCAATTAGTCCAGCAGATCATGCATTTGGAATTAGTTTTGGAGGTCATTATTACAATGACCTCAATGCAAAAAGCAACGTTTTCTTCTTTCTTCGCCTATCGTTTGATTTCATCAGAAAGTTTTGCAGTTTACTGGATCTTGAGAGACGTAAGCCCAGTTGAAATAAAATGCAAGAGAAAGTCTGAAATAAATGGATTCAAAAGAGCAGGACTCCTTAAAAGCACATATTAGATGAATTAACCCAGAAGAACACAAACAGGAGGAGAATTAATAAAATTGCTATGAAAATAATTACCACACAAGAACTACTTAATAAGAAAAATAAGTCAACAGAAGTGATGGGAGATAAAGAGGATTCCAACAAAAAACCCATAAGAAGAGGAGGATCAAAGCAGCATGGCTGAAGATGCAGACCCTTTCATAACCCTGGGGTTTTAGAGGCCAGAGCCACAAAATAGCAGATGCATTGCCTTAATATTTACTGCAGTCTAGAGGGTTCCAGTTGCAACACCAAGCGTACACATTTATTCTCAAAAGCAGAAAAAAAATTGCAAAAGCACATCTGGCGTCTATGCAGCTGGAAATGTGGGGGAGCAATGAGGAAGCAGCAGCACTCAGATTACAGCAACATGATTTCAAAGTCTATTTCCCTGGTGCTAACATCACACATTTTATCCATGCATTTCAAATATTAGTATTAACCTGCTGCTCTAAACTGTACTTGTACATTTTAAGGTATATTGACTATAAGCCCAAACTATGTGGTTTCAGCAGCTATTCTGAAGTAGTAACCAGACAGTGGGAGCAAAGGGAACTGTCTGTCTGCCACTCAGAAAACAGCAGGAACAAGAGATTAGAATCCAGGAATAGTTTGGGTTGGAAGAGACATTAAAGATCATCTAGTTTCACCCCTCTACCATGGGCAGGGACTCCTTTTGCTAGACCAGGGTGCTCAAAGCCCCAGCTGACCTGGCCTCGAACAGTTCCAGGGATGGGACGGGTTGTTTCTCTGGGTAACCTGTGCCAGTGCCTCACCAACCTCACAGTAAATAACTTCTGTATATTTAATCTGGATCTACCCTCTCTCAGAGTAAAACCATCACCCCTTGCCTATCACTGCAGGCCCCGGTAGAAAGTCTCTCCATTTTTCTTATAACCTCACTGTATATGTTGAAAAGGCACAATAAGGTCTCCCTGGAGCCTTTTCTTCTGCAGACTGAAGAAGCCCAACTTTCTCAGCCCTTCTTCATAGGAAAGGTGTTCCCTCTCTTTGATTTCTTCTGGGTTCCTCTGGACCTGCTCCTACAGGTCCATGTCCTTCTCCCAGTGGGGACCCCAGAGCTGGACACAGGACTGCAGGTGGGGTGTCACCAGAGCAGAGTGGAGGGGTAGAACCACCTCCCTTGACCTGCTGAGACGTTTTTCCAAACAGCCCAAAATAGAGTTGGTTTTCCAGGCTGCAAGTGCACACTGCCGAGTCATACCCAATTTTTCGGTCCATCAGCATCCCCAAGCCCTTCTCTGAAGAACTGCTCTCAATCCATTCATTCCCCAGACTGAACTGATACTGGGGATTGCCCTGACCCAGGTGCAGGGCCCTGCACTTGGCCTTGTTGGCCTTCCTGAGGGTCACGCTGGCCCACTCCTCAAGCTTGTCCAGGTCCCTCTGGATGGCATCCCTTCCCTCCAGCAAATCAACGGCACTGCTCAGCTTGGTGCTGAGGGTGGAGTGATCCCCCTGTCTATGTCATTGATAAAGATCTGGAAACAGTGAGGCAAGCGTCAAACACACACACTGCTGAAGAACCTCTGGACTTTCTAGGACTGAACAGAGCATGCTCTATCAAAGAGTCTATCACTGGAGAAATATACAGTTACCTGACCAATTGGTTGTAGATATACAGCTGGAATTTGGGGTGGAGGTTGGGAAAACAGACACTGAGAGAGGCCCAGTGGTGAGACGTAAAGACAGAGAAGAAGTAGTGAACAGGAGAGCAGTGTCTACAAAATAAGGAGGAAGAGTTTAAAACTAAGATAGCAATTAAGGCAGAAAGAATGAGAAAAGGATAGCATCTAGCAAAGAATTTTAAAATTAATTGCATTTAACATTGTATAGTTAATACCCAATATCTGCAGTACAAAAACTATACACTGTTATGCAGAAGGTTATAGAACGTACACTTACAACACTCCGTTTTCTGTTAATGAAGACAAGCAACTTTCACACTGCTGTATCTTTCTTTAAATTTTGGGGAGTTTTATTACTTTGATGCAGATTTCCACAGGCACCAGTTAACATATCTCAGCCTGACCTTTCTATGCTATTCTCTCAAAAGAGAGTGTTATTGGTATTAAAGAGCATGCTGGTTTTGCAATATCAACAATTTGCTGGTCTGAAACTTTAAACACATTTTCATTCACCTGGTGAAGCCTCAGTAAAATTATTTCTACAGTAAGGTACGCACCAGTGAAAGAGCAAAGAAAAAAGAGATTAAATAATTTACTTTTAAAACATAAAACAGTTCCAGGAAAAGTCCAAGATATACCTGCCATTCACATTCTAGCTGCTAATTGGGATTTTTTGCAACATAGTACAGACTTGATCTCAGAATACTCATATATCTCATTTGAAGTACTAACTGCAGAAAGAAAATACCTGTTGTTTTTTTAAAAATCTACATAACTTTCAGCTCTGCTTAAAATGGTATTTCTTGAAAGTATTACCATTTTAAGGTAATTCCTAATGAATTATCAAATTTATAGAAAAATACCATGCTCCATTTAGCTCTATCAACTACAATGCAAGCTAAGAAGCACGCTAAGGAAAAGCAAATGAAAAAAAGCATTTAATCCGTTATTGCACAGATTACCATTAATGCTGCATATGCAAGGAAAGCCAGGGGAAAGTGGTTAATTCTCTTTGACAGAGCATGCTCCTGTTCACATGCAGGCTACACAGACTCATCAGTTAAAATGAAAACACAACTATTCCTTCATTCCCCTTTTAGCAGAAGACAAATATTAAAGCTGCCTCCTAAGTAAGGAAGCCAAAGGATTTCCACCTTGCTGTGGAATACAGCAAATCCAGCATAGCAGGCTTTTCCAATTCCTTCTTCTAGTTCCTCTGTATTTATCATTCAGCTTCGTCCCTGTGCCCTATTTCCCACCCTGATTCCCCTCAAATGGCAGCTTGCTATCATTACACCCCAAATCAAACATCTTACTCTATTATTTTATGTGGTTTACAAATCAGGATATTAAAAAAAAGATACCAAGTCAGCACTGGTTTTCAATCAATAAGCACTGCTATCACTACCAGAACACCTGCCAAAGGTGTGCAGCAACTGTACAGTAGGAAAATCAAGTTTTAGAGAATCATTTACGCTTACACAAAATACTTCCTCCTGTGAACATATACAGCAATTCAAGACTTTTAAAACCATAAAACCAGAAATACATGACCACATATATCACACACCATTTCCATTTGTTCTGCCTAAAAGTCATTGTTCCATCTCAAATCCTGGTATCCAGATTTTGAAAAGTATTCTCCAGGTGAGCAATATTTCCAACTACATAAAATAATAACCAAATGAGGACTAAAATATCTTTAAAGGTAGAACATATTTTGTATCTGCTACTATCCCTTGTAATAGTAACAATTATCAATATGTAAGTCTTTATGCAATCGTAAATGTTGCTTAGAAATGAAGGTACTTTGAAAAAATAAGATTTCAAGACCAATATTGGCAAAGCCACTACCTGATAACAAGTGGCAAAGGAAGTCTTGAATATGCAAGTATATTTGTCATCTCTTTTAGTATTAATACTATATCTCAAAATTCCTAAGCTGCGGATTGTTTTCTTATCACCATTTGAAATGTGTTGAATCTTGTGTGGGAAAAA
Source organism: Eulacestoma nigropectus (assembly GCA_013397775.1). Taxonomy (NCBI): domain Eukaryota; kingdom Metazoa; phylum Chordata; class Aves; order Passeriformes; genus Eulacestoma; species Eulacestoma nigropectus. Next base: position 524,191 of record VZTE01003399.1, read on the forward strand.
AATAAGATAAAGACCCTCTTTTAGCAAAAAAATAAGATCAGCTGAAAAAAATTATTTACTTGAAACCCTAGAAGTCAGTATGGCCTACAACACACAAGCTTTTCAAGTCCCCATCTTAAGCCATTTACCAGTCTCAAAAGATACTTTGAGAATTTGCCATTATGATGATGGGGAGGTTTTCACACAATTTGGAATGCCAGGAGTTTAGTTTTGGAAATATGACACCTCAGAAACTTTTAATTATCAGTGATTTTGGCTGTTGGGTTTACCAGATGCTACCAGAGGGGTCCAAAGAAAACAGCAATCAACTCAGGCTAGACACAAAGGCCATGAAACTACAACATGTTTTTAGTTTTTCCTACTTCTACTGAAGCCTCCCTTACTGCTACTGGGTTTTATTTCCATCATATTCAAACACATGCATGTGTGGGAAATGTGCTTCTCAAATGATTGCAAGCAAACAGGCTGCTACGGAGTCAAGGACAGCTGGCCTTCACGTGGCACTGCCTCCTTTGTGGTGTTTTATCCCGCTGTGTTTGGAGTCTCAAGAGAAAACACATCACAAAGATCACCCACACGGACTAAAGTGTGGTGACTATCTTTGTTCTCAGCTCAAATAAATTGTTTAAGCAAAGACTATTTCTCGTGGCAACTGGCAGGAGCCAGACTTTCAATGGATTAGTCTCAAATAAGAATTTAGGGCTTCAAACTAATGAGCACAGGCAGGTAAAGTGTTTGGGATGTTTTGTGCACACAAAATAATTCCTACACTGAAAGGATGCAGAAACAATTTTTTATCTAAAGCAATTTAATAGGTGAAATCAGGAGATTCATTTTAGGTTTTCAGACCCAGGAACTGCAGGCAGATATTTTTATTTCCTCCGGAGCCTAACAAACATTTTCAACATTCTTCCAACCTGTGAACCACTTATCTCCTCGGCCACATACACACTACCTCCATTAGTACCATACATATTACCTCCATACCACCTTCGTTAATAAAGAAAATATTTAAAGAATTCATCCTAGCTGATTTTAATGCAATCAGAATTAAAATTCAGCAGCTGGATAATAAGATATAAATCACATACCTGACAACCTCAGTGTCTTTCTGTGAGCCAGATCTGAAGCTCAGTTACTAGTTTTTGCATAAGACAATTGCTATTTTAAGTTACATTTCAATTCAAGATAAAAATTGGCACTGTAATTCGAGAGTCTTGCTCCCTATGTTTTTTTCCTCTTTAAGGTAAAAGGGAAGATACAAAATAAAGGCACCATTTTGACCATTTAACTTCAGGTCTTCCATTGCAAGAGAAACTCTGACAAGCTGTGCTGTGAAGCCGGAACCCATCCACATTCCTTGTACCTACAAACATCAACATCTCTTAAGCTGATGTGCTTTTACCAACTCTGTCAAGTACAAAGAATATTAAACCCAGTCTTCTACAATAAAACCTTGACCACATGGTCCGCCATAATGTTTGAATCATGCAAGAACTGTAGCCTTTAAATTATATTCAAAGATTAATATATTCATGCTTCTAATCAGCTGCTTTTCAGGCAATTCAGATCAAAGTGTGTGTGTCTTATCAACACCACTAATATTTCTGATGGCCATTTTAAGTGCAGATGTGGGCCAAACGAACTCATTCCATTAAAATAGCAAACTTTCGTAAAAGAAAAAAAAAATATAGTTACTTTTCATCCATTCTGCTGCGCATTTTTTTAAGTTTCTGCATAATGCTGCTGGTCTCACTGCTGGAGATGGAGATTGGGGAAGGGCTGCGTGTTTCTGCATCAGTTGGAAGTGGGCTGGAACCATTGCTCTGCTTGATGTCATCCTCACTGGGAAGCTCCTGCAATTAAAGGGTTAAAATAAAAAAGAAACATTCAAAGAATATTCCAAAATCCTTTAAAAATTGTGTTAATTTAGCTTGCTTCTCTCTAGATTACATGAAATACTACTTCAGAAAAGTCTGTCCACTTGCAGATTTAACTTCATTTTCCAACCTCATTTTTATTTGACACACAGCTTTTTAGTACACCCTTTCTCTCCATAATTTAAGTTTTCCCCATACTGTATCCAGAACCCAAACTGCCGCCCCTCAAAAAAACGCCCAAAACAACAAACCACCAGAATTCAGTCACCCAAACAGGAAACCAATCTTTCCTATAGTACTACTATTAAACTTGTGTCTTAAAATGTTGTAAGGAGGCAGCCAGTTACCAAAACTTCATTTTGCTACCATCCACCTAAAGTAGATGCAAGAAACTTAGCATAATTACACTAAAACACAGAGCAGGAAGTTTTGGGATTAGTGCTTATATTTAGTACTTTGGGCCTGACAAATAATCAAACAAAAATCAAAGCCTGAGAGATCTAAGCATCAAAAAACTCACATTTCCCAAGTCATTAGTTCAGCCTGAGAATGAACAAAGACCATCTACTGTGCATTTAAAACATTTTATAACTTCTCCAAAGGCATTTCCTTAAATGATGCTCTAAAGCAATTAAACAGAAATTGCTGAGATGAAGCAGTGAGACCATTTCAGACAGACAAAACTTCCAAGTGAGAGGTCCAATCTAGTATCTTCCCATTCCTAAAAACACTGAAGCTGCATGGCTGAAGAGGGAAGACTCCAGCTTCTGTGCTGAACACTCACCAGCTTGTTTTCTCCTGCAGACTTCAGTTTTTCCTGCAGTTTCATTGTAGTCTGACGGATTCTCTCGATTTCCGCCTGCTGTTTCAGGATGAGCTGCCTCTCCTTCCGAGCAGCCTTGTTCGCCTCCTGAAGACGCTTAATTTCTGCCTTTTAGGGATAAAAGATTCAGCATAAGAACACTGACAGACCTCTCTCAAGAACACACTCAAAACTGCCACAGCGCCCTTGCTATAGGTTTGACATGACTGCAGTTACATGAGGAGGTAACTAAGCTGAACTTCAGTGGCAAGAGAACTGAAGATCAATTAATACTTCAGAGTCTCAATCATGAGATTACAGACAGAGAAGGACCCTTTAGAACAACGTGTTGAATATGACTGAAATGCAAATAAAACTTAGAGGTAAGGAATACTGCTGGTTCTCCATTCCTATATTTACAGTATCTGAAACATTTAATGGGTACACATGGCTTTCAAGAGGACTTTCCTAGGGGGCATCCCTTACCTTCTCCTGCTGTAATCTCAGCAGCAGACCACGCTGCCTCTTTCGAATAGGAGGCATCTTATCATCCTCTCCCTTGTCTCGCAAATGCCTGCAAATAGATTGGAAGAAAGAACACAAGTATAAATAAAGTAGTAAGATTACTTTATAATAATAAATAATAATAAAGTAATATGAAAAAAGTGCACAACAGGCCTTTAAAGTGCAAAATCCTTGGCATGCTCTCTGGTGGAATATTTTGCACCATTTGGTCAGACAGGCACAGCAAAAAGGCCAGTGCAGGTAGTAAGAGATCTCACAAGAATGGGCAGAAGCTCTGCAGAGGTAGCACACTCACCGCTTGAGAAATACAGAAGGAAGGACACTTGGCTCACTACCTAAATAATCCTTTGTCAAATCCACAATAACAAGAAATTGTAAGAAAATGTCTGCTGAACAATGGTATTCTCATGCTGAGAAATTACTGATTAAATCTGGCCACTTCTGTTTACTGGTATCAGTGGGTACTTCAAGTGGACTCCAGGGCAAAGCAGATCTTAGATTGGAAACAAATCACTAAGTACAAGATGTATCCAGATTCACAAAATGTGGCCTGAGTCAACTAAAATGACCTCAGATACACATCAAGCAAAGAAAGGTCAAACTGTTTGACAGTTCTATACCTTCCTGGATTAAGATGTGTAGAGTAATGGATGGCAACTACCTTGTCTAACTGACAACAAACATCTGATCTTCTGCTGTTTCTGTGAAATTCTCTCTTAATCAAACCACATTCAATGTAAATATCAAAGCACACTTATAAACTGAGTCCTGTTCTTTCCAAGTCCCAGCAACAAGTGTACAGAATACTGACATCAGAAGATTAGTTTAACCATTAATACTTAATAAGAGAGAGGTAAGGTGGAAGCAAAAGCTTGAAAAGTAGAAGGGAATGGTCAGTCAGCAATAACATATATTCAGAGCTGCCTTACTTCTTCTGGTGTTCCAGCCAAGCCAGTTCAGCCTTGGTCTTCTCTTTGAGAGCCTTCTCCCGGAGCCGGAGCAGTGAGGACTGATGAGCTGCTCGCATTTCCTCCTCTTTCATGTACTGTCTTACCATCTCCATGGTAAACTTGGAGAAACTGTCTTGCCCCCCTGAGAACGGCATGCTTAGCTCCTAGAAGGAAAGACAAAGCTGGCATGGTAAGACAGAAATGCCAAGGCTTTTTTTCAATTACAAAGTGCATGTCTGTGTGTGTATATACACAGATACACAAAAATAGATGCAGGAAGGGAAGCTGTTTCTTCTCTGAACTTTCTGCAGACCAGCTTTTTCTGCCCTGGGCTGTGTGACAGTTTTGGGAGGTTCCCACTTCAGCCAGAGAGATGAGGCATCCTCTTGTATTTCCTAGCTGTGTGTTAGCATAGTTGGAGGACTTAATCCACTGGGCTTTTAAAACCTACCTCAAGTAGTCACTCCTCCTAAGCCACAAGGCAGAGGCTGGATGCCCTGTTCCATAAGTCATCACAGCTGTACAACACTTGACATACAGCATGATTCACAGACCTCCCTGTTTTGAGATGCTCAGAGAACCACAGGGAGGAAAAGAACTCTCAACTCTGCAAACACCGCTAAGAACAGCTCACTTGAAGCTTATCAGCTTAACCATGTCAGCTCAGTTAATGTAATTTAACTTAACTATGGTTGCCTAATCTACCTTGATAGATGACAGAGCTGTTTTGTCTGGGGACACTTCCTCATCAGAATCATCACGACTGCCCCGCTTCTTCTCCAGGTTATTTCTGCGATGACTCTCAGAGGGCAGCAAAGACCGAAAAGATTTTTCTTCAATCTCATCCTCTGTCATGGACTCATCAAATTTCAGGGAATACTCTGTTGCAACAGAAGCGGAATCTGAGGGAGAAATCAGGGAAATGGCTTTACACTCAGGTATGCACCAGGAATGCAATTTTAGTCTGTCTCATCTCAGTAAAGTTAGGGGGCCAGAAAGACAGAGAGATAACTAATGTACAAAAATGGGCGTTTAGGAAAGAGGGATTTTGAATTAGAGGACATCTGTTATCCATCTTCGAGAGACCTAACAGACTTGTGTACATAGGTATAAACACATCTGGAGTTGCTGAAACATTTGGTGTTGTGCCTGCAGGTTCAACAAATGAGCATCTGGCTAAGCTAACACAGCAGAATCTCAAAGGCTCCCATCTCACCGTGCCATCCTCTGTTACTCTTAAGAGACTACAATTCACCTGGGTTCAGCCTTTGTCACACACATTCCCCTCATTTATTTCAGAAATTAATTCTGAAACAGCACCGCCCTCCCTTCCTCCCCCTTACCACCTTCAGACCCATCACACACCAGCAGTACAACCAACCTTTTTCGTCTGGCAGGGACAAAACACTGTCACTGGGCAAGGAATCATCTGCAGCAGTCTGAGCCTGCTCTTCAATGCTGCTGGTTGTCTTCTCACGACGGGAAAGCTTTTTCTCGTTCTCCTTAGAAGATGGAATGGAAGGACTCTCCTGGCGGCTGCTGGTGCTACTGTGTTATCAAGAGATGATTTCTTTAAAAACTACTTTGCACTTTTCAAAATACTTATATTACATTACTACCGTACACACTTGATTAACATCACAACAATAAACAACATGCAGAGGGTTTGGTTTTGGTTTTAAAATGCAGCTTGGCTACTTTAAAATTCCATGTCTCATCAAAATACTGATGGTTATCTTCATTCTAGCTTAAAATCCAAGTGGTTTGAAGGTATGCACATCCTTCACCTGGTAGCGAGTAGTGATGATAAACCAATGCAAACAAATCTTCTTTCAGATTTTAAAAGAGTGAGTAAGTTAGAAATTCTGTTTTAGAAGTTAGGAGAACTACAGAAGACAAAATTTTTCCAGTTCAAGATCGGAGAAGGGTTATGAGAAACTTCATGGAACCTAACTAGATCAGGTAAGTGAATAGGACACAAAAAGCTTCTTACCTCTGATCATGAACCTTTGATCTTGAGGACTCGGAGTAACTATCAAACATCGGTGAGTATGTCTGTTTCGAGTCACCTGTCTCCTCTTTACCTTGAGAAATGGCACCAGACTCACATTTCCTGGAAATTACAAGCATTTGGGATAAATCTGCATTGTCTTAAACATAGGAGTAATACAGTTTTCATGAGCTTTCATCAGTTTACTAGAAGTAGTAACAGCTAAAATTTCTGCTAAAAGACTTCTTAAAGCTTGAACTAGTTAAATCATCCCACAAAACATTTAGAAAATCTTTTTTTACTCTTTATGTAGAGTTTCACAGAACCAGTTAATGTCACCTTTGGTGTACACTATTAAGGCATAAAGACGGAATCCAAGTTCATCTTAAATGCTCACTCATTATGACATCTTAAAAATTTCTGCAATAGGTGAAGCAAAACCTAACAAATCTTACTGCCCCCTTCCCAAGACATGAAACACGAAGCCAAACCTGTTTGTATCAGCTCGGGCCCTCAGCTGCTTCATGAACTCTGAATGGTGCTGCCGCTGGTGGTCAAACAAGGTGGTGACTGGAGCAGCTGGGGCACTGACAGTGTCCGAGATCTGGGTCCGTGCTAACTCTGTCATCTGAGTACAACAAAAACATGGGAACACAGTGAGCTTATCAGCATCAAAGTGCTTCTGGAAGAGAAAATAATCTTTCTGGCAGGCAATTTAGTGATTTATGACAACTGTGTAAGACGTGGGGTTACAATGGTTTGTAACTACATGTGTTACTTCTGGTTGTAGAGGTGCACGCTGCTCTGTGAATACATATTCCTCCACACTCCATTCCTTTACACATAATAAATTACAGTGTACATTCAAAAATATTCCCAGCACACTGGTGACAGGTGTTTCCACTGCTGCATTCCAGATAAAATAAATGGTTGTTGAACGGAGTACCTGGAGTCACTTGTGAACCGAGATGGAAAAGCTACTTTGCTGACCCAGCATCAGTGACCAGGTCATCCCCATCAGCCTCTCCACTAGCACCTCTTATGCTCAGACTTCAAACTTCAAGCAAGACTTGAAGAGATTAAAACCCTACACCAAATAAAAGCTGTCTCTGTTTCTTCTGCATCATTTCTTAAATGGTTTCTATCCATGTCAGCTCTAAAAACTAAAAGTGTTTCCTTGTCTTTATCCAAGACTTCATTACCTACTCTCAATGACCAATACACTGCATCTATTTGAGGTGTCTGAGCTTTTCTGCTTCTTTAAGCCATTCTTGACTACTCAAAAATTATTTAAACTTTACATATTTGGCAGAGCCCAGAACAAGTACATCAGTATTATTCTACAGTTCCATTACTCATCATAAAACCAGCCTTGGTGAGCACCAACATGTGCACGAGCTGTGAAGGAACAGTTCTGTTCACATACACCGCCTTTTGCACTCCACCCCATAACACTGACCCACAGCCACTGTGATCTCTAAACTGTGATGGAATAAGAGCATTTCTTGGTTACTGTGTTCTTTATCCATGTGTGAAGCAGCTGCTACATACTGGGAACAAGAAGTATAAAAACTGATAAACTGATATAAAACCCTGACAACTAATAAATATTCTGTATAGCACAAGAAGAACAGAGAGATTCAAAACCAGGAAACTTCAAACTCAGTACCAAGTCAAGAGCTTTGCTGAAGGTCCTCCCCTCTCCTTTTTTAAAAAATTTATTTCCTGTTCTTCTACCTTCAGCAGTAAGCAAAATTGCAATTCTCTTATTTTCTAATTTAATGTGCATATGAAACAGACACAGGATCAATCCCTGATGGAGAGAACTCTTACGAACTAAAGATGCTGTGCTCACTGTCTACCCTGGAAGAACAAACTTCTTAACAGTTCATTAACTGGAAGATCATAAGAATACAGAACAAGGATTTAAGGCTGCTGATTGACTTGTAAGTAACGATGCCAGAGAAGCTCCTTTGAAGTCCTATCATTTGTCATGTTATGAAAGCGAAGAAGTTGTACCAAGAATGACACCAAACAGAAAATAACTTAAAAGCCAAGAAAGTATTCACGGTAATACTGAAATTAAAATAGCTTTTCTCTTTCCCTAGGGCCTCACCTCACGGAGCTGGTGAGTTGCATCTGTGGTGAGCAGTGCAGGTTCTGCCTGCTTGGCTGCAGCCTTGCATGGGGCCTCCTGCCCAGCCTCCTGCCGTGACTGGACCAGCTGCTGCAGTGACTCTGCATGGACCTATGCAGAAAACACAGGCAGTTCAGCTCGTCAAAATGTTCTGGCTATAGTAACTACAGATTTATTTCTCAAAATCTGGCAGAAAAAAGTTTGAAATAGGCCCTTGTGAGTTTCTTTTAGCTATATTAAACCCCTTCAGCACTTTCATATGTTCACAGCTTCAAATTAATACTTGTAGGCATGGATTTACTTACAGCATTTTGCTTCTTACACACCACATTTCTGAAGGGCAGCCTTACCTGAGCTGCCTTCTGCCTTGCCTCTTCCAGTTGTCTCTGACTTTCTAAAGCTTCTTGTTCAGCCTTGATTTTCCAAAGAGCCAAGTCCCGTTCATGGCGCTGCTGTTGTGCCTACAGATCATGATAACAAGTTTAAACCATGCAAGTTAAATATAAAGACCTGATTTGCCTGAGCCACTGGTTGCAAACTACCTCTGAAAGATCTGGATCTACTCTGGGGTGACTTCTGCTGAAACAAAATTTTTAACCTACTGACTCTCTTCCTTTTTAAGGCAATGCACATTCCCCATACTCTTCCACCACACTGCAGAAAGGAGTTTAGGAGATCAATTAATTCAACAAACTAGAATAAACAATCTCATCAACATAAGGAAACTTCAGCCAAAAATACTGTTTTTGTGGAATAAAACAAATCATCCGGCCCAAACAACTACACTGCATGGCACTGGAACCCAACATCAAACCCAGCAAACAATCATGCCTTTATCTGTCTGAGGAACACAACCAAAACAGTGATTCCAGCTAATGGTATACTAATGACACACATTCCAGAGTAGCTACTTCCTTGGTGTCAACTTAAAATAAGAAAGATCACAGACATTAATCCTAAAAAATGGACGGTATGAGAGATGCCCCATCATGCCCATTACGATTTCTCCACACTGCTAACAAAGCTTAACTTGCCCTAACTTGATTAATTTTCTTGCAAACAAACAATAAAAGAAAAAAAAAGAAAGGTTAAGACAAAGAAGTATTTTCCCATTACCTTCAGAATCTGAGCCAAAGAAACACTCTCCTGCTGGGCAAGCGAAATGCCTCGTACTCGCTCCAGATCCGAGAGCTGCCGCACAGACTCCTCGATAGCGCTCAGGTAGTTCAGCTCTGCTGACAAACGGTGCTGCAGCCCCGCGGGGGAGAAGCGCATGCATCCTGCAGGACAACACACACTGCTCACCCGCACAGGCTTGAGTGTCCCACGTCAAACACTAACGGAAAAACGCTGTAGCTGCTCTGGCATCAGCGTGGCTTTTACAAAAACTCACCGCTTGCTGAGGCCGCTCCGGCTGCAGACCTGCTGGTTCCCAGGCCCACGTCAGGGAAGGCTACGTTTGCCTTCAGCCCTGGGGCTGTACCTCCGGAAAAGCCAGCAGGTGATTTGACTCTCTCTGCTGTATTGCCTACAGAATCAAACTGCAACATTTTTTGGGAGCCGGGAGATGGGGAAGAAGCTGGTGTCTTCTGGGGTCTTCCCTTGTCTGAGAAACTGACAGTGAAACAAAAAGCGAAAGGAGTCAGTATTCTCCTAGTCCAGCCATTCGATAAAACAATAAAGCAATAATCTTGTTCTGCCATTCCTACACACAAACAGATCCATGGAAAGGGCACAGTCTGTTATGGTTTGCAAAGGCCCAGTCTGTCTTCAGGAAATGGCCTCACGAGATGGGTTTTGTCCCTAAATCCCAGTTCAGAGTTAAGTTTCCAGGGCACCCTATTTTCCCCCAAGTATTAAGCCTAGTTAGCACACACACACACACACACATCTAAAAAAAAAATAACACAGTATCTTCATGTTCTACATGACCAGATAAGCAGTTTCAATGCCTCCTGTTAGGAGCGTGGCATGAGAAAGTCAAGATGCAATCATCTGCACGCGCATTTTAAAAAGTGAACAGTTTACTATCAGCACATGGATGCAACTGATTGTGACAAGCCATTGCCCTGAGTCTTGATGTCTCTCCTAAAATTGAATGGAAACCAAAACTTGACTCAAACAATTCATAAGATACTATGGTAACACTTCTTGAGAGCAGACATTTCTCTTTTAAACAGAGAAAATAATACAGATGCTTCTTAAATTTCCTATTCCACTTTTATTAAGCTGAAGAGGATTAACAGTGGCTGTTTAAATCCTTTGGGAAGACATTCTGCTTGACTTGGCACATCTTAGGACATCAAAGGACCTTTCAAACCCAATACTAGATGTCAGGAACAGTCACCAATAGAAGCCAATACCTCAGAACTGCTCTAAACCAACACAGAATGAGAGATCATTCATATTATTTGATGCTTTTAGGAAAAAACTGCAGTGAAAACTGGGTGTTTCATAACCACCTTCATTGGACAATTAGCAGAAAAACTGCATTTTTAGCTAGACAAAAAGAGGTTGCAACAGAAAACTTCTGTTTCTTTCTTTTTTTAATACACTCTTTTCGAAGGGTGGGTTCATCTCTCAAAAAGCATCAACTCACAGAGCTGGATAGGCTTTGTGAGTATTAGCTGAACACAAGCACAGCCAAAATTGTCTGTGTACCTACTGAAAAAAGAAAGGTGACTGCACAGGTTGAATAAACCCTGACACACTTCTAACAGACCCTTTCTAAAAGAGGGAAACAAAAACTGTACTTCAATGCATAAGGTACTGAACATGACAGGACACCAGTTTTCATATCTCAAATACAGGGAAAAAAGGTTTTCTGCATGGACATCCTACTAACATTTGACCATTTCTGTTACTTCCCTTTTGCATTTCCAAAGACACAGCCAGTAACACTACCAAGCATCATTATATTTGCATAAACTCTTACAACATTCCTGTTACCTCATCAGGGAGTGTCCAGACAAGTTTTCCAGTGTGCTGTCTGTATCTGGGTTCTGCTCATGCTCTTTACTAGAAATTCTGCTACTTGAAAGGGATTTCTTAGCCTGTTGGGATCCCCACTCTAATTCAGACAGTATTTTATCTTCTTCCACAGAAAAGTGGTGAGAACTTCCGTTGAAAGAGTCCAACCCTAAGAAGCAACAATGGTGTCAAAAGTTTGTTTGGTTCTACATGTGAATACCTTACCATCAAAAGCCCCAAAACAATTAATTGACAAGTTTTTCCCCAATTAAAGAAGCCTTTGAGTCAGAAGTCTACAGATCCAACAAGCAAGAAATGTAGAACTGGTGATGAAGTTCTCTTCTGTATATTGTGTTCACTACCAAAACTGTCACTCAGCTTTCATTTCAGCACACCATCAGTTTAAATAAAGAAAATACACATTTGATTCTTTACTACTGATAATCAGAATACAGCCTAGCTTTTTGGGGGAAAGGTAAAGAACTTTGAAAAAATAGGAAGAGAGAAAATTTAGAATGCCCAATCTTTTTTTTGTCATGTTTCTATTGGCTTAAAACCTAGCGCTTTTTATCCATTTCTTATATACTACGAGTGCACCAAGCCTCAAGTTTCATCATGTTTTCGTAATGTACAGGTTACCACAGAAAGTAATGTATTTCTTAATTTGTGCACTTATGAAAACTAACTGTGATCCAAAGACAAAGCATTCAGGCAAATTTGTTGTAACCTTCACAAACATGGCCATAACTCAGAAGCTATTGGCATTTTCTCAGTACAGAATCTAAGGACTGTTCCCACACAACATTAAAATTAACTGATTTATTAGAAGGCTGGTTTAGGAAAGGAAACTTTTCAATGCTGTTAACAACCTCTTGCTATTTAACTTGAAATTACTGTATTTTAAGGTCAGAGAATAACCAGAGTCAAAAAGAATCTAAGAAGGAATCACTGGAGGAATAAATTCATCATTTTATCAGTATGAGATTACAGTTTTCAGATAGGTAGGACTGCAATTTCCTAAACAAGAAAAGCCTAAAACTTCCTTCATAAAAGAGAACACTCTACAGCCAAGTATTGCACTCACGTTCCTTTTTCCCTCTCTTTTTAGAGGAAGCAGATGAGCGGGAAGACGCTGCAGATCGAGGCCCAGACGAGTGCTGAGAACCAAGCTCCACAGATCGAGGCTCATGGGGAGATTTCCTACTCGGAATTTCTTCCTGGATGCTTGAATTACTGCTGCCAGCAACACTAAAGAGGAGCACATTGACAGTGACTGAGGACTTCCAGCTCCCACATTACTGGGACAAGAAAACTACCACATTTCGAATTAGAGACAGAGGACTAGACTGCAAGAATCAGCCCATTGAGAAAAGCAGTGATTTTGAGATTAAAAGCTATGACAGCGAAGACATTGGGAAGTTTGATGGGATATTGAACATACCGAAACATGCTTCCAATAATAACAAAGACTAAAAGATGGATAACGACCATCCTCTCCAATTTCAACTCTTAAGAGCTATTGACTCCACACTTGAACAACATATGAATGACTCAAAATGTGACCGCATTTCAGATAATCTCTAGGCATACAGACATCAACTGCCAGAAATATGAGCAATTTTCAATAAAGGATTACAAAAGACTTGGAAAAAAGAGACACCAATGCATCATACACTAAATAATACCAACAGAAGAGAGAGGTTTTAATCAGAAAGAAAATTTTTTGCAGCCAACATTTTCAGTGTGCAAAGTGCCTTTTAACTTCTTTTCTTCTGAGGTTAAGTATCACTGGTGCAAACACACTTGTGGCCTCCCCCAAGGTGCCCAAAAGATATAAATATAGCTCATTACAAAAAAAGGGTGTCTTAGAAAATTCAGGAAGCCATGCAGTAGACATGGAGAGTCTAGGATCTACAGTCTTCAAATTTTAATCTGAACAAAAGCTCTTAAAAGTTCTTACAGTTTACGTATCCATTACTAGGTAAGCACTGAAAAATGCTTACTGAAAGCAATTACAAATTTTATACTGAATTTTGAAGTACTGAAGGCATTTTAAGACTTTCAAACAGCTTTTACATTTTTTCTAAATTACAAGACTACCCAATTGAGCATTATTGCAGCCACACAAGTCAGAGAACTAATTTTCGCTGGACTACAAAGGGTAAGAATCTTGCCTAAAGCTACCTGTCCAGGCTAAAGAACAGCAAAAATTAGACAGGGGGCAGGAATACTAGACTCCATCTTACCTGTTGGCTGCTATATTAACTGCAAGGTCTTAAGAAAGTACTTCATCACTTTGACTAGTATAGTACAGCACAGCAGAAAAGACATCCAGCATATTATGAAATAAATTTTGTATCAACGATTTTCTCTTGAATTCTGCATTTTTGTTTTTATAGGAAGTCTAACACAGTTACCTGAGGTCACGTGAGATCTTTTTGTCTGTTAAAGTGCTACTTCCCTGCGATGAGACAAAATCATCTTCGTAAGAAGCCACGCTCTCTGGAGGGCTCATGGCAGGGAGCAAAGGGCGCAGAAGGGCAGAGCCTCCATTCAGCCTTTCTTCAAACACTGAAATGTGAAGAAAGAAGGGAGAGGACAGAAACTGTAACAGATGCAAACATGCATCAAATAGGTAATGAAACTGCAGGAATTAAAATGCTCCCAACCATGAGTTACAATGACTTCCTTTCAAACACAAAATCATCAGGAGAACAGCCGTCCCATGGCAGTTTTAACACAACATAACAAGCACAGTCTTCCTCTTTTTGTAAATTATTGAATGCTTTACTTCATTAACATACTCCAACCAAAACATTCTTGAAGAGCACACGGAGTACAGCCATCTGAAGAAAATTTCATGCAATCATCTTTAAAGAAAATAATATGAAGGTAAAAAGAATCAAGAAATACCACAAGACAAAAATCAGTTTCTCAGAAAACATTCCTCCTTAGAATGAGGCGCTCCAGGCCAGAGACAAAGTACTCATAAAATGAGGAATAAATTTGTACAAAAAATGAAACAAAGCATCCTGCATGAGACAGCTTTAAATCAAGTCTTACAGAGATTCACATCTGAGACCTCTGAAAGCACATTCCTTAACTGTGAAATACAAAGTGTATGGAGCAGTAAAACTGGGAAAACAGCAATTCACAAGAGCTTTCAGAAATGTTTTCATTTTTACCTTTTCCATGAAGCTGATAATTTTTTGCAAAGATGTTGATGACACTGTGGGGACTTCCCTTTGCCAGTTCCTCCCAGGGCCCCTTGCTGTGTGTGTCACTTGTCTGAGTGAAAAGTGGCGAGTACCTCTCAGCTGCTTTCTGAAACTCCTTTATGGGCTCAAAAGCATTTCTCTCCCGAATGCAGAAATCCTTCTCTTTTAATGCCTCCAGCATCTTCAGTGGCAGTTGCCTCTGCTGGCCTCCTTCCTCTTCCGAGAGGTTTCCATCACTCAGGAGAGGCCCTTCGCTGATGGAGTCAATGCTGGACTCGCGAGGAGTAGCGGCTTTGGTCAGAGGATACGCCTGGTTCTCACGCCCTGAGGAGTCTGTCTGTCTCTTGGATAAATGCCCTAGGATCCCTTCATGCCTGCTAGCAGCAGGAGACCTCAGTCCAAGGCTGACTACGTCAGTAAGAGGCCTGATGGTCTCAGGGAGCTTTTTAAATTCACTAAGGTTGCCCACCCCAGGAAGGTTGTCATCAAAGGCTGTATGAGACATGCAGGCACCCAACATCCTTTGAATTCTGGCTGAAAAAGTATTTTCATTTTCCTCTCTCACAGGAGGACTCACAGCCTTTGCCCACCGTCCATCATCCTGGTTTTCTTGCATAAATTCTGAGTTCCACATGGTACCATAGTTGATACCGGCACCAGCCAACTTCTTGGCTTCAGTTTCAATCCTGCTAGAAAGGGAAGCAGCTGTAGCTTTCAAAGCTTCAAGGCGATCTAATTTGCTCTTATACTGGCTGGCAGTAGGTTTCACAAGGTTTTCCTGCGCAGCAGACGAATTCAGGTACGACTGAGGCACCAGGGACCCCACAGGGGCAGAATGGCTCCTCCTGCCTGCCAACATCGCATCACACTCCTTCGACAGAAGGTCCATCTGCTCCAGACTCCAGTGCTGGGAACAAGGGCCTCCACCTGAGCCCAAGAGAGCTTGTGGGTGGGGGAGCTGGACTCTTGGGCTCAACCTGTCTGGCTGTACCCATGGAGGCTCCATCAAATCACTCCTGAAATGAAAAGTCAACATTTACGTTGATAACTTACACAAGTATTGACATCTTAGATTAGAGCATCATTGCCACAAATTTAATTTCAGGACAAAATACTTTTTGGTGGAATCAGAGGGGGAGGGAATGGGACAGTAAACAGATACAGCATGTTATTTAGCAAAAAAATACAACAAACCAAACAACACAGGACCTCCCCAATCTGAAATGCCATTTATGGTGTACTCATTGTTTCAGGGTTGTAACAAGCTGAGGCTTTTCACCGTCAGCAGTAGGTCTTTTCCAAAAGCTTCCTGACTTCGAAAGGGAGAAATTTTTTTTTGCCTTATCACCTGCTCATGTCCAGAATAACTTCTCGAAAGTCCCCCAAAAAAACTTTTACTCTGATTACTATGAGGGTCTCTGAATACCTTATGCAGTCCTGTGAGTCTTATCTCACCTCTACTATTAGCAGTTACATCTTTTCTTTATGATGTTACACTAACAATATTTACTGTATGGTCTAGCAGTTTATTCTACACAGAGTAGAACATGGCATTTCCAGTGAACTTCCTTGAACTTTTCCAAAAGGAAAACAGGTCTCACCCAATTTACTAAGTCAGAGTACAGATATTGATGCAAGTACACATTTAAGAAGCACACATTCATTATGCGGTTAAAAATTAAGACATCTGCACAACAGGGTTATTAAGGATTTCCAAGAAACATTACCAGCAACCAACATTCACTTTATTCATTTACACACTTGCAAATCAGCCACAGCCAAAATTTTCATACGGCTTCCTGCATCAGCTTCCTCTTTACTGCAAGGAAAACGCTGTAATTGCTGTAAAGACAATTACTCTCACTGGAACATGAATTCAAGAGCCAAGTCTATTTTCACCTCTCGGAGATGAAAGCAGGAGCACTCTCCTCTCTCTCCCAAGGCCCCATTTGCTCACCTCAGGAGCGGCTGCTGCGGTTCCGAAAGGGACATGTCACTGCTGGAAGATGCACTCGGAGGACGCTCCTGAGCCTTGTTTTCTTTGTCAGATTCCCCAGATGGCTGATAACCAGGTCTGGGCTAGAGATGAAGACAACCACAAAAACGCATTTGCAAAAGTGTGTCGGAGTTTAGGAGCTCTTGCCTCATTACAATTGAAAAGGCTAATATCCAGAATTCAGCTTCTATTTAAAATAGAAGGATGATTTTCAGTCAACTTTCTAGTAGGCCTTGCTGTGCCAAAAAGCAGCCACTAGGAAGGAGGCTGCACATTGAAATCATTACGTTTAAGCAAAGCTACACATTTTGGTTTTTTTTCTTAACTGATAACCACCAGACCAGTACAAGTCACAACCTTCCTATACATACGATCTCCTATTCCTGCAAACAACTGCAAGGCATTAAGTGAGTGAATCAGCTGTACCTGTGTTTCCTGCACCGTAGGCAGCTGAGGTGGCTCTTCTAACAGCGTTCGTTCCAGCAAGAGTTTGGAATAGGTTTCCTGTAACCGTTTGGCTGCTGAAGGCTCAGGAGGAGGCACATTCTTCACTTTAGTAACAGCCTCCTTCTGCTTTCTGTAGAGCTCTTGGAGCCTTTTGTTCTTCTGTTCTGTTGCCTCCTTTTGTGCTTTCTTCTCTTCATTCTGCTTCTTTTTCCTCTCCTCTTGCTGCCTGATGATGTACTGACGAACCTCATCACTGTCATAGTGGCGTTTCTTAGAGATCACCTGAGGCTCCTCACTGGCAGCTACCTTGTCTGGTTTCCTTTTGGTGGGACTGTGGCTCCTCATATTTTGAGTAGGCAAAACAGATTTTTGATTCTGCTTTTCCACATCTGTCTCTTGCTTTGCACTCATGGAATCCAACTGCAGGTCATCGAGAATTCCACGTATCTCCATGGGCAGGAAGTCCTTCTTTACAGAGGCATGATCTTCTTGGTTATCACTTGGAGGAGCAGCTTCCAGTTTTCTCAGATTGGTCTCAGACCGTACTCTACTTCTCGACCTTTCGGAACTTCTTGAAGAGCTTTTACGGGTAACATCCAGTCTAGAATCAGAACCTGTCCTTCCAATGCAGCCTGCTAAAGAACGAGATGTTTCAAATATTTCAGGTAACAATCAAATTTGGAAAACAGCTGCAAAAAAAATGCTGAGGGAGGAGGGCAGATCTCGCTGTAAACAGGTCTTTGCTTCATTCAGTGTCACGGTCTGCACGCGGCAGCCTTTGCTTAGACTGAGCCCACACCCTTTCTACTCTTACCAGCCTCACCACCTCACAGGCGTAAGAAGCACAGCAGTTACCAGCATGCCTCATTTGCCCTGTCTGAGATTCTGGAAAAATTCTGAGAAGGGCTGGTGGAGGAATCAATGAATATTTATGATGCACATGGATGACATCATACTGTATCTGGAAGAACCACAATTCCTGTTAAACTGGGATGCTCAATCATAGCTCATGGATTATATACAGCACACCTGGAAAATTCATCTGGCCTGTGGACCACTGCTAGCCATTCCTTTCCCCACTGGCTTCAAGAGGCAAAGACAGATTGCAGCTGCCCATTTTTTTGGCTGCAGCCTATATCTCATGTTTTCCAGATACCCCAAGCACCCTTGCAGCATGTACCACCCTTCAAGTCCCATGTGCAGGGACCATGGCATGAAAAAAAAGTCCATAATGCACCCAGGAACAGAGGTTATGCATCCCAGCCATGGTTGTGAGCAAAATTTCCCCCCCACTTCCTTCAAATTCCAGGTTAAAAATCAGAGTAATTTTGATAAGAAACTTCTATCTCAGAACATTCTATGTCAGAAGTCTGCTCTAGTCTGCAGACATGCAGTGTTATATAATAAAGTAAAATGAAGTAAGTCCAGTGATAAAAGAACAACTTGCCAGATTTGGCAGCTCTCTCTCGGCCTGTTCTGTCACTGGATACAGCTCTTCTGTCCTGTTCTATTCTGGGAGCTGGACCCAGGATCTTTTTTACCAGCTTTTGTCCCTCCCGCCAGGAGGATGCACTTATCACATAGTTTCCACCTGCAAAATAAGGAATAAATAAAAGTCAAGCACTAGAGGATTTGCCATGGTATCAGAAAGAAGTATTCATTGCAGCCATGCATCATTTCTGTGCCATTTAATTCTGCAGAAGTGGTACAGCTGCAGTTACACAGTCAGAACACTGATGTCCCAGGAAGACACTCCACAGCTGCCTCACACACCCACACGTCACGCAGTGTAACACCCAAAACACGCTGCAGCACAGTAAAGCCCTACAAAAACTGATTTAAAAAAGAAGAACGGGTTACGCAGGTCTAAAATACACAAACAAGCCTTACTAGGGACAGGGGTAATATTTCTAGAGCTGTTCATCACCACTCAAATATGGAAAATAAGAAATAAAAAACATAAAAGCAACTAAATTGTTGTAATAAGAGGAATAAAAATAAAGGTGAGATATAAAAACTCTTTAACCTTCCTATTAAAATAGTATTAGCTAATACTCTAGGAAGAAAAAAACAAAACCACTTTAAAGGTTCTTACAGATAATTAATTGGTGAGATACATGTCTTGTGAGGAGGTTAAAAAATACTGAGCAGCAGATGTTGTACACCAATGCTAACTCACTGCCCCTCAGCTGGGACTTCTGTTCCAGCACTGGAAACAGTTAAGAATAAACTCTATTAGTTGATACTTAATTCAAGGACAGAATACCTTGCAGGTGACAGAAACCCAATCAAAATGTTATAGGATTATTTTATCATCCTACATATAATTAAATGATAACAACTGGTTATGGTGGCATCTTTACCCAGTATTGGGCAGATTAAGTGATAGGTTTATTCAACTCACCTTTCAATCCACTAACTTCCAGTATTACTAATAATTTTTTTAAAAATAATGACCTTAAAAGCGCTTTGGAGAAAAACACAGTGTAAAAAAGAAAACTGAATTAGGTAATTCAGGTAATTAATAATCTAAAAATTAATCAGACCACTCAGGGGTATTTAACTGCTAGAAAAGTACCTAACTTGAATATACAATTTGCAGATGATTTTTAACAGTTCCATTTCAGGCTCTCCCTCCAAGAGCTGTGCCTAAAGAAACCCAGCCACTGCAGCATGAGATCACCACAGGCAAACAAAAAAGGGACTGTACGGGGCCCAACAGCACTTCGAAGACAGGATACCAATGTCAAGTGAAATCCAGGACAGCAGAATAATTGTTTTTGGCAATCCCTGTCCTCAGCTTCCAACCCCCTTTCTTTTCTCGTTATTTTAACCTAGAAGTCTGCAGCCCACTATTCAACCCTTTCCTAACAGAACTCCTTGCATTGTAAATTATCCAAGTATTTTATAAAAGAGCTGTCACTTGAAACATGTCACTACAAGCCTCTTTGAAACACAGGCATCAGCCAAAGGGGTTCTCCTGCAGAACTCGCTGTTCTCAATCAGTTCTCTGTGTTTAAAGAGCCAGCATAAAGTGTCATCTTCCATTTCAAGTCAGCTGTTTAACTAAAACACGCCAACGGGGCAGAACACGAGCTGTGGCTATTAATAGCCTTGGCCATGGTAAGCAGTTTCTTACTGCAAGGACTGGAAGAGGATGGACTGGCGTGGATGTGCCACTTAGAGCTGGTTCCTGTCTTCCAGGGATTTCAGGCCATCATTTTCTACACATTGAATCCATTGTAACAGGTGGTGGCTTTGTATGTAATGCAGGAGCTGGAGCTTACAGCTGTTGACTCCCTTGAAGGCACAGAAAGGACTTCTTCACAAGAGGAAGCAGAGGGGTGGGCACTGATCTCCTGATCTCCTCTCTCTGGTGACCAGTGAAAGGGCCTGAGGGAATGGCCTAAAGTTGTGTCAGGGGAGGGTTAGGATGGACATTACGAAAAGATTCTTCATCCAGAGGGTGTTTGGGCACTGAACAGGCTCCCCAGGGAAGTGGTTGCAGTCCCAACACTGACAGAGCTCAAGAAGCTTTTGGACAATGCTGTCAGGCACGGGGTGGGATTGTTGGGGTTGTCCTGTGCACTGAGCTCCTCCCTCACTTGGAACTGTCATAAATATGTAAGACAGCCAAGTGTGATTCCTTAAGCAGGGGTTGATCAGCATAGGAGGGAGCAAATCCATGCTTATCACTTGAAGTATTAGTATTCCTTATCACAAAATATTCACAAGCAGCTTCAGGATTTACAGCATGCAGAAGCACATATTCACTCCCTAAAAATCCTTTGTAATAATTTT
Organism: Eulacestoma nigropectus; assembly: GCA_013397775.1. Lineage (NCBI taxonomy): Eukaryota > Metazoa > Chordata > Aves > Passeriformes > Eulacestoma > Eulacestoma nigropectus. The sequence goes on from VZTE01003399.1 coordinate 544,907, forward strand.
TAAAGCAGCTTTTTTTTTCTTCAAAATGTTTACAGATTAGGGGTCACTGCACATAAGGAGAAATATAAAACCTTAAAAGGGGTTCAAGAGGTGCCTAAACTTGCATATATTTAAAGAAAAGAAATTGCTGTGTGTGTGACTGTAGCCATAACTACTCACTTTGTATGAAAACTAAAACCAAATACGAAGCGTATCTGGAAGTCTTCCTAATTCTTTAGCTGCCAATATCAAAGACTAACACTACTGGAAAACTAAGAAGCACAGACAGAATTCCACACATAGTTAATTCTATTTTCTTCTATATGGCACTGCTCTAGAGTAACCTGCTCACATCATCTTCTCTAAATAATTAAATTGTGTTTAATAATCAGTGGAATTGTCAGGCAACAGTGAGGGAAAAAAGTTCTTGGTAAAGGAAAGAAACATTTCTTTTAAAATAGCAAGATTTGGAAGACTAGTCAGGGATGCGTGTTTACATTCTTTCACCGACTGAAAAAGCCAGGAGTGGGTTAAGCCAGAAATGAAGGTGCAGGATAGCAACAACTTGAAATGTGGAAGAACAGCAACCAGAGAAGAACCAGGAGCATCCTGTTCTCTGCTTCCCCACGGAGAAATCATCTAAGAGAACAGCTTTGACTGCAGCCCCTCCTCACCTGACAGAGGAGAGCAACTCGGCAAGTCCCATTGGAACTGGTTTTAATACCATGTCTCAGCACTGCTGACTGAGCTGTGGGTCAGGCTCTAACCAGCTTCACCACAAGCAGAACAGAAACTGGATCCAGAGCAGAGCTACTGCTTCTTTTTGTCTGCCTTGCCCTGACAGATACCTAAGGATACCTCTCCCCACAAGAAACTCACGTTCCGCAGCAGTTTCCTCAAGGTGCATGCAGCAAGTGGAAAGGCAAAAAATTAAAATAAACCACAAAAAAAGTGCACACAGCCATCAACCAACAACAAAATCACACACAATCCCCAATGCAGCACAGTGTACAGACTCACTATAACAGCATTTTTGCACATCTAAGAAGACTTTTAAAGCAATACACTTTAATTTTTCTTTCTTGAGACAAAACTCATCTCTGAAGGACATGTGACAATCCTCCCTCCACAGTAGAAATAGTCACCTTGCTTGGACTCTGGACTTGACAACCGTGTCAGTTTTTGCACTTTCCGCACTGGTCTGGTCGCTTTCTTTTCTTTGTTTCTCTCACTAGATTTTCCTTTCGCTGTTGAATCCTCTAAAAACAAACAAAAGCTGTTAAGTGATATCCCACAGGGGAGAACACAGAATAACAAGCTTGCTTCAACGTTTGAAAAACCAGAACTCAGAGAAACACAATAGAATTCACTGACTTTCCCAGATTATATAACCAGATCAATGACTTCCAGTCCAGCACTTTAAAATCCTCACAGCACGGGAACTTCGAATCAAGGGCTGTTTACCTACGCATGGGAAGGCAGTGAAGTCACAGCAATGCCATAACAGACCTTTACAAAGTTAATTTTCAGTTCTAAAAGAAATGTTGGCAGTTTAACATGAACAACTGTTGGTTCTGTTCTGCTACAGATACTACATTTTACTGCCCTAATGTTCCACAAGGACATGCAGTTCCTTCCCTCCTGAACACACAAGCTGCTGCTCCCACAGTAATGCATGACAGTACGCTCAGCACACTCAGCACATAAGGAACTCTGTGGCCACTGTTACCACTGTTTTCTGGTTCCTCTTCTCTAAAGAATGTGATCAGACAACCTAAAACAATGAAGATGCAACCCCTTCTATGGACAGATCTGAAGCTTTATTTAGATGCCAATGCAAACATTTACAGCCCCTAATTTCATCTGAATCCACTCTCTGATGGATGTCCATAGGAAGCATCAGAGGCAGAACAGGAGGTTATATCTCAAAGACATAGGAATGGAATTTTAGGAGTCTTTCTCACCCGTAGCACCCTTTCCTTTACACATTTTCTCGCTGCCTTTAAGGCTGACAACAAGAGCAGGTAAGACAATCGATGAGCCGAGTACCAGAGGCCTCAGTGACTGCATTTGCAGAAAGTTAACTTTCCTCCTCACCTCTTTTAGCAATAAACAGCCCTTTCCTGACACCGGGAAAGTGCAGGCTGCTTCCCACCCTGCTCCTAATTACAGCAGTTTTGTTCTAGTACGGCAAATCCTGAACATCTGTAAGACAAAATTACTGGAAGCTTGGGGTCCATACAATGTCCTTTAGGCTAACTGCTATACAGAGATGAAGACATATGTATGGTCTACGCTTACACATAAAAATCGTTTTGTTGTAAAGAACAGTGCTGCTGTGGATTTCAGAGACCTAACAGATTATTCTAGCACTAGAGAGCAAAGAACAGTTCTGATACAACTGACTGTACACACCCAAAACAACACATGCTGTAAATTTACTATAGAAGCAACACATGGATAGATAATCTGACAACCTAAAAATACATTTACAGTATATATTATGTGCAGCACCAGCATTTGTTTACTAGAAATCAGCTATTCAGTATAATCTTTTCAGCTCAGAAGGAGACACGTTCCACAACAGCTGTTCTACATATGGCATCAGGACAGGAGTATGGATCAACACACACACAGCTCCTTCCTTTTGTAGGCACTGGACACATGATCCAAATGCCTTTTAATTGGATCTCATCAACGAAGCTTTTAAAAAAAATTGAATTTCTATAAACAGCTCATTATGCTTGCCAAAACTAAAAAAAATAAATGCTAGTGCAGATTAAAAGTCTGTGGAAATTTGGCATTAATTTCACAGACTGATCTGAACAGTGTACTTGCAAAATAATTTTACTGAAAAGGAGCATCTCTTCTTTCTGAACTATTTTTTTAGGAGTGATTCCAGAAAAAGTCCTCAGTAACTTATCAAGTTGTACAACGAAAAAAGACGTTTATTGCCATACAAGACACTACACAGATACCTACAGATTTAAATCTCAATGCATTTTCCTTCAGTCTTAAATATTTTGAGCAAAGAGAAAAGTTATTCTTAATAAGCAAGCTCTCATGCTGCAAAACTAGAGGTTCTCTGGGGATTTTATTTTCCATTCCCTTGCATTTTATTCACCTGATCTCCTCCCCCTCATCCAACTCAGTCAGTCAGAGGCAATTCAAGCTTACAGCACTCCACTGTAACCAAAGCACGCTTGGGCATCCTACTTCAGCTCACCCAGAGAAAAGAGCTGCCAATGGTACTGCAGTTTTTCAGAGTGAAAGATTAATAAAGACTGTGTCTTGGAGCAGTACATTTGAAAACAGAAACCAAAAGTGGGCTTTGTCCTTTTAACCAGGAAATTGTATATATTCATGCAAACATGTATAAAGAAGTCACAAAATTAAACAAAAGTTATTCTAATGGAGACTTTTCTTTTTTCCTGTTTCAAAGAAATGCCATTACTTGATTCTTTTCAGTACTGGTTTCCTATTAAAAGTATTTGAATGAGAGAATGGGGAGAAGGACTTATTTTGTTGTTGTTTTAGTGTTCAGTAAGTTATTCCTCCTGTGCAGAGAAGTACAATATATTTAACACTAATTGCTTCAATTTTTTGTTTCCATGACTTCGTAGACTTGTACAAAATATATTTCTCTGCCTCTTAGAAAAGGTTGTGTGGCTTAATCAATTCCACTCGTGGCTCACCTTTTAACTGGAGTGCAATATCTCTGTAAAGCTCCCGACCAATGCGAAACTCATCCGCATGCCAGATCTTTCCATCTGGAGCGCGAATCCTTGTTTCAGCAGGATTGAAACCTGAAAGTAAATGATTCAAGAGTTTAAAATAACTCCATAAAATGTAAATACAACTTGGTCAGGGTGGAAGGGATGGGAAACTGCCAAGTAAAAAAGGAACTACATGAATTTCTAATGCTAAATTAGAAGAAAGCAATATACCAGTCTGCCACTTGCTTGCAGCTGAAAAACAGACTGGGTGAGGAAAACATTATTAAAAACGTGAAAGGCTTTTTCAATCAATACAATGTTACTAAGCTCTGAGACCATAAAAAAAATTATTGCAATCAACCCAAACACCAATACAGCAAGCTTCTTTTTACAGTAATTCTAAGAGACAGGAAGAATTTCCAAGGAATTTGCACTTCTGCAAATTTGCAAGAATTTCTTTTTTCTTGTGATCTGTGATCAGACCATGTTATTCACCCCCATATTGCCTAAAGAGAGCTATGAGCCAGGTCCATGCTTCGAAATGTTGCTCAATGGATTGAGCTCTGCTCCCTCACCCCGTACAGCCAGCAGGGAGAGGATCTGCACCTCCATACCTCTGTATGATGGAGCAGCAGGTACAGCTGTCACCTTCCTGACCTTGGGAGTCACCGTGTTCTCTGCGTTACTGACCACAACAGGCTGCTCAGCATATCCCAAGTGCTGCCCTCTGCCACTGAGCTCCTCAGAATGCTCCCACTGCTTTCGGATCCTCTCCTTCAGCTTCTCCAACTTGGCATCGTGCTGCCGCTGTTTCAGGATTTCCAGCTTATGAGCACTGCAAATACTCGTGGCAGAAGGGGAAGACACTTTCAGTTCACTGTCCTGGGACGTGCTACTTTGAGAAGCTCTAGTGCTACTCTCATCTCCCCTGGAGCCACTGGTCTTTTCCTCTTCCAGTCTTGGAGGTGCTGCAACCCTAAGAAATGCCTCATTATTCTGCAAGGCATCGATTGTTGGTCGGTCGTTCAGGTACCTCACGACGGTCTCGTCTGCAGCAGAAGGGAACGGGCTGTCAAAGCCTCTGCTGTGCTGATCCCGCTCATCCCGCTCGTGTGCCAGACGGGCTGGGAGTTCGCTCTTCCCTTCTGCTTCGCCCAGGTCCAAACCAGACAGCAGTTGCTTGGCCTCAAGCTGGCTAGAACTGTGATAAGACAGAGAACTATATATATCCCTGATGTAACAGAAGGGGAAAAAAATTCACCATCAGAAACACAACACAGCAATCATCACGTTCATCAACTAAATGAATGACTTCCTCTACCTTGGCTCCACTTTTACAGTCTGATCACCTCACACTTAATAGTGCAAGCCTGACGAAACAGAGACTTCTGTTCAAAAATTTGTTTGTTGCACCCTCTGTCTGAAAAGAGCTATATAATGTTGAGGAGTAGAATATCAGCAAGCAGTAATAGCACCCTTCAATTTAAAAAAAAAAGCCTTAAATAACAAGTGTAGAACTTAAGAGAAGCATAATGAGTACATGAGCTAATCAATTAACAAAATTGACCCAAATCAGTCTCACATGCAACAAGGAGAACCACCTTACAGCTGACACTAGTGGAAAAAAAGACCAAAACTTAGATATCAGGATAATAATCATGTTCTATGGCCTGTTCTGTGTTCTGTGCCTTTTTTGTTCCATGAGAAGCTGTTCTTATATGAGTTTCTCATACTCACAGAAATGGAATGTATCTTTAGTTCTAGCTGTAGTGCTACTAGTACTACTCTTGCTCCACACTGTCTTGGTAATACATTTGGGAACATATGCTGAAGAACTAATGAAACAAAGCTGGAAAAGCATAAGGAAATAGTCTTTTTGGTTCTTATTACTGAAACTAAACACCTAATAAACCCATCAGGTCACTAAGGCCACAGCCATACCACTTGATGACCTGGCCCCATTCCAAAACAGTTAACTTTAAACTCATATTCACTCAATAAAAAATAAATTTGTAATATTTACTAAAAAGTCCACTACCACATGCTGTCATGTGGGTGGGTGACGGGAGGAAGCAAACCAATTTTCGAGGAGTTGTCAAAAACACCACTATTAGCTTAAATCTAATCTTAGCATATTTTTCTTCAACCGTCAGCTGTCCCAGCACTAACCTGTATGAAGCCAATGGTTCACGAAATTCCACACGACTGCATTTTTTCACATTGCTTTCCAGAGTGGTTGCTCGAAGAGGGCTGCGTGAGGACTTCTCCTTGCTCGATTTATTTTGGCTGGAGGACCGAGAACCTGAAGCAGAAAACAAAGAATCTTCTGTGTATCTATCTCTCCAGAAAGAGAAAGCTCCTGGGGCTGAATAATTGACATAGTTTTTCTCGGGTTTGAGCAGCTCTCTCTCCTTCAACAAGCTGATTTCAACAACTAGGAGCAAGGCAGTAAGTGCCTGAAACAATGATCATATTTAAAGAGAGATGATAACGCTTAAAGGTTAATTCTAAGTAATTAAATCTGTGAAGTTGACTGTGTTGCCACTAGAGGTCGATCTGTCTGTTCTTCTCCAGTAGCACACTACCAGAATGCTCTTAGTATATAAAATGAGGGCTTATTTCCTATAAGCAAATGCTCTCCTTCAGTCAGATAACAGAAGCACCAGATCTAGCAAATATCTTATCAGAGTGGGATAAGCACTGCTCACTCACAGCGTGGGGCAAGTCCTGTCACCACCTCTAACCAAGTGACTGGGATACAACACTCTCCTTCCTAAGCTCAGGGAAGGAAACATCAGTTTCTCCTGGGCAACTAGAGTTTCAGGAATAAAAATCACTGGCAGGAGACAACCTGGGGGCAGGGAGAACCCAAGCTTTCCCAGAATGCAGTGGCTTTACACTGCCTTACACATTCTCTCCTCAATAATACATACCCTTCCTGCTGCTTTTCCTGCTGGCACTAGCAGAAGGCTTCTTGGCATCCATGACTGAATCGAACACAGCTGTGCTGGTGGGAGCTATTTCCAATTTGTTCTCTATATGACGTAGCTAGAATTGGAAGATAATGCAAATTAGAACATTGTTTTCTATTTTTAAGCTACATTTTTATTTCCCCCTGAACACAACAAATTTTTCCTTTTTCATTATGAATAAAACTGCAGGCAAGAGCAACTTCACAAGGCTGATGTTGCAAAACTGTATGGTCTTATGGCCAGAAACTACTATTAAGTTTTGTTTAATAAGATTATCTAAATTAGGTTTTCTTGCAGAGTTTTGTTCCCTTAAGGATGCTGTTTTGAAAAAAATAATAATAACGTGCCATTCAGAGACACAATGCTTGGCCTGAATAAAATATTAATTCCACTTGGAAACAATTCTGTAATAGTCCCTTATAAATGGAGCATGATACAAATTCCACCTGTAAAACCCCACAATGATGCTCAACTACTGAGCAAAAAGAGGGACAAGGTTATGGGAAAGAGCTGAATTCCTTGAAAACCCAAACTGCTTGGCCTCACTGAAGCCAGGTTTTAGAAACTACTATATCATCTTAAGGACCTAAGTTAATTCCCACAGAAATAGCGAGGGGAAAATATTGAGTGGTTTGAGTGAGCACGGAAAGCTATTTTTCCAAGTTTTCAGAAAAATGTGATGTCACCACTTTGTTAATAATAAGGTAATATTACACTCAAGACTTAGCAAGTATTACTACACTCCAGACTAAACTTGCTGTGGCAAAAGCTTCTCCTTGTGTGCAGAAGACTCCTTCCAAGATACAACAAAGCTCAATATTTGCATACTCCTATGGCTTTGTCCCATTTACAACTTGTTGAAGAGACAATCACTGAGTAAAATAATACTTTGGTTAAAGCTTACGTAGCCACTAACTTAGCTGAAAATGAGTTAAAAAAAACCCCAAACCAAACCCCAAAGGAAAAAAAAAAAGCACTTACAGCAGCCTTAGTCTGAGAAAAAGAAGCCCATGCTGCAGTTAGATCTTCCAGGGCAGAAACAAAGAAATTAATTTCTCATTAGTACATGGAAAACAATGAAATAAAACGTTGCTTCAAAACAATTTTCATGCGCTTGCTAATCAAGTTCTTTTCATGACACAGTTCCAGCCTGTAAATCTCCTCTATGAAAGACTGTTATCAGTCAAAGCTCATCTTAACAAAGTTATAAAGTATTTAATGTAACATGTTATGAGTTTATTAAATTAGGTTGAATGCATGATGACACCTGAAATCAAATCCACCACATATAGAAGATGTTTAGAAGATAAAATGAAACTGCTTGTCTACCCCAACATAAATATCTTATATTTTTCTACTATACTATAGTTTAGCTACCTTCTTTTTCCCCTTCCATTTTCTTCTTCAGTAAACTAAGCATGAATACATGGTCACTGAAAGACTCTACTCAAAACCCAAGCTCCGAACAGCAGAATTACGAACAGTAATCTTTCTGAACTGTACACCCTACAAACAAAACAGAAATAATGTTTGTGAACAAGCAGGAGGCACTAACCAAAGCCTTCAAATCTAAACAGACAGCACCTACTCTATGAGCAATCCAGCTCAGTAGGATGTAGTAGTGTTTTCCTCTGTAAATATTTACTTCCTCAGTTCCCCTCTTCTTTCGTTTTCTAATGGTTCTTATAATCTAATGGTTTATAAAACACAACATCTGTGTGTCAGAACCATGGAGAGTAGTAGTAACAGAGAGCTGAAAGAAATAATCTCTTCCTGACAGTAAAAAAGCTGCCAGTTTCGTTTCAGGCAAGATGCAACAACACAAAGGAAGAAGGTTAGGGAAGTCGCACAGAAACAACTTTGCTTTGACTTCTAGAGTGCTTCTTGTCCACAGAACATGACAGCTTCAAAAAGTAGGTAATTTTAAAAGAAACTGGACATACCACAAGAAATAATCAGCAATAATGCCCTCTTACAGATAAAATAATAATCTTTCTCCACTTTCAGAATAACTTCTGGAGTCCAGTTTTGTCATACGGGAGATCATATGATCCATCTCGAACCACAGGCTTAGCACGTGACTCTATTGCTGTGCAGACGAGACCTTTCTTCCTTTCAAGATTCTTTCAGGGAAGTACTATCATTTTAAAATTTTTCTGCTTCCTCCTTTCCTAAATTAGAGTAATCATAACAGTAAAAAGCTAATGTGATTTCTCCAGCTAAGGGAGACAAAAGTGCTGTAAAAGTCATCCTAGTGGAGATGTACTGCTGCGATTCAAGTGTCTTCACCACTCTGGCACTGAGCAACTGCCACATAGACTCTTCCTCACTTCTTTCAAGAGCCAACAGTTCCCAGTTTCTGTTCCTGCACTGCTCCTCCTCTACAGCACTCAAACAAAAATCTGTCTCTGTGCCATATTGGCAACCATATCCCAGGCTGGCAACTGCTAAGGCAGATCAGCAAATACTCCAGAGATCAGAGTACAAAACTGCTATCTGTGAAGAGGAAGCCATAGAACACATGCTCTTAGCTCCCAAACTGAGGCAGGAGAATGCTTTCTGGAACAACTCTCCAAAGTTTCAAACAACTCATGACGAAACATCTCCAAAAACAAGGCAACAGAACAGAGAAAATCCTTACCTCTGGTAGAATCCTTGCTTTGGTTATGCCTCGGATTTTGTAGAGGCACCTCATTAGACTTGTTGCTCCACATCATGTCAATTTACCTAAAAAAAAATTGGCCATGTAAGAATCAAGGAGGTATAAAGCAAAAGCAAACGTATCTTAGTCTAAAGAGAACATAACCTTGATCATTATGATGAATGTCCACCTCATCTGATGACTCCTAACTCACGTCAGGAACAAGGTCAGATAATCAGCATGAAATCACAGATGTGGTTACAGCTTCCTGCAGTTTTGCAGAAACCACATCATGCCATGGATAAGGAAGAGTTTGCTTTTGTTCTCGTTCGCTATAATGTAGCATTAACTTGATAAAAGGAGACCCAGAGGTAAACGCAATTTAGATCATAGTAACAAGTACTGCAGCAAGTTTAAGATGTCCACACTGGAATACTGCACACACAGGCCTAACAGAGACAGCACCACATGGCTTGAACCTATAAATGCTTGGGGGAAATACCCAACTCCACCAATGACAGAATGAATGTGTCACCAATCTCTGGAAAAGGCAGAGCAGAACTGCATGACAGGACACTACAGCCAGGAAAAAAGACAAGATTGGTGCTGTCGTTGTTTTCCTGTGAACTTCAAAGGTAAGTCTCACAGTGAATCTAAAATTAAAGTATGAACTCCCAGCCACTATCACCATAGCAGCTTTTATAAAGGAGAAAAGGGAAAAAAAAAAAAAAAGGCACCAGCACGTGCTAACTGAGCTGTCTTCGTAACACACCGATAACACTTCTGGGAAAGAAAGAAGTTCCACTTGTTATGGAAAGAAAAAATCAGGCGACCACAGAATTCCAACAGGAAGTTCTAGACCTCTGAAAGAGTCATAAAAGCACATTTTCCTCTCTCTTCTTTCATGAACTCCCAGATGTAATTTTCCTTATTTTTTTAATTATCGAAACTTTCTTTTGCTTTCCCTTCCCTACACTGTGTGCCACATAAAAAAGTAATCAAATATAAAGATCAATCTTTTGGTAAAAGGAGACCAAAATTAACACTATCTACTACTCATAGAAACAGATTGTTGCCTGGATATTTTGTGACAAGGATTTTTATCATATATGATTTTAAGGATACTCAGTGACCAGCAGCAAAGTTTGGTCTCATGCTCAGTCATATATCTTGTATTTATGGCAGAAAGTTATCCCAAAAAACTGCTCTTATGCCCCAAGAAAAACTATCAATAATAAGAACACAGGTCTTCAAAAGACCCTTGGTTGTGACTTTCTTTGAAGAGTCAAGTGTTTGAAAGAGTGTGGAAAAGGTATGTAAGCTTTTATATGTAGGTACAGGAACACCGGAACACACACATCAGTGAAGTACACAATAACGCAGAAATTCTAGAAAGAAAGGGTGAGTGTGTCAGTTTTTAAGTATCCAATAGTTATGGGCATCAAGCCAAGTGTAGTTAGAAAATTCTGCTTCTAGGACAGGTGCTGAAGCGCTCATTCATGCAGAACGGCACTTTGTGCCCCACATCATTCATGCACCTCATTCATAACACTGCCCTGCCCTGGAAATCATCCAGCTGATCCTCTCCATCACTGGAGAAAAGAGCTCTTGGGCTAGAAATGGAGAAAACAAATATTAATAAAAATGAGGGAATTTTCCATAGAGAACTGATTTTGAGAAGTGCTGAAAATATCATGTCACACCAGTATCAGTTTCTTGCCCAAATATATATGTAACAAAACCTACTCAGTATGTAAATTTAGCATACGATAACTTCTGGACAAGTAACCATCTTTTAAGGGATTAAGTATCCATCTTCATGTAACTGCTGGGGATTTATTCTTATCATTAGAATTATTAGTATAGATAAGAAAACTTAATCAGGGACTAGAATTGTTCTTTTTATTTTACACACAAATTTATACAAATATATATATACTATATAGATTTATACAAATCTATATAGTTTGTTTTAGGATGCCTTGTGAATGTAGAATCATAACACACTCTAGGTATTCCGTGACTCCATAGGAAAAGTACCAGATTAAAAAGTCTGAAATAGCTTGTTAATAGCTTTCGTCCTGACACTAAGAACTGCCAGTCCTTTACCAGGGCTGAACAGAACTCATTCAGAGGGAAACACTTTAGAGAAGACCTTATATAGTGCACACTATACATAGTGATCATCAGCACACATCTGTGAGAAGAATAGAGAGTTATTCCCACAGGTGTGTGCTGATGATCACTAGTGGTCAATAGTTCTATCTCAACTCCTTCAAAAGTCTCTAATGCCCCTCAACCTCTCCTCCAAGCTGGGAAGAAATCAGAAAGCATCTTGCTGTATTTATCCTAATGCACACCTGCAGTGCCAGCTCCAAGAGTAAAGTTCGGCCCTCACTGGCTTCAGAGCAGCCCTTGAGATTCACTGAGCAGTTTTGCTTAACTCAGGTTGCTGCTGATTGAAAAAAAAGACACGTCAGAACTGAGCACTCTGGAGCTGTCTACAGTTTCAGGAAGGCAACACTGCAGTAGTTTTCAGTCCTGATGCAATCGTATCTCTGAGGGTCTGGGGTTTAGGTGTCCCTCTCCCAATCCTTTGGAAGGGTGGGAGAAATTTATGAGCTTTTCAAAACCTACATACAAATAAATTATGTTGATTCCCATGAACCTTTGAATTCCTACGTACTACTAAAATAACTTCTATCACTACAGCTTACATGAATAAGCAGCACTCTACAAAAAAACCAAGTACTTTTACAATTCAACACCCTGCCTCCGCAAGAAGTTAAACCAGACAGAGAAGACTCTTTAATGTTACCAAGAGTACAGAAAGGGGTGGGGAATGAAAAAGAAGTAAATCCAGACACAGTTACCATGTCTGTTTATAGGACTCGCATGCAGGGTAGTGCACCAGTTAAACACTAAAATACACTGAAATGACTATTGATCAGAGAATAATACTAAACAAAAAATTATATGAAGGAATTTAAATTATTTGTTAAATACATTTTACATCAATACAAAAGTTGTCTCTAAGTCCCATGAATAACTTTTAGATAAAAACCATAAAAACTACATTCTGAAATGATTGCTTCAAAGAGATCTTGTTCTGCTAAACTAAATGATCCATCTGTATTTAATACTGACCTTAAACAAAGAGACTGAGCTCAAAAGATGAAATGCCAAAGAACTTCTGAGGAGATAGCACTGATGGCAAAAGGTTATCTGCAAGCTGGATAAGGCTTTGAGAATCTTAAGATTGTTGGAAAAAAGGTGGAAGACTGCAGAATCAACAGAACTAATCTCATGGTTATTGGATTGCTCACTGGGAGACACAGACATCCCACGCAGGTCCATTCAAGGCTGGTTTGCCAAGCCTCTCCTTGGGTGAGTGATTAAGATACAAACACCATTGTGTTCCGACATTTCAATCCCACACCAAGTGTCCATCTCATTCTTTACTCACATGTCCAAAGGAAAAAAAAATGTACACAAGAGAAGGCACAGCAGAACTGCTACAGATGAGGACCTAAGAGGAAACACGAAAGCAAACAATACCCTCCAAACTCCTGGAAGAAACTGGGCGGGGGGGATGGATATAGGACATGACAACCACTCTCTTCTGCAAACACAGTTCGTACAAGAAGACACTGAAGAGAACTGACAGATCAGAAAATGCATGAGAAAGCACTGGAAAGGAGGAAATGGAAGCAAAGAGAAAACTACTGCCACATAAAAAAGGAACATGAGAAACCAACGTACTTAATACTAAACATACCAAGGATGGCATTGAAAGGTACAACAGAGAACAAAACAAGAAGTCAACATAGCTAAGAGCACAGTATTTTAAAAAGAGCGGGTGATATGAAAGTAGAATATGCTTAGCAAAGATATACAAAAATGTGAAGAGATTAAAAACAAGACTGGGAAAAAGAAAAATGGTGAGAGAAACAGGATATAAAAAGGAAGAGAATAAGAAAGGTAGGAAGGCAAGAGAAATGCAATGAACTTTTGAAGAACTAGCATAGAGAGCAGGAAGAAAAGAAACTTGTGTATTGGTCCAATTGTGAAGTTTTTTCAAGTATCCTTGGTAAGTTTTTTTTTCTTAGTAGCGCAGACTCGGTATGAAAAGGAAAGAGGAAACTCAGAAGTCATGGCACTGGAACAAGGAAACAGGAGAGGAAACTGAATTGTGCAGATTCAGAGAAGGAAGACAATGTGAGCAAGAGATCACCCCCTGCTATTTTCACTAACATTTAGTGGTTATGGAAAAAAACCCCAGTATGCACAGGGAGGAGTATTCCTCAAGACTCTGTTTCTTATTAAAACACAAGGGATACTGAACAAAAGGGATGCCACAAAAATAAAAGATGAAGGTTTACTAAGAGCATGGAACGAAACAAATTATTAACATCGACTTCTATGGGATATTCTCAAATGTTTTATCCACATAGTGGCAGATTTTGCTACAAACTGGGTACACAGCGCACAACGACAACATTTCATGCAGTTTAAGCAAAAATAAGGCACCAGTGCAAATAAAAGAAGCCGTCTTTTCCTTTCATTATGTCTGGGTCTCTCTTGCCTTATTCAGGCAGAAAGTCAATGGGATTATGTGGTAAAGCAAAATGAACTGGGAGTCTGGTACAGGCTAAAAGAATTTTGCGTGTTCTTTTTGCTTTATTAGTTTTATCTATGTCATACTATAAGCAACAACCTCCATGCAAGCAGAACAAGAAGGGATGGAAACACTGGTGAACAGTCGGAGTAGTCTCAGTCCTGTACTGGCTGTTGCTCCCCAGGAGCAAATGTGTGAAGCTGCTCTTGCCTTTGCCTCGAGGAGAATAGTGGGACTGGGGAAAACAAGAACCATTTGCCTTCTTCTTACCAGTGGAGATACCACTGGAGCTCAAGGGCACCACGGGAGTATAGACACCCTGCTCTGGTGTGTCCCACTGCACCCACACCTCACACAGTGCAGACCTGTCTATGGAGGAAATGGACACAGACACAAATAGTCAGTTTTTGGGACAGTTTTTCCTGTTTGAAAAAACATTTTAAGTTTCCATGTATAAATACAAAGGCGACTTCTGAATCTTAAAGACCCTCTGGAGCTCCTGTCTGTGCAGCTAAAGCTCTGCATTGCTGGCAGTAACAGACACAGGTGGACAGGCACAGTCAGACCCAGTCGAGCAAATTGTTCTGCTGAGCCAGTCCACTGAAAGCGATGGAAATTATACTTAAAGATGCCAGAAACACTTTCCATGTCTTCTCAAATACCACAGAATGCAATTTATTATTATATGCTTGAGTCTGGAATAAAAATAACGTTAATCTACTCATTTTTCCGGAATCCGAGTCCTTACTGTATTGCATTATCCCACTGAAATAAGAGTTAAAAATATCCATAATGCATTGTCCTGAGACTTGTTTTGTTTATGTATACGGGCTTTTAAAATGTTTTTTTGATACAAGAGTAACATACTCTTTTTTTGGCCAGAGCACATTTTGAGAAAACTTTGCCTTTCAACACTATCAGATGCAGGCAATGTACTGACCTTCCTCAGGACTGAGGACAAATTCCAGCACAACAAACAAATGCATGACGTGTTTGTCCAAAAACCTCCACATCTCCAGAATCTACAGCTGACACTGCAGAATGAGGTAGGTCCTCCCTCCACCTCCTTCCAATGCTCATTTATACAATACGCCTTCAAATGAAACGTAAAGGAAGTGAACACCAGTAATGCCCAAGGAGCTCATGAACATTAGCTGCTCTAAATGATCTAATTTTAGATAACATTCAATATTTTGTCTTGTAATACAAGAAGTAAATATACCAGAAGAACACACATTCCAACCACTATAACTTTGAAAAATAATTAAAACAAAACAAAACAAAAAAGCTTCAAAAGTAAAAGAAATGAAATAAAATTCAATCTGTCTTAGCTAGATAACAAAAAAATTTTAGGGATACTACGGCAGTACAAAAAAAAGAGTAATCAAGACACAGCACACACTTGCAGATAGAAGAGCATTTAAGAATCTCAAAGCATGTGTCACTACCTCTAGCTGTTAACCAGGAAGATAAATGACATAAACACACATCCATCAAATGTCAAAAAAACCAGTAGAAAATAGAAATATGTTTCATGAGTTCTATGATTAAATCACTGGCACCAGTCAGCTACTAAATTTGCATCTAAACTATAGTGAAGATTTCTCTATAAATGAAACATTTCTGAATCTGATTCTTTCCAACTGTGTGCTGAGAAAGGACATTTACCATATCCCTTTGCTATGAAAAGACATGGCAACTTGCAAGTGTCTCTGCTTCATCACAAGTGATGTAGAAGTGATAAAAAAGATAAAACTGGCCCAAAAAAGAGACTAGTAGTTCTACTGAAAGTGAAATGCATTGAATGTCTTCCTCTGCTGCATCACGTGCCAGGAGGTACTCTGAGGAAATCTATTGAAATGAATGTTGTGACAGCTAGTGTAACTTGATTCATTGTTCGCAAAGAAATCAGAGTACAAAGGCAGAGAAAATGCATCCATTTATTAAGGAGATGCACACAAGGGTTTGCCTATCCATTCACAAGTTCTGTATTTTCTTTGACTTCAAAGATCTTAGCACTTATGACAGAAAAGAAAATACCCCGGTTTGTAGGACCAATAAAGTACTCCTGCATTTTGTTTCCTCAGCCTTCAAAACAAGAGTTTGTTCACTCGTTCCACCTCCAGTTACCAGAAACTGCACATTAGAAGATTTCAATTCTTGTGGCCCATAATAAATCCATTCAGCAAAATACGCTCACATTCTTCAAGACCTGTCTCATCTCACAAGGAACACTCCACTGTAAGGGAGCCTTAGAACTTACAGGTAATTCTCTCAGCCAAGTACAAGAACCAGACCTGTCAGTTTTGAGAAAGACAATAGCTTTCAACCCCTCACCATGACCACAGACATACGGGCAGAGAAGCAACTTCATCTGCAGCTGTGTCAACTGCAGGATGATCACTATTTTCTTTCAAAGTAAAGTGCATGAAAACTTCAGGGAAAATGTTCCAAGTGCCACCTTCTCACCTTTGATGCCTCTGCTCAGAATTGCATTCAGAAGGAGCATCTAAGAAGTGTCTCAATAACAACACAAGATGTCAAAAAAACCCAAACACAAAAACCTCATGACAAGCTGAACAGTGACCACCAGCTCTGTTTCTGACCTGGCGTTACAAAGGCAGATACCAGGACTCTGCTGAAAGGCTTTTTCTTGATCTAGCTGAATGCAGCAGTAAGATATTTTCTTGTATTTAAATAACACCATCCCTTTAAAAGTTTTTCTGTTTCAGTATGAGAACTCCACCTGGTGCATTGCCATGGATCTGACTTAGTGGGAAATTCTGCCATTGGTGAGAAGTGTTCCTAGGAAGCTAAAACACAGCCAGAATTTCTGTTAGCATTCACTAAGTTTCAATTGACCTGGTATAATTGATTAGTTCATTTATTTGCTCTATTCTTTCTCTAGTATATTGACAAAGGCTTCAGACCTAGGCATACAAGTAATTTTATTCTCAATGGAGCAGTCTATTAAAGCCTATTATATCATTAGCACAATGATACACATCTATCTTCCAAGCACTTACATCTACGGATAAATTTTACACTCATGATCTAATCCAGTCACATGCCTAATATATTGACTGCACTGGGAAGGTTTTCTTTCTGCACTCAACTACTGAAGTCCTTCTGTTATCATTTTTGTATCACTACACCTGATTTCATATTAACACTCTCATTGATTTGAATAGCATGAATTAGTTTAAGTACATCAGCAGCAGAGTTTAAACAGTCCTGCTCTAGTGATAAAAAGGTGGCTCTCTGATGTAAATTTTCAAGGGGGAGTTGAGCAGATTTAGCAGCTCCACAGTGCTGAAGGATTGCATATATTCCTCCCTACCTTCTCTAGCAATCACATCACTCCGTCATAGATGCAATGCTCACCTGACTGCATCACAAGCCAGTTCAACTCACTAACCTGGCAGAAAATTAATAATTTTTCTATGGTGACTTTTCTTTCAGTTTATCAGACTGCAGCCAGAACAGTCAAAGTGGGAGAAAAGAAGCAGCACCAGCACATCACACCATTCATGTTACGTTGTGCAGCTTCACTCACCTCCCAGAGATGGTAACACAGAATAAATCCAGTGCTGTGTGCACTGACACTCCTGATTTCAAACACCCGCCTAACTGGCAACACCTTCCAGATGAGGACTGCAGCCTCATCTGAGCACTCTGAAGCCAATGAGACTAACCGCATTAATGACTTTTTCCACAAGTCTGCTTGATACAAGTTAACTTTTTTAGCAGAAAGCAGCTGTATGTCTGGCAGAGGGGTGAAAGGAGACACAAAGTTCATTACATCCAAGTCAACAAACCCTTCAGTACAGATGTAGCAACTCCAAGATTATCTTCCTATCCATTTAAGGGATGCTTTTGCTGTGGCGACACAAATTACCAAAAAAGTTATTTCAGGACACAAAAGACATGATCCACAACTGGGACTGGCTTATCAGTAAAGTGTCCCCAGTGTTACCGTGGCAAACCTGAGCTATGCACCAAAGCTTAGTAAAACAACCCCATGCAAACAAGATGTTTTATAGTTTTAAAATCACTTTCTTTCAGTCACCACCACACCCAGCCCAGGCAGGCTACAAGATGATCCATGCCAATCAGCAACATAGAATCACAGAATGGTTTGGGTTGGAAGGACTTTAAAGATCATTTAGTTCCAACTCCCAGCCATGGGCAGGGACACCTTCCACTATCCACTATCCCAGCTTCCTCCAAGCCCCGTCCAACCCGGCCTTGGACACTTCCAGAGATGGGGCAGCCACAGCTTCTCTGGGCAGCCTGTGCCATGGCCTCTCTACCCTCACAGGGAAGAATTTCTTCCCAATACCTAATCTAAACCTAGTCTCTCAATTTGAAGCCATTCCCTCTTGTCCTACCTCTACAGCTCCCGATGAAGAGTCCCTCTCTGGTTTCCTTGTAGGTGCCTTCAGAAACTGAACATACTGTGAGGTCTCCACGCAATCTTCTCTGCTCTGGGCTGAACAGCCCCAATGCTCCCAGCCTGTCTTCACAGGAGAGGTGCTCCAGCTCTCTTACCAATTTTGTGGCCTCCTCTGGACTTGCTCCAACAGCTCCACATCCTTTCTATGCTGGGGACACCAGAACTGTATGCAGCACTCCAGGTGAGGTCCCACGAGACCAGAGCAGAGGGGGACAGTCACCTCCCTCAAGCTGCTGCCTGCACTCCTTTGGATGCACGTTAATTTCTATGGTACCCTGGCCCCTTGCAGAAATGTGCCATTGCTACATAAATTAAGTTGGTCTGTTTCATGGGTGCAGGATACCTTCTGTTTAAAGCAGCGTCACTCACAGAAACCGAAGCCTTCCAGAGTTTACAGTGTTCACGTGGCCACACCCTCCGTTGTATTTAATTATCTGAAGCATTACCTAATGAAACTGTTGCAGCAATCAGAACTGTAGCAAAGAGACAGCAAAACTTACCCCATCCGTGCAGACAGCCTGACAGAACATTGAGAACTTACATGCAAAGCAGTGAATCACTTAGAGCTCCGCACATTTGTCGCACAAACACTTTTGGTCACCGTACTTTGAGTTTTCAAATCAGTATAGGTGTTGAAGCAGCTGAAGATGACAAACCCCCCTCCCCCAAGAACTGACCAGTCAAGTGTTAAATTTTCCATTTCAAGACACTGGATTGTTCATCTACACAATGAAGCTATTTGACAGACAAACCTCTACCTGCAAACTTACACAATGTGCCAGGAGATGCTCAGCTGCTGAGCTACAGCTTATATCCAGAGAGAGAAACAATATGAGAATCAGAAAACGGTCAAGGTTGGAAGAGACCTTTAAGATCGTCAAGTCCAATCATTCTCCGACTGCATCCCTTAAACCACTAAACCAGCATCGCTCAGCGCCAGATCCACACACATCCTGAACACCTCCGGGGATGGTAACTCCACCAACTCCCTGGGCAACCTATTCCAGTGCCTGACTACCCTAACTATTCCACAAAAACTACATCGACAGCAGGCAATATACCACACAAAACTGCATCCACAGGAGGAAAAAACCCAAAAAACAACGCAGTCATACTCGTATAAAAGCCTTTATGCCTCCAAGAGGCACAGTGAATGGCACCGATGAAGTCAGAGAACGCTCGCGGCAGATGTTCCCGGGGATGTCAGAGGGCTTTGAGCGGGCAGACACTGAGCGATGCCGCAATGCCGGGGCAGGACGCCCTGGCACAGCACGGGCACGAGCAAAGCGCACATTTAAACTTTAAAAGCGCCGTCCCGGTGCTCGGGGCGGCTCCGAGGGCAGCGGGGCCACCGGGGCTCTGTTTCTGTTTCTCCGCAGAAACAGCCGGGGTCGGCGGTTTCCCCCACAACGCGGAAAGACAACAGCGAAACGGAGCACCCCGACCCTCTCCCTTCATCCGCCACCCCCAGGTACGACAGGCAACGGAAAAGAAATTAAAACTAGAAAAAGAAAGCGACTTAACGGGTGAAGCGGATACCGCGGAGACGCCGGAGCCCGGCGGAGCGGCCGAGCCAAGTGACAGCCGGCAGCTCCTCGGGCCGGGCCCGCCCCGGCCCCACCTCGCCCGACGCCCCGGCGGGGCGGCACCGCCGGCCGAGCGCGGCCTGGGGCGGCG
>VZTE01003399.1:565001-579991 GCA_013397775.1 Eulacestoma nigropectus
ACGCCCGCTGCGCCGGCGGCAGGTCGCGGCACATCCCGCGGAGGGCGGGCGGAGGGACGGCGGCCCGAGCCCGGTGCGCGGCCCCTCAGCGGCCCCTCAGCGCCGCCATTACCGGCCCGCAACTGACACGGAGCGGCGGCGGCGGCGGCGCACCGGAAACTCTCGCGAGAACCGGCCCGCCGCCGACCTTCCCAGCATGGCGCCGTCCCGCCGGGCCCCCGCGGCGCCGGCCGCCATGTTGGGTGCGGCGCGGCCGCCCGGCCCTCCCTCAGCCTCGGAAGAGCCTCGCTCACCAATATTTCCCTCGAAGCTTCTATTTTCCCCTCACAGTTCGACAGGCTTGACCTGCCGGGTCAGCCCCCTTGCGTTTTATATGCAGAGCCCTGGGTGCTGGTGCAAGCCCGGGACTTGGCAATGCTAATAAAACCCTTGCTGATGCTGGCATTCCTGAAGCGGCTCCAGCCGAAACTAGGGCACAGCTTTTTAGTCATTTGTGTTCATAGCTAAGTCATCTTTAGAAAAATAATTCAATTTTCTTCCCTTTTTTTCCTTTTTTTTTTTTTTTCCGCAAATGAAAGCGTCTCCAATTACACTCTCCCAAATTTAAATTTAAATAAACATTTGCAGAACTTCAGAGACATGACTGAGTACCACGGGCTTCATTTCACTTTTAACACTCATTATAGACACGGAAGAATTTGTTAGTATACTGACTTCTAAGGCATAGATTCCGCCCCGAAGATGCATTAAAACCACCCACGTTTCAAAAATAGGTCTAAGATATTATCCAGCTGTAGCAAAATTATTTCCACTGAAGAAGGAAAGTTATTAGAATAGGAAAAAAGAATTTCTTCCTACAGTTATTTCGGGAATAGTCCCTTCAGGGCCTGTCTACAACTTCTCCAGTCTGGTTTTCAGTCATTAGTGTGATTGTTTGGTGCCAAATTTCTCGGGGGAGCACGGGGGTGGAGAGTTACCTGCCCCGAACACTAAAGGATCACGGTAGCTACCGGAGCTTATTTCCCTTTTTTGTTGTTTTTGTTTTTGCTTTTTTTTTTGTTTGTTTTACTTCACTAAAAAGGATTAAACTATTTTTACATAGCCTCTCCTCTGGTAAATGGTCAATATTTTGCATGTAATTTATTCCAGTATGGGAACAGCATAGGAAAACACCCTAAACACTGAGAGACTACAGCTATGAGGTTTAGGCAATGCGGAACTTAAATCACGTCACAATTACTGGATACTCATTTAGCCTTAATTTGGGTCTTTTACATATACAAACTAATTACAGAGTACATTTTCCTGCATAAGCATACCTCCTTTGAAAGAAGAGGTAAGCTTGAGATGTCAGTGGTTAAACCCTTGGAAATTATTTTGTTTTGCCAGATGAGGGGGAAAAAATGCGTGAACATGGAAAGACAAGCACAGCTCCAATGGGAAAAAGTGGTAAGTAGTGCCAAATTCCCTCCTGTGTCCTCAAAGAGCAACTTGCTGTTCCCAAATGCCGGAGACTGTAAGTAGTAATAATAATAATAATAATGGCAATTTCAGTCAATGAAAACAATATTACTGCAATGTATGGGAGCCCTGATTGCAGACTAGGGCAAATTAAATTATTACATTCCCCATCATCACATCGTGTTTGCTTAAATTTACTGCTTAATATTGCTGGACTGGCAGCCTATTTAAATTATTCAGCAGTTTCGTAATGCACTGCCTCTTTAATTATGCTTTTAAACATAGTTTCTCTTTTCTGCTTGGAAGCAGTTAGTCTAGTTTCACGCTCCTCCTTCTCATCTTCGGGCAAACTAGGCATCACATTAGGATTTTCTCAAACATGGAAATCATTTGGTTTCAGTCAGTCAAATAAAATTAAAAGGCAGTGTTTGTATTCTGGTTTTGCTTCTATTTATTCTCTGTATCTTCCAGTGGAACCTAATTGTAACACTTTAGATGACACTTTCCAAGATTCCCTTACAATGAGTGGAAAGCTCTGATGGGCAAACATCTTACAGGAGAAGAGAAAGAAAAAGACATTCTTGTGGAAAATGCAGTCATCTCGTGAAATTCCCGGTGACTAGAAATAAAGAAACCGTTTACCTGCAAAGAGCCACAGCTGAGAGAACAGGAGGAGGTGAGCACACTCCAGCTGGATGAGCTCCCTGAAGGGCAGAGCAACGCAGGGAACAGCAGCGAGCGCTGCCCCAGCACTGGAGGTGGTGGAGGGAGACACGCAGTAAGTTAAAAGTAAAGAGCCACATTCTCATCTTTCACTAACTTGGTTATTGCAGCTTTAAGAGAGAGGTTTGGAAAGTTTTCCACTCCACGCTGTTCTTGCACACCCCTTCTAAAATTAGAAAGGGGCAGCTGGCTACTGCAGCCGAGAGCCCCCAGACTCCCTCCCCCCTTGCCCTGATTGACGTGGCTCCCAAGAGCCATGGAGGAATTTGGGGAAGGGTGCTTCCACCTGTTGGACATGGAATGAGATTTTCCAGGCACACAATTATAAATCCAACTGTCAGGAGCTGACAATAAAACAGGACACGGGACAGCTGTGAGGACTCCAGGAACACCCCCTCTCCTCTGTACTACTACAACTTTGCAGTTCATCTGACAGCAGAAACAATGCATGGAAAATTGTTCTCTTAGAAAATAAAGGCATCACTTCAGATTTCTCTGAAGTTTCACAGTTTTCTAACTATACCACAGGGTCCTAACACAGAATCTGGCAAGTTGTTCATGTATCATTGCACCCCTCCAAAATCAGATTCTTTTTCCTAAAAACAGCATGCTGGCAATTGCACTGCAGATCGTGCATACAGCTGTGTCCTGTACAGCAAACACTTTTATGCCTACCTTAACATGGAGCTCTCACCTTACCTTTTGCACTCTGTTTGAGCTGAACTTTTCATTAAAAAAAAAAAAATATATAATTTTCAAAAACAAGGATATGAAAACCACAACTTTTTTGTTTGGGTTTTTGGTTTGGTTTTTTTGTTTGTTTTTTGTTTTGGTTTTTTGTTGTTTTTTGTTTGTTTTTTGTTTTGTTTTTTGTTGGTTTTTTTTTAATTTGCAGAAAGCATGATTTTGTTGATGTGAAAAAAATGGGGTAAAAAATTAATTCCTTTTTCCAAACCTGCTCAGCATGCTCCAAACTCAGCACAGCGTGACTCAGAGCAGGGCGTGAGAGACAAGGTAACAACAGATGGGCAGTGCTTTGTTCTGGGTCCCTTTCACAACATCCACTGCTGAAGGCAATCAGGTGCTTCCATCCTGCAGGTGCCCACAGGTGACAGCAGGAGCAGCAGAAGAGGGGCCATGCTCCCCCTCCCCACTTGCAAGGGGCTCTCAGCAGCTGCAGCTCCGTCTGCTCACAACCCAAGGAGCACTTTGACCATTTCCAGTCCAGTTTGCAGAGTGCTGGAAATCGTGTCTGCAACTTGGGGTGTAGCTGGTTCAGCCCCCCCCCCCGAAAGATCATGTCCTACCCAAAGTTTTTTTGCTAAAGGCCACAGAAGAAGAAAAATCCCCTTCTAGGTCCCAAGGCAGATCTGGCGTCTTTGCTCTGTAAAACCACATTTTTTCTGTCACAAACTAATTTCCTGATCTGCTGACAGTCAGGGACACTTCAACTTCACAACTGCGATTTGTCTAGAAGGAGCCAAACTCTTTTACAGTTTGGAAAACATCAAATGGCTCCATTTGCCCCCGGCAATGAAATAATTATACAAGGAGGATAGCAATCAGCTGCCTGTGAGGAACACAGACAGACATTACTCTTCACCTCTGGCTGAGTAGGAGTTGCTTAATGAGAGCTGCATTAAGTACCTGTGGCTACTTAATGAGAGCCTTTTAAGGACAAAGCCACAAACAGCTACAAAAGGACCTGCTGCTTCAAGAGCAGGAAGAGTCTTCTAACCCCGAGCCTTTCCGCCTCCTATGGAAGGGGCAACTGACTATACCATCTTGTTTTTCATTTTTTTTTCAGACTAAGCAGCACAATATATTTAGAAATACACCTTTGTAGGCTTTCCCTATAGTTCACAACAAAAAAGTGATTTTCCTTTGGCTAGCACGGCATTAAGTCTTTGGTTTCCAGACACCATCCTATTTTCTCTTGAACCAGGAATATAGCTCTTTAATACCTACAAGGAAGAGAAGTTTTAGAAACAGAAAATAACCTGTACTAAAGATGTTGTATTTGTATGTGCACGGAATCTCTCGTCTTCATGTCACAACTTTGTCTTTTTTTTTTTTGTGGTGGCCAGTTCTGATAATTTTTAAGTTACTTTTCAGTAAGCCTGTCCCTCCAGTCAGTTCACAGTGCACTAGTTTGCAACAGCAAAGGTACAGAACATGCAGCTAGGAGTGGAACAAGAATGAAGTCATCCCTTTTGTCAGCTGCTGACTCTTGTATTGGGCTAATGAAACAAGTGAACCATATCTTATCATTAGTTCCAGCTGAAATCAGAACTGGGGAATTAACACAAGAACACCAAGTAAAAAACAATTCACAGCCATTTCCTGAAACATTCCCTGTTAGACAAAAGCCCTGATACCATGAAATACATGCATCTGCATCACAGTGTCTACCACGCCACTCAAGTTTCTTAAAAGTCCTAAATTTTGCCAAAGGTTGTATTTTAGGCGTCTGTAGTTGGTCAAAGGTGAAGTGAGCAATTTAAACATAGGGAAAAAAAAAAAGTCTGACCACTTAAAATTCAATGGGCAAGTCTTGAAACAGCTTTATAAAACAAACAAGTACGTTTATTTTGAATCATTACTAAAATAGTTTACATAATATACAAACAAATATGCTATGAGGACACATTTGAAAATAAGTCACAGTTCATTTTTTTAATAAAAAACATTTGTCCAGTGAAATGTTCAAAGTGTAAATGCCATCTTTTCCTTCCTGAGCTATTAAACATCCAGAACAACAGCACTTCCATGTCTTCCTACTGTTTTTATTTTTGCCTATTAAAATAGGAAGCATTATCAATTGCTGGCTCTCAATAGTTAGAACAAATCCACCTCTAGTTTACGTGACCACAGCTCTGTGTCTCTCAAACTCTGCTCTTTTATATGCTTCAGGTGATTTTGGTCGATTCCACTTCCCACCCCCAACCTTGCCTTGCACAAAGAAGCCAGAAGCTCCAGCTCCTCAACAGGTTTTCCGGGTTGAAAAGGATTTTTTTTTGCAACAGGACAGCTCAAGGGGCTTGTGAACAAAGGATGGGCCCAATCTCTCAGCTGTTACAAGAAAGGATCCTATTAATTGGAGAGCATCTTCACACATTCCTTCATACTCAATAAAACAAAATGTACATGGACCACTAGCTCAGAGCATGAAGTAACAGCAATGAAATGGAAGTGCTGCTATTCTCTTTATTTTTTACGCAAAGTACTTAACAATAGAAACAGGTACTTGTTTTTAATCTGGTGTGAGTTCTTGACATGAGAGACTAAAAAACATTTTAAAAGCATGCTTTGCAAATCTGTTCTTTGCTAGAAATTTATACAGCAAGCAGCAGGTTATACACAGATACAAGAAAAAAAGTTATTTTTAGGATATCAAGTACCACAAATAAATAGATTCTTTCAATGCAAAAATAATTATCTTAGTAAAATGCAAAATAACCTATGTCTTCCTAAAGTTTGTTTGGAAAGGAGATAGTATGTACACAGGGCTGACATTTTATCATTTCCATCCAAATTTTAAGACTTGCAAAACTTTGAAAAGGAGTGGACAACTCCTGCAAGCAGCCAAAGAGGTGCTGAGGGATCATTTAACTGACATTAGTACTACTGACTTTAAGCAACCTTTGTACCTCAGCTTTTCTCTCTCCAGAACGGTTTGGGGCAGGCTCATTTAAGGAAGAAATGCTTGCTGAAAGGTTCTCTACAAGTCACAGATCTTTCAAGCAATTTTGCCACTTCTACAAGTGGCCAGAGATAGCTGCATCTATGTTGTGATCTAATGGATCAGGAAAAAGCTTGTGCTTAGACTCACATCACTTTATCATCACTTTCAGTTTGCTTCTTATGTTAGAAGAAAAGTAAGCAATTCTGGCAGATGAAGGTGATGTTTTTTACATTCTGTTACCTTGTCAAATGTGTTACCAGCTTTATGCACCACCAGAGAAGGATCCTCACAGCAAAGCCAACAGTGCATCAAGAGAGGTTCAGGGGCAGATGAGTGACTCTGCACTGATGCACAGCAATGTCCAGCCCCAGGACACCAAGGCTGAATGCATCACTGCATACAACTTACCAACAACCAGCAAGTTCCTTGCTTACGCTCTGCAGTTCACTTAGAGAAGTCCCAGGCAGAAGCAACCCTGCCAGTTGGTGGAAAGTCTCTGCACAGAAAGGACTGGTTTGCTGCTGCCTGAGCTCAGCAGCCACACGAAGTTTTTCCCTTGTTCTGCCTTGCAACACACATTTTGTGTCTTCCTCCTTTCCCAAGTGCTCTCCAGCAACTTTTATGTGCATCCCTCCAGAGGGAGGCCCTTTTCAGGCCAAACGGGCAACACAAGATGAGATATCCGGCTCCACAGTCCACTCAGCTTATCTGTGTCCATGCCATTATAAGAACTAGGAACATCTGAACCAGTGAACTTTGCCCAGAGGAAATCCCGGACTTTCTCCTCCACTTCTTGAAAGGTGAAGCTCTTTCTCAGCGACTGCTCGTCCAGGAGAACGGTCAGCAGAAGGGCCACGTCCTTAAACGCTGCGTTTTCATGGTCACAGTACTTGTAAAAGATTAAGGTGGAGCCTGCAGGCAGTGACTCAAACCGATGCACCACTGCCACCTTCTTGCCTTCTCTGAACCCAGAGCTGAGCTCCGTGTCCACCTCCAGCTTGACAACGTCACTGTCCAGTACAGCCTTGTCCACCCCGTTGATCCTGATCGTAGTGGCGTTCTGGGAGGAGGCAAAAGCGTCGGCAATCTCGTTACTCAGGCACCTCAGGGCCTTCTCAGCTTCCCGGCCAGCTGTGAGCAGCAAGATCGCCGGCTCCAGACGCATATGGGAAGTGTTAAGATGTTTCTCAAGGAACACATGGGCTCTTCTCCACAGATTGGGGTCCTGACTTTGGTAAGTATCTTTTAGTTTCTTCATCCGGGCCCGAAACTCTTGCAGAATTTCAGCATCTCTACTCAAGGAGGTTCCACCTCGAATTCCACTCCACAGGACATAAAGCAATGGGACACTAATTAACAGAACCAGTAACAAAGTCCACATCTTGTGAAATCCATTCTGCGATTCACCATCATCTGTGGAGAGAGGGAGCAAACAGAAGAAAACAATGTTTTAAAAGGCATCAGAAGTCAACAACTGAAAGGAAAATAAGAGGAAACAGTGAAATCATCCCATTCTCAACACTGGTACAGTAGCTGAAGAGCATAGAAAATACGATCCAGTTAAAAAAACCAGAACACAGTTTCAAACTTCTTAAGCAATTTCATGAAGTGATGGCATTTTAGAAAAAGAACATTTTCACATGTTCCCAGATTGACTAAGACCAAATTAGACATTCTTCTGAAAAAGGAGCTCTTAAAGTTCATCAATATTCCATTCAATTTAATAAAATCCAAACTACGAGCTTAAAATGGTTCTGAAAAAGGTCAAAGGTTTTCTCACATTTATGCTCTGCAGAAAATGTCTCATAGAAAACCTGGCCAGAAAGGTTTCTGTGTTATTTCTCTTTCCTATTCCCATAA
The DNA here is from genome assembly GCA_013397775.1 of Eulacestoma nigropectus. Classification (NCBI taxonomy): domain Eukaryota; kingdom Metazoa; phylum Chordata; class Aves; order Passeriformes; genus Eulacestoma; species Eulacestoma nigropectus. The sequence continues at coordinate 572,731 of VZTE01003399.1, forward strand.
GGATAAAAACAGTTCCTGCAGCAGTATTTGCATCTCAAACACTGGTGGTCAACACTATCAGAAAACGCTGTGGCCTTTGGATCAGGGAGCTTCACGAAGAGTACACACAACAAACAGTGCACATTAATATCAGATAATTTGATCTGGTTTCGTATTTGAACAGTTAAATTAACACTTGTTTCACATACTGCAAGCAAAAGGCTCGATTCTGTTCCCAGTAAAATGAGTGACAAAATACACCAATCTTCCTGGAAACAGGAAGAACTGCATTCCTTTTGCTACCTTTTTATACCCTAATTTCTTTCAGGACAGCGACACGACAATGGTTAAATAACACCACCACCAGCCCTGCCTCAGTTTTAATCTTGTAAACATTACAGATGAAAGACCTTAAGTTTAGGTGAAAATGTTACTCATTATACAACACCCTCCCTTCATGCTGATGACACGTCCTAGCAAGCAAATCATCTGTTCTGGCAAGGACCCTCAGCTTAACACCAGCTCCCCAGAGCTGTAGTACCTGGAAAGGCATGCAAATGGTTAAGTGTTACACAAACATGAAACAGAAGTGAAAGCAGAAGTCTTACTTTTGGCCAAAGGCTGTGACTGCTTCTCTTTACTGGACTGATTCTGAGATTTACTTCTGCCTGTTAAGAGATTAAGAAAGGAACATGAGAAAAACACTAATCCAACAATTATAACCAATCTTGCAGCAGGGAGTTGAAATCACCAAACTGCACTATTTTCAACGAAAAGCTGTTCTTAGATATGCTTTTACATACAAAATTCCACAAAGTTTACAGGAAGGGTAACAAAGCACCTTGCTGAAGCAAACACTGTCCTGCTAAGTCAGAGCAAAGGTGAGGCTGTCACCTCATCCCAGGTGGGGCTGTGTCAGGTACAGGGTTTTTGGTTCTTTTCCACATCATTCGCCCCCTCTGCTCAACAGATTAATCTTGAACAAGGAAAAACGACACCTTCACCACTACCACCAGCCCGAGAAGTCTCACTCAGCTGTCAGAGCAACTCTCCACCTCTGCTATTTGCCAGATGCCAGTTCCCAAGCCATCCTGACAATCTTGCATAGAGAGCATGAGTCCCCAGTCCACCAATCAGCCCCAAAGATTTCTCAACTCTTGAAGAATTATGCAAATAACACTCAATTTCAAGTACAAGGTGACAAAACGGAAGAGATTTAACAACCTGTTATTTTCTGCACAAGGATCCCATGTCCCAGTTAAGTTTCCTGATTTTGCTCAAGAATTTGACAGACATGAAAAATGGAAACATTTCAATGGACACACTAGAAAAACAACATAATGCAAGAGAGAAATAGCAAAAACAAAGCAATAAGTTAAATGCATAGTCTTGTTTTCCCTCTCCACATAGCTTGGGTTGGAGGCCTGCTTCGTCAGCAGTCAGTTTCTTGGAATGAATTATGCTTTTAAAGCAAAATGCAAGCTTTCAACTTCAAAATACACTGTTGGTTTATTTATTTAAATAAATAAGACAGCAAAGTACAAGAGGCATCATCCATAAAGCGTTATGAACAACTTTCCCATGAGACCAGTATGAACATACACTGGGCGATTTTTGGTCAGCACGTTTCCTGCATTTAGCCAGTTAATTAAGAAGACAGCAGAATTTCTGGCTCCTTGTGAACTACAGCAACTGCCTCAAAGCTGAAGGCTCTTTAATAATATATAACCAAATCAGGACACTGTCAATGGCACTATTGAGAATAAACTGAACAAACGTACCCTGCAGTAGTTATTTAAAGACACTGAAATAAACGCTATAGCCTCGTTTCTGTATGAATGTAATCGCAGAAGGTGCTAAAAGCAGCTCTGGTTTAAGCTGGGGCTTAACTGGCTTAATGAACTGCCCTATTCTGTAATTTCAACCCCCCACCCCAAAAGGGCACAGCCATGGAGCTTGTCACTGGCTAAGCTTATCTCAATCTTCTAAGAGTTAACAGCTCAAAATCACCTCGATTCTGTAATACTTCACAATGCAGCTCTGTTTGCACAGATTAGGTTTCATATTTAAGTGACAGCTGTAACTCATACACTAAAGGAAAAAATTCAATAAACAGTCTAAAACCAGATCTTGCTCTGCCTAAGAATCATGCTGTATTTACAAACACAATTTGCACAAAGGCCAAGTAAACTATGTCTTGCTAAACTCAAAGTGTAACTTCTGCAGATATCTTAAAGATTTCAGAGTTTTAAGTGATCTTCCAAAGTTCTTCACCCAACACACAACTAATCACTCCTGCAGCACCTGGAGTGGCACAGAAAAGTAAAAGTACCAGACTAGAGAGAAGTCCTTGCATAAATTCATTTTTCAAAGGCATTTCACAGATGTACAGCTACCACAAGATGAGGTTCTCTTCCTGAAGGCACTATGGTTTTCAAGAAAAACCCAAAAAGAAACAAAAACCCAAACAACCCCTGCAGGTTCTTCACACTGAAATCTGATTTACACAACTTTGTTTATCTATACCTATACCTGTTGAGGACAGAAACAAGCACCAAGACATTACTAAGAATTCAGAATATTCTTTTCTTCTTCTTTCAAGTACTCTTCCAACAGGAAAAAAACCAAAAAAGCAAAACCAAGAAAACCCAACAAACCCACAAAAACAACCAAAAATCTGAAACACTCGGAGCTGGTCATGAGATGAGGAGACTGGATTTTGCCAGCAAAGAACAATGCTGCTCCTTTCCAGGAGTATAGAACAACTAATTCAATCACAGCAAGCCACCACTTCTCAGGGAAAGGATAAAAGGGAAGGTTTGTGTACAAACTAACATTCACTGCCACCAAAAGGTGAAGGTTTTGTTCCCTTCCTCAGCTCACCCCCACAATGCCTCTACTCCATGCTCTGCACTTACTGTCCCACGAGCCAACTCCTAAAAGAAAAATAAAAGAGAAAGCAGAGCATTTTCTGTGGTCAGCAAGTTCAATAACCTCATAGAAAGGGTCTGACTGGAGTGCGCTGCCTTCTCCAGCTTCTATTTGAATCTGCCTCCTCCAGACAGTGTCCCAGGGCACAAGAAAAACCAGAAGCAGAGGAAAGGAAAATAATTCTGTCCTTTTCATCTAATGACAGAGAAAGACTGGGTTCTCTTGTTTTACTTACTCTGTGGTGTAAAAGTTGAGTAGCACGCTTGATTTTTCTCAAGGAAGTCAGCCTTTATTTCTGAAACCAAAGCACAAATGGAAGAACTCAGTTACCACATCTGAGGTCAGAATAAGACAGACCAGCCACACATGCTTTTAGCTCTTTCTGTGAAATCCTCAAAGCTTATCAGGGCAGGAGGATATGCTGTGCTGCCAAACCAAGCCTGCAGCACACGAACACCCTCTTGGACTCCTCTGAGCTGGAGAAAGCCACTGTTATCTATTAGAAAGGGCTTAATTTGGCCCTTCACCCTGTTTTTGCCAATATGACAAATGATTCTTCTAATGTCTTCTTTTAAAAAGACACAACTACCTTCTGTGGCAAAAAATGATCCCATTTTTTCTCACTGTACCTCCCCACTGCTTCTTTAATACACATTTAGAAAAATCTCTGAGCAATGAGCAAAGTGCTCCCTCACTTTGAAATCACTTGGTGTAGTCAGCGTCCTCACATTTTTAGAAAAAGAACAATTTTAGTTTTCTTTGCCTGAGGTAATTAAAGACCCACTCTCATAACAGATTTTGAAGCAGGAATGATATTACTCTTCTTTTTGTTTTGCTTTTCAGAAACCACACAGTTGGGTGTTTATCAAAGTTGGAATTTGCATTTTCTTGAACCCTAAGGTTTTACACCCAAGCAGATGAACATCACACTACAATCAGTTTTACTTTGGCTCAGGCAGAAGTACACACTGAATATTTATTTAAAAAAAAAAAACTCTTTTTCATCCATTCAGATTTCAGCTCAAAAACTCCCCCTTTTCTAACAGAACTCAATGGTTGTCATTTTAGTACATTTAAGCAATCATTTGTTACACGATGGAAAAGGTACTGATAAAAGGTGTTACCTTTCAATGGTGTATAAATGTTTGGTTTCTCAGTTTCGTTACTGTCATGAGCCTTTGCATTTTCCTTTACTGGATTCTCCTCAAAGTGAATTGTAGTACCACCTGTCAGGAGCAAAAAAAGAACAAAAAGAGGATTGGCAACATCATAAATCTGAAGAACCGAGATGTAGTTCCAGAACACCCATGATCTAAATCAGTGATTTTTCAAGTTGTGACCTCTCAAAAGTTACTCTCTTAAAATGCAACAAAAAGCAACTAAGACTTGAAATGCTTATGGTAAATTTGAGTTTACTAGAAACACAGCTGTCTACACCACCACACACTTCTTTAAAAAAAAAAAATTTTTAGGAGTTCTTGGCTTAAAAACATGAATACTAGGAGCTGAGAAATTCCTTACACTAAGGGGATTCAGTGTAAACCGGTAAAGACACGCCATGGGGGTACAGAGTTTTTCCCACAGCTTTGGGCACTCAACTTACAAACAATAATTGTGCTGTCTTATGCAGCATTGGGCAGAGGGGAAAAGAGACAGAAGCAAATACAGAAAATAAGTCCCCTTTTAATGTAGTCCAAGCTATCCTTTAGTCAGGTCTCGTTCTCTCCTAATCCATAACAGCAACCTAATTTCACCCCTCAGGTAGCTGGGAAGAATCTAAACCAACATCTTTCAGCTGTTTGTCAAATTACAGAGTCATTCAGCTGTGAAATCCAGCTCAGCTAATGTAACTAACCAGAAAGAACAAAGCCCTGTAGAGTATCAGAGGTCACAGAGCAAAGGTCAGGGCTGGGAAGCCAAAAGCAGGAAAGGATAAAGCGCAATCCCAGAATCAAGGGGCTGATAAGAAAAAGCTCAGGTACAGAATAAAAAGCTGTAGAACAGCTGGGGGACAGAGATCATGGCACAGCTATCAAGCATCAGCAGAGCAAACAGCAAAGGGAAGAACACAATCAGTAATTTTTTTTCTAACATTCACTCTGGGCCCTTTTACTCTTTAAGCAGCCCAGGGTTCTCCCGGAGTTTAAAGTGTTTCTGTAGCTCTTCTGCCATGTGCCAAGGGCACAGCTTGCCATCTAGTGTTTAGTGATTTTACTTCAACAATGAAAACAGCCTTTTTCTAATGTGTTCTGGCAGTTTCAGCACACCAGTGTATGTCAGAACATACAAAGGATAAAAACAAAACCACCGAACCCACTCAAACCACTAAAAATGGGAAAAGTTGCAAGTTTTAAACGATGGTAAGTCACAGGTGCAACAGTAAAGTATTTGCACACACTGAATGGGCCCCTACATTTTAAATCCATCTTAAAAAACTGTTAAGTGACTGATTTCCCACAAAGCTCAGAACAAAGATACTCACCAGATTACTTTATTTTCACGAATGCCAAACCACATATCCATAATATTTCACTACACACCGAGGTTTTACAAGGAAAATCTCCCTAGTAATTGTGACCAGAAGACCAAAAATATCTATGAATCTAAAGAGGGTTACTCAGGCAGCCCCTACTCTTAACTCCTCTCCCCTTCTTGGCATCAATCAGTGCTCTTGGTGTCTCAAAGAGTTCTCAGAAGTTGTAGAAAGGAAATGTCTACGTAAGACAACTTCCATGGAGATTGCTACCATGTATCTTCAGCTCACTGATCTAGAAGCTGCCTGATTGAAGGAGTGGTTCTTAGGCTCTTAAAACTCTTCTAGCTCTTCTTAAACCTCTTAAAGGTTTTTTAGCTCACCAAGCAAGTTGCCTAACCTGTATTTAAAACCTCTTAGCACAAGCCAGAAACCAGATTCTCGAGGTGTGGTTTTGCTTCCATTCTGTTCTCAGGGAAGCAGGACAATTACGCTCCCATAACAACTCACCCTGCTTATTCCCCTGCCTCACAGACCACCCCCTAAACTCTGCAGGAAAAGCACAATACTGCACATCTACAGACGGGGGGACTGTGAGGGGGGAAACTACTCCTCTGCTTCTATATAAACAATTAGTCTCTTATCATACTTTCACACCTGTTGTGACTATAATCCAGTACAGCTGTCAAGAGATGGGGAGGGTAGGGGGGAGAGGAGCCCCACTTTTAGAGCCATCTAATTAAAAAGCCAACCCTCAGCTGTACCTCCCAAAGCAGCACAGCCACGTTTATAACACTAAGCCTATTATACCCTGTTAGCCACCATGTGGAAGCAAGAGCTTGCCACTGCTTTTTTCACAGACAAACCTCTGTACTTTCCCAAAGAAATAGTCATAACCTTGCTCCTCCTTCCTCAAGATAAGATTTTTTCCATGCCTCCTGGAAGTTCCAGAGCAGAATACGGGCAGACAATTCTTGGTGACAAGAACACAGATGGGAATGGAGAACAGTCCCAGGCTAGCCCAACTCATCCCTGAGCACTGCCACACACTGGTAACGCACACACTCCAAAACAGAGTAAAGGGGAAGGAAGTGCAAGTTATTCATAGTTTCCTGGTGGAATGATGGGCTAAAGCCCCGTGACTGTTACACTAAGCTAGGATGTTTCTATAGTTTTGAGAAAGACACAGGTTTCACCAACTAAAGCAACAAATAGGTACCACACGGCACTAACACAGCAGCTTGTCCAGCCCAGTGTCCAGGAGCAAGTCCCAGAGCATGCCTGGTGTTTCAAAGGAAGGACAAGCCCCAGTTACGCACTTCCTCATAAGCAACGCTGCTCCCTGTAAGGAGCACAGCCACTGAGGGACTGATTTCTGCAGCTCAGAATACTTTATTTAAATCCCGCCTTTCAAAACCAAGCAGTGTTACTAAAATTTGAACGCTGTGATAAAATACTGCTCTAAGTGATGCAGTAGGAAAAACAGCCCCCTAAGGGCTTCAGCGTGCTCGGCATGCGCCGATCCTGTAGAGGACTGCTTCTCCTTCCATCCCTTGTGCATGGGGTAAGAGCCACCTCACCTGTGTGCCAGAGCCGCGGCAACACCTGCAAGGAGCCAGAACCCAACAAACCCCATCTCCCTAAGCTCGGGGCACTTCAGCCCCTTGGCCAGCGGCGCGGCCTGTGACCTGTGGGAGTTGAAGCCTACCTGGCGATCTATACGCCTTTATAGGGGGTCGCGTCAGGGAGTCCGGGGTCCCAAAGTGATGCTCGTCCCCTGCAACGAAAAACGGGTGAGGGGCACAGCCGGCAACTCAGCTCAAGCCCACCGGGCCCGAGAGCCTTGCAGGAGCCCCAGCCTCACCGGGACCCCGCCGT
>VZTE01003399.1:580283-597039 GCA_013397775.1 Eulacestoma nigropectus
GAGCGGCCGCCGCGGCGTCACGTGGTACCGCGGCCCCTCCGCCATCGGCCCGCGCCGCCGCTGCCGCCCGCGGACCGGGACCGGCACCGGCACCGGGATCGGGATCGGGATCTGGCCCGGGCCCGGCGGGAGGAACCCGGGGAACGCCCGTCCGGCGGCCCCGCGGCTGCTGCCCCCCAGTGAGAAAAATGCGGGACGGCCGCGGCCCCTCAGCCCGGCGGGGCCCCGCGGGGGCGGCCCCCGAGGGCAGCCCGGGCCCGGCGCCTCCGCTCCCCCCCTGGTTATTTTTTACGTGCAACCCCGTCGTAGCGGAACAAGGCCAGTTCTGCGCTTCTCGGAGGCAGAAAAACCCGTAAAATAAGCACAAATAGCAACTGAATAGCAGAGGAAACTAGGAGGTACTTCGAGGAACGTGAGATCCTCTGGCACTGATAACGTTGCACTACTCTGTTCCTTAGTGTAGGAATCGTTTTGGTTAATCAGATCTGGAATGTCTCCCTAGGCCTTTCACTTTCGTTACCCGTTTGTTCAGACGCATTACTGGTAAACAAGGATTTTAAAACGCATTTGATTGCAGTCTTGATAAAGTATTTTTACCCAGGCATGTGGTAGAGTTCCTGTGACTGGAGGTTTTCAAGATGCAATTCAACAGGACTATAAGATCTCCTCTAGACTCCCTCTCCCATGCAAGTTTGGAGCAGATGATCTTTTGAGCTTCCTTCCAGCCTGAGCTGTTTTATGTTTCTGTGATATTTCTAAGCAAAGAAATAGCACCTTCTTCTTTCACAAACACACACACACCTGGACTGCTCACTGCGTTCAGAAAAACGGCTGTGTGCTGCCCAGAGCTGGGAAAACCAGGCACTCATGGGTGCACCTACGTGCCAGGGCAGCGAGCAGCTCAAGACCACCTTGGAAACGAGTTGCTAAGCAAATAGAGACCCTTTTACAAATTCACGGAATCACAGAATTGTTTGGGTTGGAAGGGACCTGTGGAGATCATCCAGTCCAACACGCCTGCCAAGGCAGGGTCACCTGAAGCGGGTGACAGAGGAACACCTCCAGGTAGGTTTGGAATGTCTCCAGAGAGGGAGACTCCACGCCCTCCCTGGGCAGCTGTTCCAGTGCTCTGCCACCCTCAGTGTAAAGAAGTTCTTCCTCACGTTGAGGTGGAACTTCTCGTGTTTTAGTTTATGGCCACTGCTCCTTATCCTGTCACTGAAAAGAGTCTGGCACCATCCTTGACACCCCTTTGAGATATTTGTATGCGCTGATGAGATCCCCCCTCAGTGTTCTCTTCTCCAGACCAAACAGGCCCAGCTCCCAGAGTCTCTCGTCATAAAAGAGATGCTCCAGACCCCAAATCATCTCTGTGGCCTCCGCTGGAGCCTCTCCAGCAGCTCTTTGCCTTTCGTGTACTGAGGAGCCCGAAAGTGGGCACAGCACTCTGGATGTGGCCTCACTAGGGCCAAGTAGAGGGGCAGGATCACCCCCCTTGAGCTGCTGGTCACACTCTTCCCATGCACCCCAGATTCCCAATTCCCCCAGGACACATGCCCGGCTCATGGTCATCTACCTGTCATCCACCAGGACCCCCAGGTCCTTCTGAGCAGAGCTCCTCTCGCGTAGGTCAGCCCCTAATCTGTGCGGGTACTGAAGGATTTCTACAGTCTGAAAAAAGTCAGGAATGAGGAACATGACACTGTAACAGCAGTAACTTCATCTACAATACCCTGGAACACCTGTGCTCATGTTTGTGAGGCTATTTTGTTATTTTTCAGGGTTATAAATGGAGTAGGTGTGTGCATGTTCTGTGCAATCCAACAGGAAGGCTGGGTGAGGGAAGTGCCATTCAGCCTCCACTCCTGTGCCTGTCTTCTCTGTACAAGGATTTCAAAACAAAAAAATACCTTAAATGCTTTACTAACACACCATAAATGCCACAGTTTCACCCAAAAGCAAATGAATATTTGTGAGACGTTATACATACCTTCTCCTATACCAGCAGTAAATATTGTCAGTCTTCTCAGTCCTAAAAGCAGAACACAGACATCGAGCATTGTTTCCTAAAGCAAAAAATAAAAGGGGGTGCTACAAATACCACATCAGGAAAAAAAAATCAACAATGTCAAGATCCTTTTTTGTAACAGTTTTGTGATAACTTCATGCCCTAGGCTGACCAGTTAATTTTCCTGACAAATGACTTTTTGGGAACCAGATTCTCAACCTGGAGAAGCTGAAATGACCCCTTGATTTTGTCACACACTTGCCACCAGTTTCGTGACACTTGTGCTTCTGTGGAAAGGGCGGCCCCTCAGCCCCAAACACCTGCTGTGTTGAAGGGACTGCATGGATAGAAAATACTTGGATTTTAGGGACAGAGGGATACAAAATACTTGGATTTTCATGAAGCCCTTGACACCTGCAGCTCCTCTCTGCTGTTCCTTGGCTGTTCCTTCCTGATGCAGATCAAGTCAGGGTGCGAGACTGATGGCAGCCAGGAGCAGGGCCCTCAAGGTGACCTTGGCCTCTGTGGATCAGCCATGCTGACTTTTTCCTTCCTGCTTTTCCATTCTCCTGGTTTTATAGCCTCTGCTGCACCTGGTGAGAGGTTGGTCACGATAAGGGAATGTGCTGAGTCTGCCATGGCCACTGTCCCCTCCCAGGCTCTGGGGGTGACGGAGGAAGCCGCTGTCAGAAATAAGGTGCAGTCCTGCCTCGGCTGTGTGCGCTGTGCCCAGCACACCTCGCCTTCTCATCACCTTCCTGATACAAGCAGCGTCCGTATTGATACCTGTGCCCATGCTGACACCCCTGGGTAATGTGGCACTCACATTTTATTGACCCCTCTGACACTGCCTCTGTGCTCCCTGGGCCAGTAAGGGGTCCTCCACACAGCATAAGGAAGTGGTTTTTTCTGCCCATTTGAACCCAACCTCTTACCTGTTTTACAAGTGCCTCAGGTACTATTAAGGGGGGGATTTAGTCAAATTGAAACAAATCAAACACACTAGGCAAATGCCCCCCTTCAGCCCACTCCTTCACAGACTGAGGAGTCCCAGCCCCTCAGTGCCTGCTCCTTTCCAGCACCATTTCAGTTGCCTTTCTCTGTGTTTCATCTCAGCCATGTGCTGCTGGGCTCCTCTGGGGATGCTGGTGAAAAGGCAGCAAGCTGAGTTCTAGGGGGGTTGCTCTCTCTGTTCTGCTGCTCCTTGTGCTGATGCCTTTCCCCTGGAGTGCTCCGTGCTGCTGCTTTCCGTGAAATGTGTCCTGGGCAGGGGGAATAGGGAAGGGGTTGGAACATACCCGTGCCTATACATGCCACTGTGCAGGCACCACAAGTTAGAACATAAGTTTTTGGAAAAGCATTGCCCAAATGAGGCCAGGGGCTGACACACACACTCTCAGACCTTTCCCCGCTTGCAGTCTCTGGACCACTTCAGGGGACACTGGGTGGGCTCCACATCCTTTTCCCTCCAGGCTGAAGACCACCCATTTCACATCCTCCCCAGTCTCCCTGCACTGGCAGTGTGACATTTCCAGAGTCTGGGCTTTGCTACCTGCGTGTTTGGGTGGCTTTTCTTGTAGTACTTTTCCTAAAGGAACTCTCAAACTAGTTCCCTCCTCGCTGTAGTTTCCTTGTTTCGATCCGCAACACTGTTACTGAATGCAGGAAGCCACCTGAAGGAAATCGCACCACCACAGAGTGACAGAAATACAGCCAAAAAATGGAAGTTACTGTTTCCTGAACGCTCTCGAGAACGACTGTGGGAAGGAAAACTACAGCTCCCAGCAGGCTGCCGGGAGCCAGGGAAGGGCAGAGTTCACCGTCACGCTTCCAGCGGAGGCTCCAGGCTGTGCGCTGGTGTCCTGCCACCGAAGGGCCTCTGGGAAGGAGGGCAAGGGGAAAGGCCAGCGCTGGCCGCCTCTTGCCACCCCTTTGCTTCTGATCGCCGCCCTGACCGGCTCGGAACCTGCCTGGGTAAGCGTCCGACTCCACTTTGTCCTGCTGACTTCCTTCTCCTGCGGGAGCGTCAGCATCGGGAGCAGGGAGGGGAGGGACGAGAGCGGGCGGCGGAGCAGCGACTGCACCCCACACCCCCCAATCGTGTGTGAGAGACAGTGCTGGGGGGCGAGGTGTCCCCCTGTGCCGAACAGCTGCTGAGGAGGCTGGGCTGGAGGCTTCTCTGCAGAAAACCGCACGGGCCACTCTCCAGCGGGGAAAGTTTCTTGGGAGTTTTTCCATGCCGCCTTAGCTGTGCTTGGGAAAGCCATCGGCTTTTCCGGGTCACACCAGCGAGCCCGGCTCCGGTTGTGCCTGTCCCAAAGTGCTTTAGCCGGGCGGGGATTGTCTCTGGAGGGGTGCAGGAGTCAGGCTGCGGCTCCGGGCTCGCAGCCCCCGGCCAGGGCACTGCCGAGCCCGCGGGCTGGTTCTGCCGGTTCGTGTCCCGGCCCGACACTCTGGAGGCCGGCGGCTGCGAGGGGCAGGGTCGCTGCTCCGTGTCGGCCCGGCTGTGAGGTACCAGGTGCCCAAAAGCACACGGGGCAGCCTGCCGAGCCCCGGCCTCCAGGCCTGCCGTCCGGGAGCACAGCGGAGTCCGTCGGCGTGAGGAAGCAGTGCCTCACCCCCCTGGCACGTCCCAAGATAAATGCGGATTGCATTAACCCCTGGGCTGACGGGAAGCCAGAGACCTGGCAGCCCATGGGGCTGAAGGTTCATGGTTATGGGTGACATCCGCCCGTTTTCACCTTGGGAATCGTGGAGGAGGAGCCTCCTCCGCCGTGAATCACTGCTCCCGCGTTTCTGCTTATCAGGTTTGTGGGCGTTGCGTTGGAATTCCCCAGCCCAGGACGGGATGGTGTCTGTCGGGAGGGGTAGGACTCGGTCAGCCCCTCGAACAGCACGGAGATACAGCTCCGTGTGAGCATTGGAGAAAGTGAAACCAAACCGTGCAGAAGCCAGAGCTCCAGGGGAAAAGGAAAATGGAAGAGACTCCGAGCATGGATCTGCCTGGAGGTAAGAGAATCCTAGGCTTACTCCATCTGCTAGGAAAATCCCTTTGCTACAAGTTTTCAGCAGTGACGTGGGAAACCTGTGCAGAAGAAAAATAAACCAGTAAAAGAATCCCATCTTTTCCAGGCCGAGGAAAGCAAGTTGCCATCATTTTTTAAAGGGTGAACGACGAACAAATTACTTTCAGTTTTAGATTCCGATCTGCAGCAGGTTTAGGCTCTGTGTCCAAGATGGCAGCACAAGGAATGCTGAAGAGAGAGATCCAAACTGGAACAGCTTTCTTCCTGACATCCTAGTGCTTCCCATCCGCAGATGCTTAAATAATAAGCCAGTTTTCCACCACCTGTGGTTGGAAAAACTCTGGAAGAAGCAGGGCAAGGAGTAGTTTGTGCCCAGCTTGAACAGCAGGAAATCTCCAAGTTCTTCATGCTTCAGTTCCTACTGTGTACTTAGGTTCTGTGGGAGCCTGGTTATGACTAGTACCTACGAGTGTGTCAGTGATACGGTGATGCCATCACCAGCTCAGGTCTGTCCTAGGTAGGCAGAAGTGTTACTGTAAGAATCAGCAACAAAGAATGTAAAAGTCATGTTCTGACAAGTGACAAGTGCAGCTTTTCCTCAATTTTCAAATTAGAAGGGAGTTCCTTGCCCTTTTGATCAGTATTTATTCTAATTATAGTGTAATCATTTATGTCATTGTAGTGCTTGATCATTCATAAGCAATTTTTCACCAGTAGTGCCTGAAATTTGAGCTGCACTTCGCTTCTGTAAGAGTCAGAATATGTCACAAATGCTGTTCAGTCTCAGCATCTCTCTATTGAATCATGCTCCAGTGTCTGTTTCTAATTAAATGTTGCCATAGCTCTTTGGGAGAGCAGCTCCAAGACAGAGACAGAGCATGAGCAGAATTATCGTTTACAGTCAGACAGATGCTTGAAGTGCATTGACATACCTGTACTCAACAACAGCCTTAGGAATTCTTCAAATCCATCGCTGTCTGTGAAAACCCACTACCTATGGAAGATGTGGTAACATATCCTACCACCTGATGAAGGAATTGCCTGCCCACCCCACCTAGGACATAAGCTGGGATTGAGCTAGCTTTAGCATGGCAGCTGTAAGTGCTGTGGTTTGGATTTGTGGGTTTAGAGAAAAAAATGTTGAAATCAGAGCAGTGTTTTGGCTATTGCTGAACAGTGCTGGCACAGCATCGAGGCCTTCTGCCCCTGCACAGCCAATACCCTGGGGTGGGCAGAAGATTGGGCAGGGACCCAAGGTGGGAAAAGGGTTATTGGATACAATATAGCATCATGCTCAGCAACAAAAACTGGGTCACAGGAAGAGAGGGAGAAGAGGGTGGCTTCCAAGGTGGCCATTGCTGGGAGACTGGCCTGGCATCAGTCTGCTTGTAGGTGGTGAGTGATTGCCTTTGCATCCTGATTCCCTCCTTCCCTTCACTCAGCTGTCTGGATCTCAACCCAAGAGTTTTTCTCACTTCTGGTCATTCTTTTCTCTCCTGTGTCTCACTGGGGGTAAATGCTTCTGCAGTGCCAGAACTGGGAGTTGTGTGGGTGGTGGTAAAGCACTGGGCATTCTTGACTCCTGTGTGGCTCATTGGGCTTGTGAACTCTGATCCCAACAGCTGGACCAGCCCAGGGCGAGGTGGGGAGCACAGCAGAGCATCCTGAGCACCAGGAGCCCACCCGGGAAACCGCTGAGCACCAGGTGACAAGCAGGTGGCCTGAGACATCCTGCAAACCAGAGGAGGACTCTTCAGTGTGTGAATCACCTGCTGACGGGGGAGAGACAGCACTGTTGGGTTTAGCTGGTCCCACAGCAGAGGAGAAAGCTCCCCAGGAAACGGAATTATTGCCGGAAGAATCTGACAAGGCACGAGAAGGTGTCTCAGAAAGACCCCTGGAAAAAGGGGACTTGGATGAAGGTGAGTCTCTCCCCACCCTTGGGCCTGATAACTTGGGCCTTGGCTTAGAGGAAGGAGACAGAGCAGGAGAAAGAGTTGTTGGTTCTTAGGCTAAAAGGGGTCTGTGAATTTTATTCCCCACAGCTGGGCTGGGCCACGGTAACGTGGACAGCAAAGGAGGCAGCCCTGTCCACCAGGAAACACGGGAGCACCAGGAGGCAACTGGGCAGTGTGAAAGCCTCCACAGAGCAGAGGAAGAGGCTTCGTCAGCAAGCAAGGCACGGAGCTCTGACAGCAAAATGACACATTTGGATGTGACTGGGGTGGAAGATGTCCCCAGGGGCTTCTTGGCAGAGAAGAGCACCGGAGAGAGTGCCACTCTCCCAGACTGGGAGCCAGAGGCGCCCAGAGAGCAAGAAACACAGGAGAGCGGGTCCCAAGGCACGTTAAGGAAAAGACCAAAAGGTGAGCTGGTGGCTGCACACTGCTGCTCTTCCTCTGTGCCCAGGCCTACACTTCCCATAGGCATTAGAGCAATAGTTGGGTGAGATCTCTAGCAGCCATTGTCACTTTTCTGGAGTCAAGTAGGAAAGAAGATACAAGAAATTAATTGGCTTCTCTCTTCCGCTCTCCTTTGGCTGCTGTCGTGCTTTGAAAGGCCTGAAGCCACACTGCACTCTGCATTGTCTTTCTCCTTGCCCAGCCCAAAAGGAGAGAGCCAAGACTCAGGGCAGTATTAACCCAAAGCAGTAGTCACTTCTAACTCTTCCCTCAGCTGGGACCTCCTGCTTTTCTTACTGCAGCTCCATTTACCTGTTCCCTCAGCAGTGAGTGGCACAGTTCTTTTCTCTTACTGCAGGGGACACAGCCCCAAACCCAGAGACTCAGTCTCACCTGCAGAACGTCACCACCCCAAACACGGAGCAGGAGAAGGCCAAAGAGTCCCTCCTGTGGAAAGGTGAGGAAAAGAAGCTTCCCTTGCATGTTACTCATCGACCAGAAGGCACTGATCCTCCAGGAACAAGTAATGAAGCACATTTAATTGAATTACTCTTCTCTCTCGGGACCTTTCACAGCCTCTTCTGAGGGTTTGAGAGAAAAAACATCCCCTTAAATACAGGCTCAGTTATTGGCTCTGCTATGGTAGCAGCTTTCCTTCCAGCTCTTCAGCCTCCAAAGCTGGCATATTGTGTTCATCATGCT
Organism: Eulacestoma nigropectus; assembly: GCA_013397775.1. Classification (NCBI taxonomy): domain Eukaryota; kingdom Metazoa; phylum Chordata; class Aves; order Passeriformes; genus Eulacestoma; species Eulacestoma nigropectus. The sequence goes on from VZTE01003399.1 coordinate 588,422, forward strand.
GCGAGTGCCCTGGGATGTCCTGGGAGGACTGGGGGGCTACTGTGCTGAGGGTCCCCCTCCCCAGCCCTGCTCCTCCGTGGGGCTCTAAGCAGGAGCAGTGATGCTGATCTGCATCACACATTTCTGCTGTTAGACCATGCTTTGCCATGGAGAGGGACACAAGCCGTTGTGTCTGGACCTTGCTGCCTTGTGTTTTCTGAGCAGAAGCACGGTGGCCTTTGTTCACTCCTAGCGTGGAGGAGGGCAGTGAGCACAGCACTTTGTCTGGGTCAGACACCTCCACGTGTGGTGCTCCGAACAGCCACAAACCCTAAAGAAAACAGAGGAGGGGGAAAAAGAAGAAAGCTAGCGGGCAGCTGCAATTCCCTCAGGAAGCTTTGCACAAAGCTGTAGCCTTGCCCTCATCCCTGGAGCTGCAGCCCCCTCGCCTGGTGTATCAGAGTGGGAGTCTCACAACACAGAGCCAGCAGCCCCTTCGCCTTTCCTGGCCAACCTGCTCCAATTTCCTGGTGCAGGGGGGAAGGTCTGAGAGGGGAAAAAGAGCCATTGTAGCTACTTTCCAGCATGTCACTGCAGGTCACTCGGGACTGACTCCTGTTCCCCGTCTTGTGTCTCTCCCCTGCTGAACAGGGCTTGTCGTCGTGAGCCTCGTAGTGCTCGGCTTCTGCATATTCTGCTTCGGCAGCCCGACCTCCAGCTCCCAGCAGCCCCGCAAGAACCCCACGGTGGAGGCGTTCCTGTCCCAGTTCGACCAGCTGCAGCACAGGTTTCCGGGCCAGAGCCCCCACCTGTGGCTTCGTGGGCGCAAGTTCCTGCAGAAGCACCTGAACGCGTCGCAGCACACGCAGCCGGCCATCATCATCCTCACGGCCGCCCGCAGGGGCGAGCGGACCCTGCGCTGCCTCAGCGCGCGCGTGGCCGACTCCTACTCGGCCTCCCTGCACGGCAGCACGGTGCAGATCGACGGCAGGGACAAGGCCGGGCTCCACAGCGACCGGGCCAAGCTGGAGGTGGACTCGGAGCTGAGCTCGGCGTTCCAGGCCGGGGGCCGTGCCGCGGTCGTTCACCGCTTCGAGCTGCTGCCCGCGGGGGCCACCCTCATCTTCTACAAGTACTGCGACCACGAGAGCGCCGCCTTCAAGGACGTGGCCCTGCTGCTGACGGTGCTGCTGGAGGAGGACGTGCTGGAGAGCCAGATCAGCCTCCGGCAGGTGGAAGAGAGGGTCCGTGACTTCCTCTGGGCCAAGTTCACCAGCACCAGGACTCCCAGCTCCCACGACCGCATGGACTCCGACAAGCTGAGCGGGCTCTGGAGCCGCATCTCCCACCTGGTCCTACCCATCCACCCGGTGCAGACCATCGAGGAGGGGGGCTGCTCTGCCAAGCCCTAGGGACAAAGGTGGCCAGAGCCCCGAGGAGGGTTGTGAAGATGGTCCTGGCTGGCTCTGGTACAGGCAGAGGCACAACCGGTGTCACTTCTCTTCAGTTTGTTTCTCGTAGATTCCTGGGAAGGGTTTGACAGGCACAAGTTGATCCAGGCCCTTTGGGCAGCTGAGTCCTGGAGGCGACACACACACTTCTTTCTGGCAGAGGGGGTATTTTAGACTGCTGTATTTTAGACAGGAGAACATCGACGTGTGGGGAGGCAGGAGGGAAAACAGGGCCTTGCAGGTAGCGTTTCTATCAAGAAATAGACAAATAATGTACACAACTAGCGTGACAGAAAGAGACTGTGATTCAGCAGCTCTTTCATCTCTCCCCGCCCCTCAGCTTGCTAAAGTTGTGTACATCAGTCTCACAATACACTTTATCCAGGGAGCTGCTAGAACACAGAAAGGTCAAATTCCTCAAAGCCCAACATTTTGAAGGCATGCTTCAAAAAGAAAAGCAGTTTGCCAGTCAAGGGTTTGACCAGTCAGCCCTGATAGAGTCCCACTTGCACAGCCTGATTGACACCAGGCAAAGCCCAGATCCTCAAACAAACCTGCAATTTAGATCCCCTAAATATCAATTACAAGACATTTCAGGTTGTCAGCACTTGAACACTACTCTCATGGTGGGGATCCCATGAGGGGATCCCGTGCGCCAGAGAACAAGCTCCAGAACCAGAGAGCAATGAAACAGTTGCTGTCACCCTGATAATGTAAAGCCTCAAGGGATTACACAGGTAAAAAAAAATAATAATACAATGTAACTTAATGCTACATCTTTCTAAAACAAGTCCACTCGATGCCTTTGCCGCACAAAGGCTGTGACTCTCTCCTCGGGCCGATGCTTTGGTCCCACATGACAGATTGTTGTTCACCCAGATCTCTGATCTGTGTGCAGGGCTGGAAGCTGCCTGCCAGCCTCTCCTCAGGTGATTTCTATTGATGAATGTAGATGTTAACGTTGATATTTCAAACCATGTAGGGTAGCACACCGGGTCCTTGCCCTCCAAGGGTACATTTGCCTCCCTGCCAGGTAGCTGGAGCTCTGGCATCTGCCAAAGCAAGTAGGAGCAGAGCTGGGTCAGCTGGTAAAGACAAAATCTCTGCCATTAACACTAAAAATCCTTGACAAAGCAGGTTAGTTTCTTACCGTGCCTCCTTTTCTGCATCCTAGGAAGAGAAATCCAAGTCCCGGGAACACTGTGGTTCCCCTGCACGCTGTGTTTCTGCAGGTGCTGTGGGGCAGAGCAGCCAACTCAGGAACACCTGGAGGGCAGGCGCAGGTTACAGCATTTATTACAACCCAGCAGGCAGCCCCAGTGCCAGCCCCGTGTGCCTGTGCAGATGGAGCAGCTGTAGCAGATCATGGCTCATTTCCACAGAGCAGCACAGACCGAGGCCTTGCAGAGCCGGGCTCTGCATCCAAACAAGAACAAATCCACACCACCACGGTGTTTTTTAGGAGCTGCACATCTGTCCTGTGCTCCTTACAGCAACTGGACCCTGCTGTTGGATGGGTCTCCTGCCAGCAGTGCCTTGCTGATCTGCCCCACCAATGGCTCGGGGAGTTGCAGCCCTGCACCCTAAAACCACAGCCCGTCTCCTCCTTCCCCCTGCCGTGTGCCTTGACCTGTCTCAGGAGATTAGTGGCCCTTAACTTGGAGGAGGGCACAAAATGAAGGAAGAGGGAGGGTTATTTGATCATGTTCTGGCCAAAGAACAGACATTTTGGTTGGCTGGGGACCTGAAGACAAGACCACGGGGGTTTTAACCGTGATAAACACTGGGCTAAATGTGAGAACTGCCTGCTGGAGCCCAGGGCACAGTTTGGTACAAGATACAGGTTCCTCCTCTCCCTCTTCTCTATTGCTGTACACTACTTTGGTGAGAGAAAACACTGCATCCTGCTCTGCACGGTTCAGTGTGGGTGTTGGTGTAAGAATCAGCAGAGCATTCATCGTGCTATGCCAGTATTCTGATGGAAATCTGTATTCCGATGTTCTCTCTCTGCGTTTTACGCGCTGTGTTTGCAGTGCATAGCCCAGGTATGCAAAGGCAGCTCCCCCTCGCTGAAAGCGTCACCCACCTGAGCTCTTCCAATATGGAGATATTTTCATGGCCTTTTAAAAGACAAAGTATCTGCTTGCTTCTGAAACAGGACTTCTATTTAAGAATAAATGATGAGATTGTGAAAGAAGCCAGCAAAGTGAGGCTGGAGTCTTACTGTATTCCATTCTTTTTTCTTAGCTATTTTCATTAAGCTGAAGAGATCATCATATTGGACAAAGTTTTATTTAGGTCAGGGCTGTAGCCGTGCAAACGAAGTGAATGTTTGCTTTTCTTGGAAAAACACTAAACAACATTTTTCTCGGTTGTTTGGGGCAAATATTTGCAGCTTTTTCAACTGAGGCAAAATTGAAAACAAACCCCCAAAGAGCTGCTGGCTTCAACCCAGGCTGAAATACACTGGGGTTTGCGTAATACTTAATGATAATAAATGAAACTGAAATCCACCGACAACTGAAATGTTTTAGAAATACAAAAAGCAAATATTTCTCGTTTCAACAGATTGGTTCCACTTGATATTCCACCACCTCAGCACACACAAAGCTTTACTTTTGTGATGAATTATTTTGCCCAGCTCTAGCCTAAACAGAGAGAGGGCTGGGAAAAAAAGGACGATTTACCCTGTTAGTCTGGATTTTCTTCAGTCCCCTGACAACAATACTCATAACACTGGCATCTGCCTTCACATAGATATTCATGTGATTGATTGCCAGAAGTAAACATCACACATCTGTTGTCTGATGCCAGAGGACAAGATTGTGTCCTACTGGAAAATCCAGTGCCCTCAAGTGCAGTGACGCTGGATGCAAAAACCAGGCTGCTTTTTTAAGTCTTGCCCATGAATCCAAAAGCGAGGGGATAAACTCGGGGGCAGAGAGGAGTGCTGGTGGTTTTCCCCTGGGTGATGTGCTCACCATGATTGGTGTTGGTGAATAGCATCATCATCCCTGTACCTGCTCCAAAACCAGGCTGAGCTGGTGCTTGCTGCTGAGGAGAAGCAGGACCCCCGGCAAGGTTTCTCCCAGACAGAGATCCCAGACTGTGAGTTGCTTCCCTGGGGCACAGGCACAGCAGCTGCAGAGCCCTGGCGAGGGACTCCACTGGGTGACACTATTAATGCACTCCCCCTTCCCAGCTCTCCCTTTGTTTTAAGTCCCAATCTCTGCAGCAGCAGTTCTGCAGGGAAGGATGTGTTGCCGCAAGGTGCTCAACAATCCTAAAAATCACCTTGAAAATTACACAGGAGCACAACTGAGGGGCAAAACCAGTCCTGGAAGGCCAGCCTGGACTGCTCCACCACAAAATTAGCACTGTTTATCCCTGTGAGTGTGCTGCTGTCCTGCCAGCCGATGGAACTTGGTCATCCTCAGCATTTAAAGCCAAGTGGCCCGGGCAGTGCTGCCCGGGTGTGGCACGTCACCCTGTGCTGCCTGCGGCATCCCTGACCCTGGGACAGGTACATTCCTGCCACATCTCTTCTCACCTTTTTGCACCAGCACGGGCTGGAGCTGGAAGAAGGCAGGGCACAAAGAGGAGGAGCGAACCCAGTTCAGCCACGTCTCTCCTGTTGAGCTTTAACCTCTGTGAGCTCATCTGCAGCTTTACCTTCCTGCAGCTCCATGCACAGGCTCTGATGCTACAGGGCTGCTCCCTCGGGGGCCACACTTTGGCCCACAAAACCTCCATTTTAATTGAGATTTGCAGATACTGGGAGCTTGAATCTGTTTTTATTTCCCACCTTCGACACTGCAGGGGAAGCAGCCGTACAATGAACCACACAAAGGAGCTCGGCCTCAGCCTGTGGGATGTGGATCCGAGAGCCTGCGATGAAAAGGCTCCAAGAATGCAGCTTAAAAGTGTGCTCCTCACAGAGGGAGGGGGCTAAGCCATGGCAGGCATCCCACTGGCCTCACTGCTGTAGCTGGGCTGTGGAGTTGTGCTGAGGCTGAGGAGAGGCTCTGCAGATCCCTCGTGAGGGCACTCCAGAGCTGAGGATCCTCTCGGAGACAGAGCAGAGGCATCAGGGATGGAAACACAAGGGATGGAAACAGCCTCCCCACAGCACACAGTCCTTTGAGGTCTGCTCCATCCTCTGCCCCAGCAGCCCAGGGACCACTCAGACACCTCTGGGAAACAAAAACCAGGACGTGGCAATGTCCACACTGGCCTCTTCCCACAATGACAGCTTGAGCTGAATGAAGCCCCTATTCTCCCTGTTAACAGAGCTGAACCTCTAGGGCTGCTCAGAGCAGGAGAAAGAAGGATCAGCCACAGCCCCGGGCAGAGCTTGTGTCTGCAGAGTGCCTGGACCACAGGTTCCTCCTCACAGGGAGAGAAAAGTCCAATTGTTTCTGCTCCAGGGCCAGGAGGGGTATCTGTCCTGGGGCAGGCAGCAGGCTCCCTCCAGCAGGCTGGTCAGCAGAAGGAACACACAGAGAGCAATAAAAAGGTGTCTACAGACCTTTCCACACCAGGCCAGTCTCACATGCACTTTTCTAAACTCTCAGCCTCTATAATTATGATCCCAAGACTTTCCCCATGAGAAGACAGCTGTGACAGGTGAGTTGTGAGCAGAATAAATCCCTTCAGGTCCTGTTAGAGGATGGTCTTCGCCAGCCCTGCAGGACCTGATGCAACAGCAGCCACAAACACTGTTCCTCCTTTCCAGAGGCAATACACTGTGATTCCCCTCCTGACTGTGTTTGGAAGATTTTTTGAGAAACCGTTGGCTGATGGAACCAAATTCAGTGAAACAAGAGGCTGAAATAATCCCAGGCAACTTCCAGAGGGCAGAGGATGAGCGTGAATCAGTCCCTTGTGTCCAAACAGGACTGGCCTCCTACAATGGAAAACGCTGGCTATGGAGAGACCTTTGGGATGCAACCATGGGTGCTGGTACACAGGAGATCCTCAGCCTCATGAACCCTTTAAACATTGCCTGGTGGCAGGACAGACCTGCTTTCTGTTAACAGGACACACGAAACTGGGAAGCAACTGGGGGAAAGCCCCTTGTGATGGTAGAGCTGAATGCAAAACCACAAAGGGCTGCTGCACGTGCCAGGCTCAGTCTGCTCACACATAACAGATCCCACAGCAGAACCAGCTGGCCCAGTTAGAAAGTGGCAGCTTTATTTTATGGTCTGAATAAAGACAGTAGGAAAAAAAAATGAATTGGGAGAAGTGGATTGGAAATGATTAGGAGACTGGGAGTGAGTTGTGGTGGCTTTGTTAACAAGGTTTAAAATGTATGAATCAGTTGAGTAATAGTATCAAACCTTCCCATACACTGGTTACTGTGGGGGGTGTCTCAAGGCTGCAAGGGAACCTTTATCTCCCATATCCTTGTTCCCACACTGACTGAGAGTATTCAAAACCTCCTCTGCACCTCGAGGAAACAACCACCCTGCCTAAAGTCAGGATGTGAAATGACAAGCAGCATTTTAAACGCTGTCTTTCTGCCTTCCACGCTGCACTTGTGCCATCCCTGTGAGCACTGGAGGCTCAGGAGTGATGAAAGGGGATGAAAGCAGAACTAGCAAGAAGGGTCAGGAGAGAGGGAGCACAGAGGGGCCCTGGAGGGGAGAGCATCGGAGGCCACCTGGATTTGCCCTGCCACGCTCCCTCAGAGGCTGACACGCAGATCCCCCTCTCCAAATCATCTGTGCTGCACAGCCTGCTTCTGCCTGCCAGGGCTCCTGCTCGGACACTGCTTTTGAGAGGGGCTGAAGAAGGTCAGACACACTGAAACTCGCTCAGCTGGAGCCAGCCAGCCCCTCTTTTCTTCTTCGGCACAGCCTCTCCCCCATCTCCGTGCCTCTCCCCAGCTTTGCTTGTCTGCGGGGCCGGAGCTCCGCAGGAACATTACCCGGGGCTGCAGCAGGGCAGGACAGCCATGAATTGCCCGAAGCCTTTCTCCCCTCCCTGCTTCTGTAGGCACAGCCGTGTTCTTTGTCAGTGCTTCTCACCCTCATTTTCTGCGGCTGGGTCAGGAGCAGATCGCCCCCTCCTCCCCTTGCCCCTCCCTGCCAGCGAACAGCTTTGATCAGGAGTCCCCAGCCGTCCCCCCCGCTGACATCCCTGTCCTTCCTCTCTCCTCCCTCCACCTTGAGGCTGAAACCCTCGGTGAGGGAGCGACGGGGACTCCCCACACTAATTACAGCACATCTGGCAGGCAGGAGCCGCTGCTCCCCAGCTGCCCGCCCCGGCCGGGAACACCTGATGCCATTTCTGCACAGCCTGCGTCCGTGGATCACAGCGGGCAGCTCCCGGCAGCGCCCAGGTGTGCCAGCGTGGCTACTGGCAGCATCGTGCCAAAAGCTGCCTTCTGACCACCAGCACAGCAAGGGGCAGCCCAGAAAGGAGGGAGAAAGAGACCTTAGAGCCTCCTCCAGTGCCTGTAGGGGCTCCAACAGAGCTGGAGAGGGATGTTTTGTTAAGGGCACGGAGTGACAGGACAAGGGGTAATGGCGTGAAACTGCCAGAGGGCAGGGTTAGATGGGATATCGGGAAGGAATTCTTCCCTGTGAGGGTGCTGAGGCCCTGGAACAGGGTGCCCAGGGAAATTTTGGCTGCCCCATCCCTGGAAGTGTTCAAGGCCAGGTTGGATGGAGCTTGGAGCACCCTGATCTAGTGGGAAGGTGTTCCTGCCCATGGCAGGGGCTGAAACAAAATGATCTTTAATGTCCCTTCCAACCCAAACCATTCTAGGATTGTGTGATTCAACCACCAGCCCAGCAAGAGCAGCTCCCCGTGTCCTGGGGGATGCTGTGCTGTGTCCCAGCACGGAGCACAGGCTGCTTCAGCCCGGGCAGAGGGATGCCCTGAAAAGCAGAGCTTGCCTAAAGAGGGCAGGAAGGAGGAATCGGGCAGCAAAAGGGTTTTGTGCGGGGGGGGACGAACGGAGGGCTTCGCTGGGGAGCGCGGGTGGCTCCGCAGGGACCTCTCGGTGCCGGGGCCGCTGCGGGGGCTCGGGAGGAGTCGCAGGGAGCGGCGAGAGAGCTGCGAGCCCCGGCGCGGCGGCAGCAGGGCGGTGCGAGGGGCAGGCGGGGCGCGGCGGGGCCCGCGGAGCGCCCGGCCCCCATCCCATCCCATCCCATCCCATCCCATCCCATCCCATCCCAT
>VZTE01003399.1:597255-609887 GCA_013397775.1 Eulacestoma nigropectus
GCAGCGCGGCATGGCCGCCGCTCCCCGCCGCCTCCTCCTCCTCCTCCTCCTCCTCCTCCGCGCCGCCGCCCCCCTCGGCGATAAGGGCGATAAGGTAAGCGGCGGCCGCCGAGCCTCCCCCCGCGCCCTCCCTCCCTCCCTCCCTCCCTCCTGCCTTCCTTCCCTTCTTCCCTCCCCTCGGGGAGCCGCGGCGGGGCAGGCACGGAGCGGGGTCCGACCCGCGGCCCCTCGCCCTTCCCCGCAGCTCTCAGGCTCCCGTGCTCCGCGATCCCCGCGCTTGCCTCCCTCGCTCGTGCGCTGCTTGCGAAGGGGGTTCCTCGCCTCTCCCCCAGGCTGACCCCGAGGACCAGGCTTTGCCCGCTCGCCGTGCCTGGCACTAACAAAGGCTGGTGGGGGTGTGGGGATGCAGGAAGAGGGTCCCAGCATCACCAGAAGGACGGCGGGGGCGCAGCGCCTTTCCCTGGCTGTGGGTTTGCCCCAAGCTGCCCGCCGCGTTCATCGCTCCACATGCGTCCCCAACAGAAGCTCGGCTCAAGTTTAGGGCTGGAAACAAACAGATTTCCCCCTTCCCCGTCCCTCCCGCCACCCCGAGCATGGCTTGAGGCAGCTGCCTTCCCCACTAACCATGGGGTGCGTGTCCGGGCATCAGAGCCCCGCGCTCCCCTCATCTCTGCTCTCCTCCACAAAGGACCCCTCAGCCTGGCCCTCCCCCTGTGGCACTTGTTTCACAGCAGCACCGAAACCCCTGTGCCTGTCCCGTCTCCTTCCCGAGCCCCAGCCGGGGTGAATCGCCCCCGTTCCCGTGGCAGGCAGAAATCCCGGCAGGAATCCCGGCTTCGCGGGGCGCCGGCGGTGCCCCTGCCTGCACGGGTCACTGCCTGCATTGTGCCTCGGCGCTCCCGTTTCCTCGAGGGGAACCCGGCCGGATTTCTCTGCTGCCTAAGGAATTCTGCTCTGCTAAAGGAACAGGGTTTTGGGTTGCGTTTCCCACCCCCAGACTCATGGCTGGGATAAAGCAATCTCTCTCACATGAGCCATTTTAGACACAGAGAAGACCAGACACTGCAACTTTTCTGGGGATAACTCAGGTCTGAGGAGCAGCAGCGTCTCCTGTTCTGGGGTTTGTCTCAATGTTAAAGCTCAAGTGTCTCATTTCCACTTTGTTTTTACCTTCCTGCACATCTGCTGCCTGTTCTGTTTACCCCTGAGCTGCAGGGCTAAGTCAGAAGCTTCAGGCAGAGCAAGCCAGGTCAAGCTAAACAGATGTGAAGTCCTTCATTCGGGACCGGCCTGGATGGACTCCTCCATCAACACGTGTGCACAAGCCTTGGCTGCTCGCGTTCTCCCTGCCCCCAGCAGCTGTGTTTGCACAACACCTAAGACAAGGGCATCTCCGGGTGGGAGGAGGGCTCCCCAGGACGAGCACACACCAGTTCTATGTCCAGCTCTGCCCTGAAGGTTCCCTTGCTCCAGGAGATCCCCACGGAGCAGTCTGATCACAGATGACGTGGTGCGAGTTGTCCTGGTTGCTGGCACTGATCGTTGTCAATCTCTGCTGCAAGGCAGTGCACAAAATGTTCATTGGGGGATTAACCTGTGCTTCCTCCTGCCCTCCCGTTTTCCATATAAAACATTATACAAAGAGTGTCAGAAAACCTCAGTCCGTAGTTTGGGCAAGCAACTTCCTAGCTGACTTCCTTCCTAACTGCATTCGATGCCTCTGAAAAACCCGATGATAGACACGTCTCACGTACACTGCCTGTTTCTCCCTTCTCCCCCTTCCCGGCTTTCCATCCTTTCTTGCCCCAGGACCAGTGCGTTATCCCGCTTGCAGGGGATGACCTAACTGACTTGGACCAGGTATTTTGTGATGACCTGCAGCACTTGCCTGTGAACTTTCTGTCGTGGCAGGATCATGAACAGAAGTTGGTAGTTCTCCGCAGGCTTCTGTTCACTGGTTTTCTAATTTGCTTTTATCTGTGCCTCATTATATGTCCAGGTTGCTGTTACCTACCTGCTGCAATTCCACGTCTTTAACAAGCTTCCATTTCCCCACAGATTTCTGTTCTTCCTGATACCTTAAAAATTATTCTGCATTGCTTGTTTTACCTCAGGATGCCTTCCCCTATGAAAAATTCGTCAGATAGCTTGTTTCAGCTTTTCTAGGGGAAATCTGGGTTTGTGTCTGCTTCCAATATTGAATCTCTCACACAAACTATCTAGTCTGCCCAAATAGTGTAGAACAATGACAGGATGAGAAATAGCTTTATACAAACACCACTTCTTTTGTCAAACATCAGGGCATACTTGCAACTGCTATTGTTTTTTCTCAGGGCTGTGGTAGAGTGTATCACCACAGCTTTAGTCAGAGAATGAGACGGGGAACCCAAACCAGGGGCGTTGAACACAGTCACTCATTCCCAGATAATAATCTGCCATTCATTCCAGGCATTCAGACATCTGAAGCTACTTAGTATTTCAGTAAGTAGTGTGGTTTGCTGTAGAGAGAAGCCCTCAAGTGAAGGGATGGTGGAAATTTTTGGTAGAGGACATGCAGTTAACGGCCTCGGAAAAGGTCTGGGAAGAATTTATTTCATTTTCAGCTGCTGTTTCAAGTTGTCTTATGCACTCAGACAGGGCTGAGCAGAACATTTTACGACAGCTACTGTGCCCTTCAGTGGTGGGTCAGCTCTCAAGGCTGCAGCGAGAGCCTTCCCCCCAGCTCCTCTATTAAGGAGGCATGTTTGTGGTCTCCCTTCCCAGACAGCTTTTTTTCCAGGAGCCAGGCTCTAATGAATCTCAAGATTAGGCACAACAATAAGCAACACAGGAGACTGGGCCACCGACACGGTAATTGCAGTTATTCCCAGGTTTCTGGGAAACTCAGTGTAGCTCCGAGCTGATCCAGAGCATGACAGAGAGTCAGCGGAGGATTTATTTTATCCCTTTCAACTCTTCAGAAAGGCCGCCTGGAAATCCGATAGGATGGCAGGCCAGGCCCACCCTTCTGTGCAGGGCTGAAGCATTTTGCTTGTGGCAGCCTTTGTTTGGCAGGGGGGAGAGGGGAAGCAGCTGCTGGGCCTTTGCTTGGGCAGAAAGATCTTTCAGTGACACTGGCTTGGAGAGTGATGTTTCTTTGACGCTGGCAAATCTGGAGACAGGCATTTTATCCTGGAAAAGTTCCCTGCAGGTTGGGGTTCCAAGCTCTGCTCCCCCAGCAAGGGGACAGGAGGGCAGCGCTCAGCTCCTCCGGCCTCCAGCGCAGGTGTGGAGGCACAGGAATTCCTTGGTGAGCCTCAGAGAGGAGAAGCCGCAGCTCTGTAACCACCAGGTGCCAAACCACAAGCACCTCGGGGGAAATTCTTGTGGAGAGGACCTGGCTGAGCTGGAATATGGTCTGTCTCTTCTAGGGATGGAAATTCTCATCACCTAAGGAATCATACCTGGCCCTCGTACCTCCCTTAGGCAGAGCCCTTGGCCAAGCCCAGGCAGAGCCAACCTTGTAAAGGCTGGACCCACGTGCATCTCCTGTGCTCTGGTGTTTCTAGCCTGCTCCTTTTCCATGATTCTGCAGCAGAGTGCAGATTAGAGCAGCTCCAGCATCTCCCATAACCAGGACAGTGCAAGAGTTCAAAATCCAGCCCCTTTGATTTCTCCCTCTGTGAGGAGTAGGTCATTTGTCCAGAATCCACTCTTGGGATTTATTGAGAGGCTTGGGAAACTGAAGCGAGGAATTAATCTAATCTGGAGTCTATCCCACAGTCCTTAATTTATTATCTGGACTTTTGGAAAAGACATATATCTTCAATTAAAAACAAGAACCAGTTGTGTGTTGTGGTCAATGCAGGTATCTTTCTGACAATACAATAAATTCAGCACAGATTGGAACCAGCTGCCCCAGCTCTAAGTACCTGAAGTTCCCACTCCTAGTCCAGGCCTAGGACTCGGATGTAGTGGTGTCATAAGGGACGTGGCCAAGGGGACAGCTCAGCATTGTCCTTGCGTACACAAGAAAATAAATGCTCCTAGGGAAGGTCTGGCAAGGGAGCTTGGTCATGGAAAACCTGAGAGCCAAATCAATCTAATTAAAAAGTGATTGATTCCTCCAGTGCAGAGAGGAAGCAGGAACAGGGATTGTGGATATGGGGGAACACATTCTATTGAAAGGACAAGTCTCCCTGCGTAGCATCTTTCAATAAATCTTCACCTGGGCTCCTGTCAGGGAGCTGCAGTGCAGAGATGTACCCTATTCTATCTGTGAGAAAGAAGCACACAGAGGCAGGGATGCTGATCTTCCCCACACCTCAGCTGGGCCCCCCATGCCCGATCCCCTCGCATCAGGCAGAACACCCCAAGAGCAGGAACCCCGAAGAGGAGCCTGCAGCTTTGCACCACTCCGAACACATAAACCCTGCTTCGTATCCGAGGGTAGATCAGCAGAACACACTGTTCCACTTCACCTGCTTCCCTTCTGCCCCGTCTCACCTGCTTGGATCACAAGATCCTCGGGGCAGGACTACCTTGTAGGTCACAGCTATACAGATTTTTATTGCCATTTGGGGAAAAGCTGTGCAAATATTGCAGCTTTTGGTCCACACGCCTTCCGTCCAGGCAGTCCTGGTGCCTCATGGACTCAGGGAAGGGGTAAGACACCAGCTTTGGTTTTTCCTCCAGCTATGGGAGAAACAGTTTTGTGCTGAGCTCTGCACTCATACACCAGATAAATCACTGGAATTCTCCTTCCTGACAGCTGTGAAGAGCTCTTCCACCCCAGCCTTGAAATGTTTATCACGAAGAAGCATAGGAGCAGCCAGGGAAAGATTTTAGCTGAAAATACCTTACAATGAGAGACTTTTGGTTTGTTTCCTTTGTAAATGTGGAAGCTGCATAGTCAGAATTTCCATTTACAGTCTGATAATGTACAGTGAGACAAAAATTCTCATAGGAAATTGGTCGAGATGATCATTTGGAAGAACAGAAAAAGGTGTTTTTGAAAACAGGTCTGTTTCTTTTAATTCAGTGTTCCTAATGAGCATCTCAGCTGCTGGCCACAGCATTTGGTCCCTGTCAGGCAGGTCAGCTCCAGCCAGAGCACTGAAGTACAAGAAGGAGTTTTGTCGTGTTGTTTTTGAAATCAACGATTGGAATCGCTAGAGAGCAAAGCACCGGGTAGCACGGTGCTTGTTTTGCAGCAGAGTAGATTTCTTCCAACGTGCTCTGGCCATCAAGAAGAGGCACTATGCGCATTTCAACCATTTAAGTTACAACTTAAAAACATTTGCATAAAGCAGCTGCATCTCCTCTGCCCAGAGGCTGTTCTGTTGGCAGGCGCTGAGGAAACACAAGTTCTCAGGCAGGAATTACAGCTACGAAATGAAGAGCACTTTGGCTTTATTACACCAGGAGAGATCATCAAGCCAAGAGACAGTCAGCCCAAAGAGTGAGCAGAGCACATTTAGTGATGAGCGAAGACTGCTGAGCTTTCTCTCACATCCATCAGTTCTGCTTTGCAGAGGGTTGTTTACAGCAGGACCATCAGCCACTAAAACCAGCGCGTTTTGCTAACAGCAGCACTGGTACAACTTCCCTGAGCCCTTGCTTTAACACAGCACACCTCACACACACACTGAGTATTAATTTTCATCCATTAATATTTAAACACTTGGCATTTCAGTGGGATAAATCCCTTCCAGTCACTGTCCTGTGTTAAACTCATGGCTGTGTTCAACACTGCTCACAGCTGTGTTTCAGTAAACAGCAGATTAGTTCTTGCACAGGCAAGTTTGCCAAAGTCCCTGGGAGCTTTTAGACCATCAGACACTAAGCAGGAAAATATCGCCAGGAAAAAAAAACCCAACTAAACCACAGAATTGCTTACCTGCTGGGAACTGTGGAGGCACAGCCAACAGCAGCCTGCTGCAAGGACCGCACTGGGGCCAGAGGAACTCAGGTTTGCCAAATTTAAAGGCTGAGTCCCAGCAAGGTGTGCTGGGAGAGGGAGCATTCCTCCTCTGAGCATAGTGGGGTGGGTGGGGAGAGGCTCTGGTTCTGAAGCCCTCTTGAAAATGATCTTTGTGAGGGTTGGGGGACGAGGAGCCTGGATCTGAGCTGCTTTAGTAACAAAGGGAAGGTTATTCCTGGAAATGCAGCTCCAAGGAGTGACACCTGTGTACTCCCAGCTTCCCTGCACGGCCAAGAACTGCAGCTCTTCCTCTTCTCTCCTGAGCCAGGCGTGAGCTGTGCTCTGCTGCTCTGCCTCACCGGGGCTGGGAGTGATGCAGTGGGGCCTGGCTGCAGCTGCTGCTACTGCCACACATGTCCAGCCCAACAGCCCTTCTCTGTACCCTGAGATCCCAAGGCATCCTGCTTCCCGTGCAGAGCTCAGTCTTGCAGGGAAGTTTTAATTTTGAGACGTGTGATCCTGGCGTGGCCCCACGGGACTCAGATCCTGGCACGTTTGTCCCACTGCTGCCTGTTCAGGAGGCATCCAGGGGGCAGGACAGCTGCCTTTGGTGGTGAGGAGCCAGGTTCTCCAGCTAACCATGCTCTGTTTCTGTCAGGACAGCAGTGAGGCAGCAGATGGAGCTGGCCCCTGGGATGAAGACGTCGCCAAGTGGTGGGGAGAGTGGAGCTCCTGGTCCACCTGCTCCCGGTCCTGCGGAGGGGGTGTGATGTCCCGGGAGAGGCACTGCTTGCAACAGAGGTGAGTTGTGTCCCAGCCTGGGCCCGTGGCCAGCTCTCAAGTGGCGCAAGGGAAATGGGGTGCCCCAGACCTGTGCTTTGGGGCTGAACCTCCTGGGTTTGCGGGGTGGGCTGTTCCCTCATCTGTGGCCTCTGGGAAAGGAAGGCAGCTGTTGTCTGCGGGCAGTGGTGGGGAAGGGTGACAGGAGAAGCAGGCTGCAGTGGGGCAGGTGGCAGGTTCCCTGAACACATCACCCGCTCAGCTTGACTTATCTGATGGGGAGCAAGGGGTTGGTCCTCTCTTGGAGTCCTGAAGATGAGGGGGCTGTGGGCTGGAGAAGGCTGGCTCTGTTCCTCTTCCCCTTTCCCTCACAAGCCCTCATTGCCATGGCTGCTCTGACCAACCCAGCCCTGATCTGTGGCCAGTTCCCATGCCAAGGATGAGGGCACACATTGCCAGACACCTTATGGGGACTTGATTTACTCTTGGCAGCAGCCAGCTCAGCCGCATCTCAGCAATTTCCCCTCTTTATTCCCTGCAGAGCTGGCAAGTTTCTTCCCTTTGTCATTTATCTGGCTGTCACCTGACAGCATCTGCATTTGTCCCCTACAGCCACATTTGTCCCCTACAGCTGCTACAGTCCTGCTATCAGTCGGATTGGGTTTGTGGGAGTGGGGAGAGCAGGGAACTGCAGCTGCCTGAACTCCTGCTGTCCTCTCCGGGCTACCTTGCCACCAATTCCCCCTCCTCCTCCTCCTCCTGCTCCTGCAGCAGCTCCGTAACCTGCTGCTCCAGGCTGCTGGCTGTTGATGAGAGCGGCGTCCTGCAGCACTGTGAGCCTTCCCTTCTGCGCGAATGCCCTCCTGAGCAGAGCACGCCCAGACCAGGGCCCCGACCTGCCCTCCTTCCTGCCGCAGAAAACGTCTTTTATGTGAGCCTGGTGAAGGTCCAGGTGTGCTGCAGGACCTTCCCTCTGGATGTGGCCTCCCTGGATGTCTCTGCCGCTGCTCCTCTGCTCCAGCACCCTGGGAAAGCAGCAGGAAACAGCATGGGGAGGGAGCCTGGGCTGCCCCACACCCCCCCGGCCAGAGCAGCCCTTCTGCCCTTTGCCTGCTTCCACAAGAGAGATTTTTCTCTCCGTTTGGTACCAGCTCTATCCTTGACTCCGTGGCTGGGGAGGGAAGGGTGTGCTGTGGTGTTTTAGTCCAGGGATCAAATCTGAATTAGAAAAAGAGAAATCCCATCATGAAACTCAGCCCAAAGGTTTCTTCACCTTTAAGGTCAATGGCTTAAGTGTGAGCCAGAAAACAATTTCTGCCTGAGTCTGGAGAAAGCTTCTGCTTCTGAAAGACATGGCACTTCTGAGGTCTTGCTGCAAATTTAGGCTCTGCCTGTGCCACGTAAAGCATTGCTCTGGAGGGACAGCTGCAGCACCTCCAGCCAGTCCAGCCTGAATGTGCTTATGGTGCTCCTCGTATCCTCGGTTCCCAGTGCTGCTAACACGTTGTCTGCTGCAGATCTTTACACACTGCCTGAATTATTTTGCAGATCACTACTGCATTGCCTTAGCCTGTGGTCTCAGCCGTTCTCCATACATCTTCACAGATTTCAAGAATTTTTTCTGTCTTTGCATCAATCCAGTGTCTCCTGGATAACTCATGCTGGCCAGAGTGAAAGCTTCAAGTGTTGAGAAATTCCTATGGTTTTGGTCCATCACCTGTGCCAAGCCTTCCCTGATAATCTGTTGGGGTGGCCAGTCCCCCTGATGGCACCATCTCTCTGCCTATTGCACAGTGGATTCTGAAATCCACTCCCCCAGCTGCTGCAAACCCTGGGTGCACCCATGGGAGTGATGGCCCATCAGGTTCTGTTGTCTTTTGGTCACGTCAGTCCTTTTGGAGCTCAGGGGTGATGGGACACAGGGGTGGCAATACTGCAATTGCTCCCTGTCTGCTCAACCTACCGCAAAACAAGAACAGCCTAAAATCACAGCCCACCTAAAAGCACTGGAGATGTGTTTCAGAGGAGATGCTGGCCAATCTAGTAGTCCAGAAAGGTCTGCTCTGGTAAAATACCTACCTTGTTTCTCCTGTGACTCCTGTGTCATCCTCAGTACCTGGGTACTTCACAGACCTCCAGCTCATGTCTGGAAACTTCTGCTTTGCAGGCTCCAGATGCCCCAGGGAACAAACAGCACCATGTGTGTTGGTAAGGCCAAGCACTACCAACTGTGCCAGCAGCAGGTGAGAACCACTTCCAGTTCTGACTGGTCCTCACTGGGGATGTGGGACTCAGGGGGTCCCACTTGGAGCTGCAGAATCACCAGCGCTCAGGGTGGGACTGGTCCCTCAGAGGATGGAGACGAGGGATATGATCCACTCCTGGGGTGGTGGACAGTGTGCCTTTGAGGATGTGGGAGATGGGCTCTATTCTTTGGGACTGGGAGATGGGGCAAAAGGGTGCCAACACATATTTCTTGTGGGCTGAGGGGAGGGATGAAGTTTTTCCAGGATGCTTTACCCATTGCTGGAAGGAATTTCTGCAGGGCTGTTCAATGCAGCTGTTTGAGAGGCCCTTGGCAATGAAGGCCTGGCCTTTCTGCCTCTGTGAGGGGACCTCCAAGTCCATCACCAATTCCTTCCAGGGTGGACAGGGCATTTTCATCCTGCAAGGGTGCAGCAGGGACGAGCAGCTGTCACAACAATGGCTGTGAGATAGGGAGGTTTTTGATGCATTTATTCCCTCCATAGCCCTGCCCAGCCAACACAGCAAGCTTCAAACAGCAGCAGTGCTCCAGTTTCAATGCCAAAGCCTTTGGGAAGCGCTACTACCACTGGATGCCCCTCTATCCAGGTGGGTTTTCACAGCTTCACACAAGGGGTGAGGGTCAGAAGACACCCACAGGATCTTCTCGGGCATGGAAAAGTAAAGTCCTAGGGGACAAGGGGGGATGCTCCTGGCTGCTCTGGGTTGTTCTGGGCAGGATGCTCATCCGTTTCCTACACAGTGACTTCACATGGGTGTCCAGTTGTCCCTTGAGGCCCAGACTGAGTTCACCTAAGATATCACCCTGTTTCTGGACTCACCTGTTTTTCCATTAGCTGCCAAGGGGACATAGAACATCTGCACCTCCAGCTGCTCAGGTGAACGGGGCATAGCTGGCCATGGCCCTGCACAGTCAGTGCCCCTCTGACTGCCCTTTTTTCGCTCTTGGGCATTTATGTGTGGCCTGGGATCTGCGGATGCACATTCCCATGTCTGGCACAGTGACGGCACTACAAGGGCATGGCAAGGAAGAGGGTTTGCCAGCAAGAAGCATTTCTGCTTGGCACGGTCCCCAGCACAGCCTCACACCGGGACCCCTTCACTCGTGTAAAATCTGTGGCCTTGGGGTGTCATCGCGAGTAGCAGGAACAGCCGAGGTGACATCCAACCACCAGCAGGGACGAGGGGAAGGTCCCCTTCCTTGCTGCCCTTCTCTGGGCACCTGGACCTGGTGACCCTCTGTCCCTGCAGATGACTACACCAGTATCTCCAACAAGCCGTGTGACCTCCAGTGCACCACCCGGAGTGGAGAGAGGCAGCTGATGGCCCGAGCACAGGATGGTACCTCCTGCAAGGACAGGACCTATCAAGGGGTCTGCATCAATGGGAAGTGTGAGGTGAGGCTCTGGGAGGAAGCAGTAGAGAAATTGGGGTTGTAATTGCATGGCTGGACCTCCTGGTCATCGCAACGCCAAGGGGAATTGAAACGGAGGCCTGGCATTGGATTCATTCCTTACAACCCCCTGGAACCTCCCCACATAGCACAGTAGCATTTCCTGGGAAAGACCCTGCCCCGTGGAGATAAGCTGGCCCCAGGAAACCCTCTCTTGTTTTGTCCTTTGCAGCCAGTGGGGTGCGACGGGAGCCTGTACTCGCCCCGGACGATGGACAGATGCAGGGTGTGTGGAGGGGACGGCAGCACTTGCCACCGTGTCTCGGGCAGCTTCCGAAAGGCAATCTCACAGATAGGTACTCCCTGCTACCAGTCTGGAGACTTCACCTGCTGCTTCTTACCACCAGCTGGCATGGAGGGGGACTGGCTTGAACGTGGGTAGGAGCTTTCCCAGCTGCTCGGTGGAAAGAGTTTGAGGAGTGCCACCACCCCTGCTTAAATGCCTGTGTTTTGTCCTTCTCAATCCTCAGAGGAGATTGGTTTGATGTGCTCTATATTAGGCTGGTAAGGTTTCCCTTCACCTCTTTACAATAGGAAGCAGCTGGGGATCTATTTGTTCCTATTGATTTTGGCATCTCGCCCACCTCAGATAATGTGAAGAGATCAATGAATCTTCTTTTATTTGTGCTACGTGTTCATTTGAAACTTAAGCTGTGATGAGGGTCACAGCATTTGTTTCAGCCTGCACTTAATCTCCTGCTTTCCCCAGTCTGTGGCTGGCACAGCTGAGGGACAGTCCCCTCTGAAATCAGGCTGCAGCCTGATGGCCCAGTCCTCCAGCCACAGGAGGAATGCACTGTGGTATGCTCATTAGTAATTAATTAACTGTGGTTTGAGGATGTTTTGGAACAACTTTTCACATTGTTGTTTTTTCACTAGTTTGCCTCACTCCCTGCAAACGCCAGACTAGAAAAGCACTCAAGCCCCTTTCCCAGGGCAGGGGTAATGGTGCTACCCCCTGTAGCAGTGTGGGTCCAGTTCTGGGCTCCCATTCCAGCCCTCATAATATCTTACAGAACAGACAAGACCTGCGTTTCCAGCAGGAAAGACAAACTGCCAAACCACGCAACTTTAAGAGCCTCTTACTTCCTCTCCCTTTAAAGGTCAATTTTTATGTTACTCCCGAGACAAATTCCATGGAGTCAGGAGCTGAGGGGACCTATGGTCTTTTTCCACCCTCTGTTCAGCATCAGCCCTGATCACTACTAAGCCTTTTTTCAGTGCTCTTGCCAGAAAGAGTGTGAAAGCACATTCATCCACACCCCCAAAGCCAGACTGTTTCATTGTGCAGTTCCTTCCTGACTCCAAACCCAGCAGTGCTCGGACTGATGTCCATGATGGTGATCTGTAATGGGATTTCAGAGATCTGGGATGAGAGCTCACAGACCGGTGCAACATGCATTTAGGTCCTTGGCACCCTGCTCCCGAAGGGCAGCGCTGCTTCCCTACAAACACACTTGTCCCATGAGCTGCTTTTCCCACCCAGAGCCTTTTACCCTGTCCTCGGGGTCTCCTCATGCTCTGTTCTGTTCCTCAGGTTATGTGTTCATCACCAACATCCCTGCTGGTGCCACGGACATCCTCATCATTGAGCGCAGGAAAACAGAAAACATCCTGGGTGAGCAGAGGAGCTGGGTGGGTGTGGAGACCCCAGTTCAGCTGCCTGGGAGGTGGGAGGAGGCTCTGTGCACTCCCACCTATGCTGGGAGAGAGCTGCTGAGAGCATTTCCTCCAGGGTAGCACACGGGTGCTTCACCTCTCCAAAAACCAAGGCTGCCACATCTGCAGTGGCAGGAGAGACGTTTGGAACCCACGTTCGCTATGGGCAGGGCCTGGGGTTGTGTTTCTGCTGGGCTTTTCTCATTCGTGGGCTCTCTGCTCTCCCCAGTGCCAGAGTTCTGCAGAATGTCCCATTTGTCTGTTTTCTCTCTCTCTTTGAAGCACTGGCAGATGAATCCGGGCATTTCTTCTTCAACGGCAACTCCGCCATTGACAACCCTCAGAACTTCAGGGTAGCTGGCACCATCTTCAAGTACCGGCGGCCCTCGAGCCTGAACTCAGATGGGCTGGAGTACATCATAGCCCACGGGCCCACTAACCAGTCTCTGAATGCCATGGTATGTCAGGAGCCAGTTTCAGGGTTTCCTGGCTTGCCTGCCTCCCTCAGATAACAGGAATACAACCCGGTTCCCAAGCCAGACCTGCGTGTGTAGGTGGGCTGAGGAAGCCAGA
>VZTE01003399.1:609916-669417 GCA_013397775.1 Eulacestoma nigropectus
GAGGCCGGGAGGGGGGGGGGGGGGGGGGCTTTCCTTTTGGATTTGTGAGGATGCTGTCTTCGCTTAACAGCCACCACCAAATGGATGTGGCTAGAAAAGGGTTTTGGGAAATTCATCCCCTCAAAATAAAAGCAGTTTTGTTTTCTTTCCCCGTTTCCTGCAGTACTATAACTTCAACGGGAAAATGCCTCACGTAACTTACGACTACACCGTCCCACGGACACCGCCTCTCCGAACGGCAGCCCCTGCTCTCGCCAGGCCTCTCTACCACCAGCTACCAGAGACCAGCCAGAACCATCCCATTCCAGCCAGCTCCAGAGCTGCCCAGGACTTCAACGCCACGTGGCTCTTGCTGTCAGCAGACGACACCAGTGAACAGCTTCCTCTAAGAGAAGGGCAAGAAGATTTAGACTTTGGTCCGCCGCACTTCTTCCAGACCAACTCTACCAGTCAGACCCGGGACTGGGGCTGGGAACAAAGTGAAGAGAAGGAGAAGTATGACTTTCATATCAGACAGGTCTACCATGCAAACGCAGCAGGAGAGGAAGAGGAGGAGGAGGAAGCAGCAGCAGTTGGTAGAGAAACAGGGTTGGGTTGGTTGCTTTGTTCTTCCTTCTCCCGTTTTATTGACTGAAAGCAAACATTCCACAGTGCTCTTCATGAAATCTAAGGTGGCTTTAGCATCGGGGTGGGCAGGAGGGAAGGATGGTTAATATGGGCTGGGGTGGAGACTGTCAGGGAGCAGCAAGGGCCAGTAGCTCTGTGAGGGAAGGGGAGGCTGGGGGAAGGTGGCCACAATCCGGGTTAGGCAGGGCACTCACTTGGTGCCTGAGCTCGGCAGGCAGGGCAGTGACGGCAGCAGGGCCTAGCAACAGCCCGGTGATCATCAGGGGACAGCAAGGGGACAAGTCACATCCGAGGTCCATCTGGGAGAGCCAAACAACAATTCAGGAACAAAGTACACCTGCAAAGTTGTGCAGCCCGGGACTGAAGGCCCAGGCTGGAGCTTAAATGGGGCTCCAGAGCAGTGGGCAGGCAGAGTGAGGAGTTGGTCAGGGTAATTAAAGCCTGTTGATGCTCCCTGGTAGAAATTTATGATTTTTTAAGCTGAACACTGCATATTTTCTGCCTCGCCAAATGCGACATGCTGAAGTGCAAGCCATCCAGTATAGTTAAGGCATTCCTGTATTTTTCTTCCAGCTCTCAGGTTCAACCAAATCTCCATCAGCACGGCCGTGCCCTACAGCATGAGGAGGCCCGAGCTGTCGGAGCACAGCCGTGTGACGCCCTCCAGGCTCCGTCTCTTCAGGCGCCTCTGTCACCGAGACCCTCACAACGCTGCCTTTTGCAGGGAGCTGCAGCCCCTGGCAGCCAGGCTGGCCCCCAGGAACTCCACGGCCGGGCTCTGGGCCGGGGCAGCTGCCCGCTGGCCACAGGGCCTCCACAGAGCCCTGGCTCGCAAGAACTCGCTGGAGGACTTGAAGGTGGAGGCGTTTGCCGGGAGTCAGGGGGAAGCAGCCAACTCCAGCACGATGGCATCTGTGGAGGGCCCTCTGCCAGGGGCCGGCCCGACCGCGGACAGCAGCCAGGCAGAGCCTCTGCGAGCCCCTGGCACGGAAAGGTGGCACCTGACGTCCTGGGCAAAGCAGAGCGCGGTTGGCTGGGGAGGGAGGGCTGAGCCAGACCTCTGGGAGTCTCCCTGCTGTCCTTGATGGCCCCGTGCACCAGTGTCTGTCCGTGGCAGCTGCTCTAGGTGCTTCCTCCAAAGAACGATTGTTACGACTGGCCTGGCACGGAGCTCCTGGAACGTATTTCAGGATCCTGTTAAAGGGGTGCTGAAGGACCTGCGGGGCCAACGCTGGGGTGGTTGTAAAGAAGGCCGGGAGTCCATAGCATGTCACATATACACGTTCACCATCACGTCACGCCCCTCCTGTCCCGTGCCTCTGGGCACATAAGCTTCTGAAGCTTCTGCAAACTTTTGGCAGGAGACTGAGGACCAGCTTTTAAATATTTCTGGCAAGCCACATATGAACTCTCCCCACCACTTTATCTGATATGAGAGGGACCTTGCTTGAGCTTCCCTTTCCAACCCAAATCATGCCTCAGGGTGAGGTACGAGCTGAGGCTGAGGGCACCCACATGGTTGGCAAGCCGTGATATACTCAAGACTCACTATGAACGATGCTTCCTCCTTGCTAGTTGTATTTGGGAGGTGGATCAAGGCTTCACACTCTCTGCTCATCAGTGGTCTGCCTTGCCCGAGGTGGGGGAAATGGAAAGCAGAAACACTGGCTTTCTTCCCATCTTCAAAGACAGCAAGGAGGAATTTCCTATATGTCATGTTTGCAGCGATTTTTTTCATTTTTAGCTCACACCACCTCCTTTTCCCACAGCAATGAGTTCGATGTGAGCCCCGTGGGCCACGATGACATCAGCTTGGCTGACATGTACCGGTGGAAAGTCTCGGCTTACGCCCCCTGCAGCTCCACCTGCACTTCAGGTAGGTTTGGCTTCAGGTGACTGATCACACGAGGTCCTTTTGGGCCGTTGAGGGAGAGAATCCTGGTATGTTTTATATGGCAGGGCAAGTTTCAGATGCAGTGAGCACTCCAGTTATTTAACGCTGGTGGGAGGAGGCTGTTGGATCTGAAGGAGCATGGCTGAGGGTGCTGCTGGCCCCGCAGGTATCAGCACCTCCTACGCGATGTGTGTGCGCTATGACGGAGTGGAAGTGGATGAATCCCACTGCGATGCCCTGACCCGACCAGAACCTACTCACGAGTTTTGCACAGGGAGAGACTGCCAGCCCAGGTGAGTGGAAGTGACATCAGCTGTCCACAGGGAGATATCTTTCTAAGGATCATTTTCTGCTCACGGCATACAGCCATTTTTGGGCTGAAAGGAACGCTTAAACTAAGAAGTCCTTGTATCCCCTTGTAAGAAAAAAGAGGGAAAGAATTTGGGACCTAAATTGCCTGCTAAGGGCAAAGCTGGTTTCAAGGCCAGCCCTGCATTTACACAGACACGTACGTGATGAGCGGAGCCACAGCAGCAGCTGCTGGGTGAGGGAGCCCCGGGCGTGCAGGCACAGCCCTGCCACCCCGTGCCCCTTGTCCCCCTCACCTGGGTGTTCCTTTGTGCTCTCTCTGCTCGAGGAGGTGGGAGACCAGCCGGTGGAGCGAGTGCTCCCGGACCTGCGGCGAGGGCTCCCAGTACCGCACCGTGCGCTGCTGGAAGATGCTGGCGCCGGGCTTTGACAGCTCCGTCTACGACGACCTCTGCGAGGCAGCGGGGCTGGCCAGGCCCATGGAGAGGAAAGCCTGCAAGAACAAGGCCTGCGGGCCCCAGTGGGAGCTCTCCGAGTGGTCCGAGGTAGGCTTTGCTCCCAGAGCTGAGCAGCCAGGGCTGAGGTGGGGCCTGGAGGATGTGGGGTGCTGGGGAAGCCCCTGGCCAGCTGCACCCTGGGGAAACAAGGAATGCCTTTATCTGCAGCTCCCTTGCTCTGGCACTGCTCAGCAGACAAAGGCCATTGCAAAACACTTTTTCTAAGGTCACTTCTCAAGCAGGACAGTGACCAAGTGAAAGCCCTGCCAGCAAGAAGCTTCCTCTTCTAGATCCAAACTGAGGGCCAGTCGGGAACAGTACCATCGGGGTACAGAAAAACTGAAAGCCCATTGCAGTCCCTTTGACTGACTTCCCATAGGCTGCCTAGGTTGTGACTTTGAGCAGCAGCTTGGGCATCAGCGCATTGATGTGTTGGAGCTCTAGGTCCCAGAGTAAATGCACAGCAAAGATAGAGACGGACACACCTTTTTCTGTCCCTGCTGGGGCCCTTCCCCTCTCTCCCAGGGCAGCAGGAGGAAAATGGGAGGTGGCACAGCTGCTTCCTCCCCCTTGTTCCGTGCCCCCGAGCCCCGGGGTGACTCCGCGTGGCCCTTGCAGTGCTCGGCGCGGTGCGGCACGCCGGGGACGATGAAGCGGGAGGTGCGCTGCTCCGTGGAGGCTGCCCTGTGCGACGAGTCCCGCAAGCCCAGCAGCGAGCAGCCGTGCACGGGCCCCCCCTGCGACCGCCGCTGGACCGCCTCCGACTGGGGCCCCGTGAGTCCGGGCATTGCCGAGCCTTTGGCACCAGCGCTGGGCTGGAGGGTGGGAGCAGCTGGGCAGACATGCTGCAGCTCTCTTTCGGCTCTCTTCTGGCAGAGGCCAAGCTAGAGAAACTATAATAACTTCTGGTTTTGCCTCTCCTCGCTGTAAATTCTGGTTAACCGTGAGCTGAGCTCCATTCAGTAATCTGGGAAGCTCACGGCACCCTGCCCAAACGAACCTCTAAAGCCCCTCGGGATCCAGTGCCACAGACACGGTGTCAGGGCTGGACTCTGGACTCAGCTCTCCTGGCACCACCAACCTGACCTCTCCAATTCCCTGCTTTCTGATGCGTCTAAATGCCTTTTGCTCTCCAAGTGCTCAGGCTCGTGTGGCGAGGGGCGCATGAGCCGCTTCATCGCGTGTCGCAACCTGGAGGGCAAGGTGATCTCCAGCTCGCAGTGTGACCCGGCCACCCGGCCCCTGGCTGTCCACCCGTGTGGAGACAAGAACTGCCCTGCACACTGGGTGGAGCAGGAGTGGGACCAGGTAAAGCCAAGCCCAGCCCTATGTCCTCAGACCTCCTTTCCACCCCATTTCCCACAGGATGCGGTGGGAGCTTGGTTCCCTTGGCAGAGCACAGTTGTACAGTGTGACCTCCGGACATGGATCTGTGTCCTTGTCCCAGCTGCTTTGAGAAAGGGAAGGAGTAGTGAATATCCCAGCTTGTCCCTGCCGTATCCCATAGAACACCCCAGTTTGTGGGATTTGCTGCCTTCCCGAGGAGCTCCACCGGAGGGCAGCAGTGCCCCAAGGACACTGCTCTCCCAGCGGGCAGCTGTGGACACCTCCGCAGAGCCTTGTTCGCTCGCCCTGCAGAGGACGAGTTCCCCACCACTAAAGAGAAAGTCTGAACAAAACCAGCTTCATCTCTGATAAGTAACAGCTGGAGGTAAACCTGAACCACGGCTCAGATCCCTGTGCTGAAAGTCACATCCAGACCATAACTGTGCACTTGCTTCAAGGATTACAGTCCCGTGAACGCGGCCCAGGTGCTCTGTTCCACCCAACAATCAGTCTCTGCACATCTCCTTACTCCCTTCCTGCTGCTCAAGGCCTAAAGACTTCGGGCTTCCCCGTACAAGCTGATCCAAATCCCAGAGTATCCAAAGAAACACACTGAGTCAGTTGTGAGGCTTGGGCTTTTCCTTTGAAGTCTTGAGCAAAACAGGGATTCATACAGCACTAAGGAAGAAAGTTTCTAGGAAATAAGAGAAGCAGCCAAGCCCTCTTCCCTCCAGTTGTGGCTAAGCCTCTGTTCTCACTTTGCTCCCTTTATAGCTGCTGACTGCATTCAGCTGAGTCTCCTCCAGCACCAGTAACAAGCACAAACTGGTTAAACCTGGCAGTTCTGTAACCTTCCCCTGCTCTGGCTCTCCGTGTGGGTCACACATAGGCCTGAAGTGCCATTTTCAGCTGTGACCCGGCTATGAAACTCATCAGAGTTCTTGAAAGACCAGCTGAGCTCCCCACCTTTGCCTGTGCCAGCTTCTTTGCTGTGTTCTCTCAGCTGATAAGCTCTGAGTTCTCAGCATGACTAAGGGTGGATGCAAGCCAGTCGTGCTGGCCCTGCTGTGGTGAAAAAGGGCTCCAAGCAGTGAAATCTCAAACTGGCAACTGCCTCCGTGGGCGTCAGGGAGCAGATCCTGCCTCCTGCTGCTTCTCCTGGTGGTGTCCCGCGGGAGGAAGCCCTCCCAGCTGAGCCTGCGTAGCTCTGGGCTCAGCAGTGCTTGTCTGTGCACATCACCTGCACTGCACCACTTCGGTCCCCTTGGGCCCACACAATGCTTGGCGGTACTCCAAGATGTAGATGCTACATGCATATGCTATGTGGTTTTTCAGAACATAGATACACGTAAAGTAAGACAGAAACAGCCTCCCGTAGTCTTACCTTGGCTGCTCCAGGTGCCCTGTGGTAGCTGCTCTCGAGGCCAGCCAAGGTGAACTCAGCTGAACGCTAATTACCAGCATCTGTCCCTGCTCCCGCGGCCTGGGCAGCACTTCCCTCTGCTAGACTGGCGTTAGCACGGGCATCGAGCCTCCCCTCTGAGCAGAATGCCCTCTTACCTGAGGCTCGAGCACCGTTTGTCAGCAGGCTGCTCTGTTCCCCCGCAGTGCGACGCCAGCTGCGGGCGAGGGATGAGGACCCGGCTGGTGCTGTGCGCGGGGCTGGAGAACGGGCAGTACAGGGAGTACCCCGAGAAGCGCTGCCAGGCCTCCCCGAAACCCGAGCAACAAGCTGCCTGCTTCAGGAGGCCGTGTTCAACGTGGTTCACCACCTCCTGGTCCCAGGTAGGGCTGGGGGCGGTGGGGAAGGGGCAGGGGAGGCCTCGGAGCCCTGCTTGGTGGAGCAGGACCTGCACCGAGGCTCTCTGGCAGCCCGCTCTGCCAAGGATCTGCCGAGTCTGGATGGGACCCCGAGCTCTGCTCTTCTGCAGACCAGGCAGCAGATTGAGGCTGGCACACGCAGGCTGGAGAAAACCTTGGAGCATGGGGATTATTGCCTCAAGCAAGAGCCTGCACCACGCTCCAGGCATGCGGGATACAGCTCTGTCTCCTCCTCTGCCAGGAGTCCATGTTTTGTCTTTCCCTCCTTCCCTTGATGGTGACTGGCGAGCATTTAGGGAATGGGAAGATAGGGGAGCTGGATCTGGCTTATAGCAGCCATTTTCTCAGTTTTCTGTCACAGCATCAACGCTCCAAACAAAAATAGTTCTGAGCTGCAATAAAGAGATGAAAAGCAAACTCTCCCTTGCTCTGTCCCAACCCCAACTCAGGGATGCTTTCCTCCAGCAAAAAAAAGGGACAGTAAGTTTGAGATCAGTGTGGTATTTGACCACCAACCTCCTCAAGAACAGTCTCCGAAGAAGGGATTAGGAGACCTCAGTAGAGCAAAGAACTTGGGAGCTACAGAAAACCAGAAAATGCCTCTCACGCTCTCTTTCCTGTTTCCTGACCCCGACAGTGCAGCAAAACGTGTGGTGCTGGCGTGCGGCTGCGGGAGGTGAAGTGCTACCAGGGGGAAGCGCTGGCTCAGGGCTGTGACCCCTCTGCCAAACCAGAGGCCAGGCAGACGTGCCAGCTCCAGCCGTGCCCCACAGAGGCACCAGGTACGTCTGGGAGGGCAGGGAGGTGGGGGAGCCCTCGGCTTTGCCCGTGTCCGTGTCCATGCTGGGCAAGCACATCTCCTTTTTAACCCCTCCTGTGTGTGCCGCTGCTCCCCAGAAGACGCCTGTGAAGACAAGGCGACGGCCAACTGCGTGCTGGTGCTGAAGGTGAAGCTGTGCTCTCACTGGTACTACAGGAAGGCCTGCTGCTGGTCCTGTCGGCTCAAGGCACCCTGAGCACTTCCAGGCCGTACTCCCCTTCCAAGTTCAGGGGCAGCAGCCCCCTCGAGCCAGACTTCCCACTTGAAGCCACCCCACCTGGCTTGGCTGTGGAGCCAGTCCCTGTAGAGCAGCCTGCTCAGCGAGGAAGGATTCCTACGACTTAGTCACCACTGTTCCCTCTCCACCAAGAGGGT
Organism: Eulacestoma nigropectus; assembly: GCA_013397775.1. Taxonomy (NCBI): domain Eukaryota; kingdom Metazoa; phylum Chordata; class Aves; order Passeriformes; genus Eulacestoma; species Eulacestoma nigropectus. The sequence continues at coordinate 617,586 of VZTE01003399.1, forward strand.
TTTACACAAGACAAACCACCAGTGCCTAGAAAGCTACTGAGGAGTGAGTTGGGAGAGCCTGTCCCTGCTGTCACCGTCTCTGAGGGTGCTGGCTGGAGGCGGTGGGGCGCCGAGGCCAGCCCGCGGCAGGGCAGGGACAGCAGCATCCCTCTGCTCTGCCCTGCAGGCTTCCTACAACAAGGGCAGCTGCCAAAACACACCGAAAAATTGTGTCACAATAAAGAGATAAACTATAAAACCGTGGATTTGGGATGCATGTGCCTAGGCCAGAGCCAAGGGAGAAGCGGGGGACACGAGAGGAGCAAGAGCAGGAGCAGGAAGGGTGGGGAGGAAAAATCCTTGCACCAGTAGGGCTTCCAGGCAGCACTGGATAAAGCCCTTTTGGTGTTGCCTGCCAAAAGAGCAGAAACCACTCCTGGTTTGTATTTCAAAGTCCTCATTTATTTCTGACATTGAATTTGGACCCATAGCTGAACAACAAAGACAGAGAATAGTAACAGGAGGAATCTGAGGTGGAAAAAAATCTGGGATCCCTGCCCCTACCCCATCCTGTTCCTCCACCAGCTCCCAAACCTTCTAATCCTAAGTTGCATCCCTCGTGTTTCCAGCCCTTCCAGACTCACCCATTTCCCTGTAGCTGTGCCAGACCCGGGGCGTGTGTTGGCTGCAAGGCCAACCCTCATCTTGGCCATCTGGCTGCTCTGGAACTGCCGCCCCAGCCTCGGCACCTCGCTAGCCAGCGACAGGTCACGCTTAATTTGCTTGTGACGAAGATGACAATGGAGCGGCCTTCCTTTCACCACAAGGGTGACCCACAGAGCGTGTTATTCCCACCCTCTGGAGGTCACAGCGCTGCCGTGGCGGTGGGAAGCCTTTTTGTGTGCCAAGAGGTAGAGCTGGGTGCCGGGAGCCACTGTGTCCGTGTGCTGGCTCTGCGCCCGCCAAGGGGACGGCATCACGGGGCCGTCTGGCAGAGACCAGGCTGGGACACATTAACTTCTCGTGGCTCCCAGCATGATGAGACCTAGCTGAGCAGATGCTCTAGTGGGAAAGAACGGGATTTATCAAGTTAGCCAAGATTTTCTTCCAGTTACAGACCATATTTTCAGGGAGGAGCACTGGCTGGATGGGAGGCAGCAGGAGCTACAGACTATTGACCAGTGGGACCCAGAGAGCTTTGCTGCTGCTAACTTTCATCTTCCCTCCTGCCTGCCCTTAATGTGAGAGGACATTAAAACCTGCTATCACTATTTGGAGAGTGGAAAGAGACTCTAAAAGCCACGCAGCCAGACCGAGTCTCCAGATAATGGAAATGCAATGTCTTTTTGGGCCGGAGGTGGGGGAGATGGTGCATAACATTTGCTCAGAAGTGTGTGTAAAATGCAGGCTGGGGCAAGGTGTTTGGTTACAAGGACCATCACCAATTTTGTCTGGCTCCTTTCTTCAGCTCAGAGGTGCCAGGGCATGGGCAGGTCCAATGTGTACATCAGCCTTTTGCCTGGTAACGTGGGCATTCGAGGCTGGTGTGCCGTGTGTCTCTGTGCTGAGACCTACGTTTTTCTGTGTGCGAATGGGGAGGCCGAGTCCAAATCCTTCTGTGAGCAGTGGGATGATTTCTAAATTGCAGTGGTGAAAATAAAATCCCACCACTCACATTTCTGAGCAGTCCTACCCTATATTGCAAAGGCATGGCAAGGGTTTCCTGCCGTTGCCTCCAACAGCATCCGCAGGGATCATTGCTGTCCCTCCTCCCTGCCGTGAATGGGAAGTGCTCAGCTGAGCAGTCCTGCACTGGTTGCTATGGAAGTGCCTGGGAATGATGTCCCTTTAATAATTTTTCACCTAATTTGATTTATGGAGGAAGAAGAACCTTTCCCACATTCATTTTTGCAGAAAGGCAGAGTCACTGGCTGTCACTGCCAGCTGCAGCGCCAGTGAACCCACGTTCACAACACGTTCAAGACACATTTGGGTCTTGCGCCCTCTTCTTCCAGAAGGAAAAGCAGTGGCACCCCGACCACCTGAACATCACTTTCCAGTGGGAGGCTGTGGGCAAAGGATACGTGACCCAGTGGGCTCTGTTGTTGCTGTCAAAAGCAAACTCCATCCTAAAGCCAACCTTCCTCTGGCTGTCAGAGCTGTCAGGGCGGGGCTTTGAAAGCTGAAGGTGACCAAAACCGCAGTTATTTAGGAATTCAATTCTTCCCGTAAGTAAAATCTTGCCATATTCATGGGTCCAAGTTAAAATTGCTCCTAAGAAAGCTCGTGAAGAGTAGAAGAGGTGGGGGCTTTGGCCGCAGACGGACCGGCCTGTGCCTGTTTGCGTGGGTGAGCACTTTTGCGAGGAACTTTGCCTCCCCCGGCAGTGACCTAAACTCGTGTCCTGAACTTCTTCAGCACGTGCGAAGACCGAAGCAGGTGGGAGACGGTGCCCTATCTTACACCCGAACACAAAAGCTAACTGCCAGCGGCAGCTGACGCAGCACGAGGGGAGCAGGATGGCCTGGGTCTGCCCTTCTTCACTTCCCCGTCGCCGAGGAGCGCTGCCGTGCCCCGCTGGGCACTGGGGTTCGCCGGGGACGGCAGCCGGCGGTTGGCCAGCCCGTTGCTCCGTGTGCCCGAGGCAGCGGGCATCACCTTGGGCGGCTGTGCGGGGACACTGAAGGCCTCGCTGGGCTCACGGAGCCGGGGGAGCCTGGGGTAATTAAATTAGGTTGTACTGTACATAGCCCTCGTTAGACAAGTCCCTTTGGGAGAGAGAGAAGATAATAATGACACTTATGACGGGTTTGGAGGCGGCCGGTTCGACATCGCCCTTCGAGGTCTCGCTCACCTTCCGGCCCGCGAGGCTTGGCCGTGCCGGGCGGCTCGGCAGGACCGTGCTGGCCTCGGGCTGGGCGTCCGGGCTCCTCTCCTCAAAGACAAGTGAAAAGCCCCTTCCCTGGAGCGGGCGCCAGCGGGGGACTCCCCGTGCGCGTGGCAATGGTGGCTACACCTCCGTGCTGATGGCCCGCGGGTTGGGGAAGCTGTCGCGGAGCAGGCCGTGGCGGCTCACCGTGTAGCTTTGCAGGGTGGCCATGTTGAGGGGCGGCCCCATCTCCTTGTAGCACGCGGGGGCGTAGGCGACCCTCTCGCCCCCGTTGCGCACCATGTCGGCAGTCCGGATGTAAAAGGGGGAGCCGTAGGGGGAGCAGGTCGGGCAGTAGGTGTGAGCCCTGTGCTGGTTGAGCTCGCTGGGCGGCAGCGCGGGGCTGCCCTGCCCGTCCACCATGCGGGAGCTGCAGGCGTTGCACATGCCCAGGTGCGAGTGCGTGGGCAGCTCGGGCTCTTCCTCTTCCTCCTCCTCCTCCTCCTCCTCCTCCTCTTCCTCATCGGAGCCATTTTTCTTGCAGCAGTAGTACTGCAGGAAAGGGAAGGGGTTGTATGAGGGGAAGCGGAGCAGGCGGTGGGGCAGCCCTGCCACATCCCCACTCCCCTCATCCCCCTGCCAGAGAACCCCTCCGTGGCCTCTTGCTGATCTGCTCCGTCATTCCTGGGTCCTGTGAAGCAGCAGAAGCCGGACAAAACCTGGACCTGAGCGTGCTGCAGGAGGCACCTGCTGGGGCACTCACGCTCATCCCCCAGTGAGGTTTGCAAGGGGAAGGTATTTCATCCTGCCAGTTGGAAACTGCTCCAAGTAAGCGCTGTGCTTTTCATCACACGGGCATTGCTGCATGGCACAGACTTCACATTAACTTTTAAAGAGCAGGAGGTTGTAGCTAGCTGTTGTTGAAAGCCTCTTCGTTTAATTTACAAGGGGAAAAAAATTACATAAAAATCTCCATCTGGTATTGCAAACCCAGCCAAGCCTGCACCTCAGTTAGCAAGTGCTGCAGAGGCTCAAAAGCCTTAGGGCAGTACCCCCCACACCAAGGGAAGGGAAGGACATAACTGCAGCACCTGGCGGGGGATAGGAGGTTTCAACTCCCTGCCATCCCAGGCAAAAAAAGCCCATCCGGACCCCTCCTGCAGCAGCACCTTGGCCCAGGGAGCACAGAGTCATAGAATATCCCGAGCTGGAAGGATCGAGTCCAACTCCTGGCCCTGCACAGAACAGCCCAGAAATCACACCGTGTGCCTGAGAGCATTGTCCAAGCACTTCTTAAGCTCTGGGAGGCTTGGGGCTGTGAGCACTGCCCTGGGGAGCCCGTTCCAGTGCAAGGTGGGGGTGGCGAGGCAGAGGACACTCACCTGTAGCCTACAGTAGCAGAGCACAGCAATGATGCACAGTAGGATCACCGTCGCTAGGATTCCCCCGGTGATAACAACAGTTCCTGCTGTCATCCGACCGATTCTCCATCAAACTCTGCAAGGCAGGGACACAAAACTCACCTACCCTGGCTTTGTCATCACATCATGCACATGATGCCCACAAGCCATCCCAAAATACTGCATCCTCATTCCTCTCTCCCCAGCTGGAAAAGTATCATCCAATATTATCTTCCTCCTCCTCTTAGTGGAGAGGACACCTGAGACACAGCATCACATCCCCTCACTTTTATTGCTGCTCTGGCTTGGGGTCTTTGTCAAATATCCCACAGCCCACTGGCAAAACCTCCCCCCTTGCTGAGCCAAAAGGGACCACTTCCACCCTCCTGGCAGAAAATCCAGTTTCTGCTTCAAAATGCAGGAATAAAGCTGGGTTTTCACCAGGAAAAGCCAAAGGGGAGCCTCTGAACTCCACAACAGTCTGAGCCCAAAAATTGCGCCGCAGCTGCCTGTCAGGCGCTTACGAGGCTGAGCAGCCACCACCCCCACCCCTGTGCCGTGGCACCCAGGGGACACTTACGTTCAGTGACGGAGGCGTTGGACCTGGAAGAAGTGGAGGGAGAGGTTAGACATGGCCTGACAGCACCCCTTGCACCTGCCTGCCTTTCCCTGTTTCCCAAGAATCTGCCTTGTTTTGGGATCTGCGAGAAGCCCGGGTTCACCCCTGTGTTGTTTTTTTTGATTTGAGGCAGGGAGAGGAGGCATTTCCCAAGCTCGGAGAAACGCTCTACAGGAGCAGGGCGCAGGCCTGGCTTAGTCAGCACTTGGCCTTTTCCACCTGAAAATTTATTACAAGGAAGGCGGATGCATCGTTGCGCAAGTGGCCGATGCTTTAGGTGCCGCTGGGAAACGAAGCCTCTCCTCCATCCCCCCCAGGACAGCCGAGCCCCAGCATCCCCCCGTCACCCCACGGACACTCACCCGGAAAAGGACAGGCAGGACGTCGCAGTCACGCTGGCCCCGGGGCGGCCGGTCGGGACGGGCAGCACCACATGGCCACGGGGCCACTCAGCGGCCCTGGCAGGGAGGACAAGGAGGAAAAACTCCACCATCAGCTCATCCCCCTTCCCAAAGGCACTGCCCAGTGTCCCCATCCCCACCAATGCCACCCCTGTCACCGCAGTGGGGATAAATAAATTGCTTTTTTAGGGAGACTGCCGGGAAAGGTGGGTGCTGCAAAGGTGGGTAAACCCAACTTCCAGGAAAGGACGACCCCACGCCTCAAATCCGCCGTTTCACCAAAACTGAGGACCTGTACCAAGAAGTGGGTGCAGCCACGGCCCCACCACCCCCCACCCCCCCGGCGATGCCCGGCACAGCCTCATTTCATTATTGGCCCCCGCGTCCCTCTGTGCCTCGTCCAGAGCAGGGATAATTGATAGGGCCCAAGTGCCAGCCCGCTGCAGCTGAGGAGATCTAATTACCCGCTCGCCACGCGGCCCTAATTAACGGAGAGAGGTGGCAGCTTCCAGGCAAGACCTTCCCAACTCTGCTGTGGCCCCTCTCTGCTGCATGTCCCAGCAGGCACAGTGTGGAACCTCCCTCCCCGAAAATCACCCACCCTCCTCACTCTGCTGTGGTGATTTGCACATCCTGCCTGCCACAAATCGATTTTCAGCTCATGGGAAGTTCCTGTAGGAAGCCAAAAGGCGGGCACGCATTGGATTTCCTCCTTGAGCCGCTCTCACACATGAAACAAAGGAAAAAAAAAACCCAAAGAAATCAATATGTCCATAACCCAGCTAATATCTCCATCCATCAGGAGACCCAGCACAGAGCTAATAATAGAGACCAACACACTCAGCTCCTGCTCCCTGTTACCAAACCGTACCCTGAACCACTGCCAGGAGTGTGAGGGGACACGCAGGGAGCCTTTGGTGCGGCTGTCACCTCCCCAGCTGCCTTCCTTAACAGGGAAAAGGTGACAGTGGGTGGCTGAAAAAGGCAAATGCTGACCTTTGATGACCCCAAGAGGGACACACCGCGAGCTGGGCAGTGATGGATGATGCAGGCAGCTGTTCACATCCAGAAAACTTCATTTCATGGGAGCTGTGATTTGATTTAGAGCTCAGAGAGCAGCATCCAATTAGCCTGAGGATCGGAGTGAGCAGGCAGCCCTGGAGAATGACCCTGGGCAGGGAGGGACTAGCCTTGGGGATCCTTTGGTCACCTCCGACACCTGAGTGTCTGATCGGTGCTGCCTCGAGGATGGATGGGCTTCCACATGCCCCATCTCTGGTATTCCCATTTCTGGGAATGCTGGGATCAGCATTTCACTAGCCCCACTCAGGAACTGGGCTATTCCTTGTTAAAATAGTGACTATTAAACAAAGGCAAGAATGAAAATGAAGCACAAGAGAAGCGCTGCCTTTCCTCTTTGCAGGGGACGTTTTCCAAGAGGAGGAAGCTCCTACCCTTCTCCCCTTCCCCAAACCCTACGCACCAGCAGCCCAGAAGTTCATTTTCTACACAGTTTGTGCCTCTAAAACAGCTTTCTCTAGCCCACAGCTCTCTCCTGCATGGATGAAGAAGGGAATGTAACACCTCCCAGGAAAGGAGCAAGAGCCACAGTCCCAGGAGTAACTGGGGTTTTGGGGATTATAAGCTGAATACGCCCAGAGAGGGGCAGGACAACCACAGCAGCCTTTTCACATCTCTGCCACCAGGAACCAGCCCATACCCACTTTCCATCCACCCTTCCCAAACACACCCTGACCTGCTGGGAAAGGAGCATTTTGGGCTCCACTGGCTCAGCCCCACACAGCCCCACCACTCCATCCCAACAAAAGGCCATACATTTTTGTGGATCCTGTAAAAGCCCGGGCTGCACTGAGAGCTGAGCCGTCCCGGAGCGGGACAGGACGCAGAGGCATCCCAGGGGGATGCACCAGCCCAACTCCCCGAGGCACAGTCCCATTTCTCCTTCTGGCTTAAAAGGGGAGTCGAGAGCTGTTTAAATATTTCAATATCCCAGGCTGAGCAGATGCCTTGGCACCCACTGCTGCCCTGCTCCTGGGCGGCTCAGCAGAGGCAGCAACCCAAGGGTGGCCGTGGGGACCCTCCGGCACACAGATCGTCTCAGGAAGGTCGGGATTTATAGGCGCAGGGCTGCGTTCCCCTCCTGCCGCTCGGGGAGTGACCTGGGGCGCTCGGCAGCGGTGTCACAGCGGACACCCCCGCTGTCCCTGGGGTCTGCAGCGGGCGGAGGGTCCGTGGTGCTACCGAACTGCTCCGGGCAGGCGGGCAGAGCCGCTTGCTGCAGAGATACATTTTCTTTAATTGATGTTGCCTCACGGCGCAAAGCTGCGGCCTGAAGAGTGACTCTGGGAACGAGTGGCACCTCAGGCTTCTCTATTTATTCTCCTTCACTGACGTCCACAGCAGATTTGCACGGTTTGCAAGTCGATGGCGAGGCTTTTGCCAGCCACCAGCACTCCCAGCCCAGCTGAGACGCTCCCGTTCTCACTCACCCTGGGTGTCCCACCAGCCCCGAGCTCGTCCCTGCCACCCGACAGGGGTCAAACACCCGCGCCAGGGCTCGGGAGCAGGTCTGGGCTGGGGCAGGGCACGGGTGTACACCGTGAGCATCGTGCCGAACCTCGCCGCGAGTCCTGCCCCAGCCCAGGCTCTGCTCTCCTGGCTTTGCTCTGCAGCTCACGGGATAATTCAATGAAATGTCTGCCTGGTAAATTAGCCCGGCCGCTGCCTCACCAGAGTCATCTCCCAGGGCCTAATTGGAAAAAACCAGCATCAGGGGCTGCCTTTTCAAAACAGATTATGGCAGCAAACAACAGGGCAGCTCCTGGGCAGCTGCGAACTGCCCCGCACGGCCCCAGCCCGGCGAGATCTGGGGGATCAACCCTCTGCTGCAAACCCCCTGCCGTGGGGCAGGACGGCTGCGCTGGCAAGGCTGGGGTCCTGCGACCCCCTGCACATCAGGTGCTCCGTGCTGAGGGCACAAACCGAGCCACGGGGGAGCAGAAACACCCACAAACGAGCCGAGCCAAATGAAATCCTACCCAGAGCGACGGCAATGTGGGATGCAGCTGGCAGCCCCCCAGTAGCCTCCCTCTGGTCCCAGTGCTCGCCCCCAGGCTTCCTGCCCAGGTGGCAAAGCCCTGGGTCACTGTGAAACCTTGAAACTTCTAATTAATGAATCAGCTGAACCTGCTGCTGGTTCTGCTGGAGTTATACTGGAGTCTGGACCAGCCTGCAGATAGAAATCACAGCAGCAGTCGGGAAAACTTTCATTTCAGCCTGCTGCAGAGAACCCCAAATAAGGTTTTTCCCAGCAGAAAGGGTGTTTTGTGTGACCCATTTCCTCCCCGAGGCTTTTTCCTGCTGTGATGCCTTTGGTGCCTTGAGCCACGTGGGGTTTTCCCAGCAGTTTTGTTGCAGCCAACACCCTGCTCCCGGCTACCACAAGGACAGCCAGGTGGCAGAGGTGACACTGTCCCCCAGCTGAGGCTCCAGTGAATCGCAGTCAGTCATCAAAACCAAAAATCCTGTGCCCTGCTGCAAGTCTGCCCTTGCTTTCCCTCCACCACCTGGGCCAGCTCCCCAGGGCCCCCCCACTGCCTCTTCCCAGCCCAGGGACGGGAAAGACAAAATACCAACAAGGATGTGAAACCAGCTCTTTTCTCACAACAGCTTTGTGGAGAAGGCAAGATATTAATTGCAATTAGAACAAATCAAACACCTTCAGTGGTGGAAGCTGCCAGGCAGACCCCAGCTCCCAGGTGGGCATGAGGGGCTGTGCTCCTGCTGTAACTCCCGACCCGCTGAGCCCAGGAGATCCCTTCTCCTGGCCATCAAACTCTGCCAAAAAACACTTTCTTGCCCACCCAGGTTCACTGCCTCCCACGCCGGGCCTCATCCTGCCCTGTGGGAGCCCAGGAGAACTTCCCTGCCAACAGCAATTGTCTTTACGGCCACAAAGGACCAAGCAACCCCCTCCGAGATCCGTCCAGGGGTGTGAAGCCCTGGCACATCCTGGGACTAGCACATCCTTTCCCTGGGAGACCTCTCAGGACCTCTCAGACTTCTGGAGGAGGGGCAGCTTTGCCGGCTGGGACGTCTCAGGCACGGATTATCCCGGTATCTCGTTACTTGGGCATCTCATCTGCGCTTTATCTCCTTAAGCGACCATTCAGATCCCGTCTCGCCTGCCTGCGTGGATTAACTGCAGCCATGTATACGACGGAGGGACGCAGAAGGGACTGTCACCCCACCCTGTCCCCCCAAACACACACGGACAGCAAACCCCGTGGCTCAGCCAGGGCTACACCTGGATCAAGGCAAGCCCCTCTATCATTACAACCCCGTTTGCAGCTCCTCCTCATTGCAGGGCGGCTTAAAACCCAGGGCAGGAGCGTGACAGCTCCCTCCTCATCCCCCCACACGTCTCCTACCCGCTGCGTTTCTCGGCCGGCTCCCAGTCAGCCCAGCTCGGGAGCCGGGGCGGGTGGATGCGGTCCCGGCAAGGGGAATGTGCGGTCCCGGCAAGGGGGATGTGCAGTCCCGGGCACGGGGAAGGCGTCAGACGCGGGCAGCCCACGGCGGGATGCGGGCTGGGAGTATCCTCGGCCTGACCCACATGGCTCATCTCCCGCCGCTGGGCCGGGGCTCCTCCCGGGGCAGCTCCTGCCAAAAGCCCGGCGCGGCCGAGGCCAGGAACGCGTGCCGGGGAGCCGCTCCGCCGTGCTCCCAAAATAACCGGGGACAAAACCGGCGGCACGAAGCCAAGTCACACAGAGAAGGGCTTTTGAGATTATCCCGCACGTCAGCTCCCACGGGCGCTCCGGAGCCGGGCAGCACCTGGCCAGCGTCCCTGCCGCAGGCACGGGCCCCCAGCACCCCCACATCCCCGGGGGGAGCAGCAGCTGCGGCAGCAGCGCCCGTGCCAGGGGTGCAGCGGGCCAGAACGCTGGGGGTGTCCCAGGTGAGGCTGGCCCTTGCCAAAAAAGCTGGAGAATTTTCCCACACGCGTGTGCTAAAGGCTTGGGACCTTGCCTATGGCCACGGCCCGAGGAGAACCAGAGCCCGGGCTGGATCCTGCCGTACTGTGGGTCCCCAGAGGACACCGACCTGGAGAGCAAGGGCTTGGATCTTACTTGCACCCCACGCTGCCCCTGTCACAATGGGTGCTTACAGCGTCCAGCAAAAGACATGGATCCTTGTGAGCTGGGGAAGGAGCAGGAAGGGTTATTTGCTCCCACCCCAAAGCCACCCTTGGTGTTCACACCTTGTGCTGCTGTGGGTATCCCACGACTGATTTAACCCCGTGGCAAGGCACCAACACAGCATGGGTGCTCCCCAGCAGCAGCCAGCATCCCCAGCACTTGCCCCGGGCTCTCCCCTGCGGTGTGATGGAGCCAGCCTCCCTTCAAGGATGCTCCACTGTCCATTCCCAGCCCTGGGCAGGTGTCTCCAGCACCCTCATTGCTGCAAGATGAAACCTTCAACTCCTCACGCCAGTGGGCTCTTCCCATCAGGGCGAGGACATGAAGACCTCAGCCAAATCCCTTCCATTCCCTGGGGGCTGCAAACACACTCCGTGGATATACGATCTTCCCTATACGATCTTCCCCCTCCCGTTTGATTTTCTTGCTCCTCCCCCACAGGAAGGTGCATGCTCTGCTCTCCAGTGAGGCTAATTCCACCAGGCACTCAGTGACACCAAATGCATCTTCATCCCAGGCACACAGTGGAAGAGGAGGATCAATCCCAGAAGCACTGTTCAGAGAAACCCCACAGAGCATCCCCAACAAGATCCAACCAAGCACAGCAGCAAGTTTCCCTCCAAAGGTTTTTTTTTTCATTAAGCCAGTTTCTCAGCAGCTTTCTGTGAAACAACCCCCAGGACAGCTTCTCCTCCAAGGCACCACTTCATTATCACCCTCCTTGCCCTGGACATCGGTGCTATCTCACCCTTCCCACCTCATTCCCACCATTCCATGAAAATTCTTTCCCCAGTTTCCCAGTTCCCACATGGATCTGTCCTTGCTGCCCTATCCCAGTTCCTCCCAGCCTAGCACATGAAACACAACTTGTGCAAAACCTTTCCGTGTAGCAGCAAGCTGTGCTCCCGAAAGCAGAGGCCAGGGGAGAAGCTCTGGATGAGGCTGGAGCCTCTGTAATCCCATCAGCTGCAGTCCCCCTGGCACGGCACACCGGGCCATGCCACCCGCGCCGTGCTGGGGCAGACCCACTGTGCCTCGGCGCCACCCAGTTTACGTGTTCTGCTAAAATAAAACACGAAATAAATTCTCTGTCTCACCCCCTGGGTTTAACCCATGCCCTCCCGCAGCCTGGGGGCTGGTGGCTGAAACAGTGACAGGTGTTTGAGGGGTGCTGCTCCTCAGGGACGCACGGGGGATGTCCCCCTGTGTCCTGCCAGCATCTGCCCTCCTGCCTGCAAGCATGCCAGCTAGACAGCCACTGTGGGGAAATTCAATTAGCAAAGACATCATATGGGGTAATTGCACTGTTTACCAGTTAAGAGGAATGAAGGGAGATGAGCCTTGTGTTTGCCCAAAAGGTGAGGGGCCACCACCACCCCTCTTGGCTCAGGAGGTCTTTAAATCCCATTTACATTACAGTTAGGAAAGCTATATGCACGCCTGTGGGTGATTCACTGCACTTCCCTTTCACATTTTGCTGCTTGCCTCATATTCATCTCCATCCAGCCACGGGGCCAGCCGAGATCACCCCCAGCTGCCCATCAGATCCAGGTAAGGGTTAAACAGGATATGGCCATCAGCATCTCTAACAAACCAGGTACACTTCTGCCCGCTTCCAGCTGGGCAGGTGCCCACTGGCACCAGGGAACTGACAACCCGCCAGACCACAGCTCCTCCAACAAAAACCACAACCCTAGGGCTGGTTATAGCTTGACCCCGCTCTCACAGTAGCTGCTAATCTGCATGGTGCTTGGGAAATGTCCTTTTGTCCAAGGCAAAGGGAGATGGAGGGTGCCAGCCCTGGGGAGGAGGGCGCGGGGAAGGGCAGCCTCTGCCTCCGCATGATGCAAGACCTGCTGCTCCGACTGTCAGCATCCCCCCTGGCATGTTCGCTTGGAGTAGAAACAGAGATTTATTTTAATGACTCATTAAAGCCTAATTGCATTCAGGCAGCAGTACAGAGAGAGGAGCCTCCCACGTGCACCAGTACTACAGTCGGGAGGGCTCTCGGAGCCTCCCCGAAAGCGCAAGGCAGACAGACTGTCTCTTTTTGGTGGGGCCAGACATCAGGGCCAGCTGCTGGCTCTGGAAGTGTGGCTTTGTGCTTGGGATCCAAAAAACAACCCAGAAAAGTCTCTGTTCTCTTCATTTGCCTCTGTCTGCCCGATGTGGCAGCTGCCACCAGCTGCTAATCCCTGAGCTCCAGGGAGGAGACGTGACTTGCCCAGAGCTTGGATGCCTGTCTCCAGGGCCTCTGGGTGACCATTTCCTAGCCTTGGAGACATGTTTGTAACCTCCCCCTGGGCTTTTAAGGCCCCCATGGCAGGAGCAGGGTGGGATTTGCACAGGAGCCACCGCAGGTCACCCAGGCAGAGAGCTGGACAGGGCACAGGGATGAGCTGCCCTCCCCTCCCAAGGGCACCACAAAGTGGCCATGCTAAAAACCAGCCAGCTTGGAGGGGAACCAGCCCAAACCCCACCAGTGGTGAGCCAGGGAAACCCTTGCTACCAACACCACCCACGAGGAGCCCACGTGCCTCATCCTTCCCAGTGGGATGGAGACCCAGTGACAGCCACGTCACCCATGGGAACAGGAGCTTACAGCCACTCTGACCTCAGAGATCCCCATCCTCAGGACACACACTGGGAAGCCCCTCCTGCCCTTCTCACCCACACAGCCAGAGTGAATCCACTGATATCGACCTGAGGTTCTCTCCTCCTGGAAAGGTGCCCCATGCAGGGATGGGAAAGCCACGGGTCCGCTTTCCTGCTCTGCAGTTCAGGCACCCACAGTACCCACAGCAATGCCGATGGTGTGCTGTGGGAGGACAGCCCGTCTGGAGATAGACACCCCATGGGATGGACAGGGTCACCCAGCCACAGCTCGGCTGTCCAAGCCACCAGTAATCCATCTCAGAGACGGCCCATCCATCGGGATCCCGGACCACAGCCCCAGGGCTGCACACACCAGGGAAAGCTGCAGCCACACATTGCTCTGGGGTCAAACGCAGGGCACAGCGCCCGACCCAGACCCCACTGTTTGTGGTAAATCCAAATGGAGGCATTCCAGGATCAGGTCCAGGACTGACTTTTCCATGAAGCTATGGGCAAAGCTCACCTGCAGTTGTTTTACAGGACTACTCACACTCTGTTCCCCCACTGCACCCCAGCCGGAGCAAGGAGACGCAATGCAACCCGGCACGGACGGGCCGGCTCTGCAGAGCTCAACTCTTTGCTGGATTTCAGACCAGCTATTTTTTTTCTCGCTGATTTATCACACAGCAGGGCTACAGACTCATCCATCACTCAGGACACTCCACCTCACGCAGCCCGATCCGTCAGGAGCGGGGCCGGCTGGGGTGGTCACGCACACACCGCCACACGCGCCCAGCGAGAAGGAAAACCCAACGTGAAGTCTCTGAGTGTCTCCTGCAAATGAAGTGTGAAACTCGCTTTCAAGAAAACAAGGGTAACGGAGCCGCAATAAATATTTCATCCTGGTGGGAAAGCAGCGACAGGGAAGGTTAGGAGGGCAGAGACGCCAGGAGGGATGGGGGGCAGCGGGATGGAGGGTGGAAGGGTAAGAGGTGGAGGCAGCCGGGGCAGGGAACAAAGGGAACACCACGGCCTGACCTTATTTCTGTTTGCCACTTGCCCTGGGGGCTATCGGGTTTGAGGCATGACCACAGAGCAGCTCCCAGAAATAGGAGAATGTCTTGTGTTCCTGGTCGTGCCCACGGCTACGGTGGGTGATCCTGCACCAGCGGGGAGCAGAGCTCCTCTCAACACTCCATCCTAACTCCTCCCAGCAGACACACACAGCTGCCCGGCTCTCCTGTTGCTCCATGCACCCAAAATGCCCCATGCAAAATGGCTGGAGGATGCTCTGCCTTTCTCCAGAGAGGAGGTTTTGCCAAGTGGAAAATCCTTCACACCTGATTTCCACCCTACAAAGGGTCTTTTGGGCTGGAACAGTGCAGCCTCTCCTAAGCAGGTCTCTGGAGCTGGTCCTCAGGCCTGTGGCCAGGCTGAAATCCAGCACTTTGGAAAGAGATGGATGAGGATTTCACATCCCAGGGGAGATGGTGCCGGAATAGGATCGGACTCACTGATCTGATGTCCACCATCACATTCAGAACGGCAGCCCAGTGATGCTCTCCCCTCTTGGCTTCTCAACAGGTGAAAAAGTCCTTCCTAGGAAAAGCCTTTTTCTCCCAGTCCCTGGCAAAGCCCAGGTTAGAACCCTTTGGATCCTGCAGGAACAATGCTGAATGCCAACCAGCAGCCCCTGGACACACAGTATCCCTCAAACAGCATCACAGGGAATTCTGAGGCTTAGGCAAGCAAGGGGCAAAGCTGGGAAAGGGGAAAAAACCAGCCCCAGAAACACAAGCCTCCATTGGGGTGGAATATTCCACCACCCCTTAGAAAATCTCTCTGCTGGAGAGACAATCAATAGTACACAAATGAAATACAGCTGAAAACACGAAATGTTTCCACATGCCCTTTTGGAGGGAATAAAATCCTCCAGGATAACCTTAAGAGAAAGCAAAAGCCAGGCAAATAGCTCAAGCACAGGTCTCCTTTAATTACTGCAGCCTGGTGAGAGATAAAATAGAGATCCTTCGGAATAAACAAAAGGATTTGATTTCCTCCACTTCAGCAAAGGCAGCCACCATTTCTGTGGAGAGGTTTGGTGGTGAGGTTGGGGATTTGATGGGCTGGCATGTCCTTGGTGAATGGCAAAGCCTTGGGCCCCTGGAGAGGGAGCAGGAGGCTAAGCCTCAGGCTTGGGACTTCCAAAACTTCAAGTGGCTGCAAGGAAGTACGTTTAGAGACAGGAAAACTCTGTCCTACCCACCCGAGCTGCCATCAGAGCTCACGGGCACTGAGCAAACCCAGCGCAGCGCGAAGTCGGACCACTGAGAAACCCTGAGAAAACGAGTCAGGATCTTGTAGGGCACCACATCCCCGGCGCTTCGCCTAGACTAAGCTGTGGCACAGGGACTCGGCACAGCCCCGGGATGCAGGGAGCAGGACGATGCAGGGAGCAGGACGATGCAGGGAGCAGGACGATGCTGGGAGCAGGACGGTGCTGGGAGCAGCACGGTGCAGGAAGCAGCACGACGCAGGGAGCAGCACGACGCAGGGAGCATCCCACCCGAGCATCCCAGCCGGTTGTGCTCGGCGCCCCCCACCGCCTGGGCTTCCCCCTTCCCGTCGCAGCCCCAATCCCTGCCAGAGCCCTTCCCTGGCCCCGACGGCCCTGGAGAGCCGCGGAGCGGGCCGGGCGGACGCGGGGTGCNGGCGGGGACGGGCCGGCACCGCGGGGGAGGGCCGGAGGAAGAGGAGGAGGGCAAGAGCAGTAACAGCGGGAATAATAAAGAATAGGAAGAGGAATAATCGCCGGAGCGGTGGAGCGGGAGCGCCCAGGCGGGTCCGGCCGCGGGGGAGGAGTTTGCCGAAGCCGCAGCTGCCGCCCCCAGCACCGCCCCCGGCCCCGCTCACCCCTGTTCTCCTGCTGCAGGTCGCGGATCTGCGTGTTCTCCTGCGCCAGCACCACGTGCGGCCGCAGCCGGGACGGGTCGGGTCGCTCCGCCGCGGCGCCCGGGCCCTGCCGAGGAGACACGGGGGTNCTCTCCTGGGGAGCACACACTGGCAGCACCCCCGAACTCTTGGGTACCTTCAGGCTATCCCTAAAGCCAAGCCCTGCAGCACACCAGGCACTGTAAGACCTGCAATATCCCCATGCCCAGGTCCTGCAGCACCCCAGGCATCCCAAAGCCACTCCTGCAGCCCCCTGAGCACCCCCATCCCTAACAGTGTCTCCTGATGTCACCACTGCCTCGGCCCCATGCTGGGTGTCCAGAGGCTCTGGCTTGATCCATTCACCATGTCCCAGCTACTCGTACTCCTCTGCCTCTGCAAACAGCCAGGAGAAAAACCCATCCCACACCACTGCCACAGGGATGAGCCAGGGCCAGGGGTGGGGATGCCAAGGCTTTTTCAGATAGAATGACCCCCCCGTCCCCACGACTCCCTGTAAAACACATCTCTCTTAGCAGACACTGGCGTCCCAGCGTGAGGCCGGAGGCGCTGCCGGCTTTGCTGCAAGCTCGGCCCGTTGCCGTGTGCCCCAAGCCCATGCTGGCACTGGGAAGCCACACACGCATAAAAGCTATTGCCCCCAGTGAGAGTTTCCAGCTGCTGGGAAGCTCTGAAGCTCCAAACCACGAGTTTAAGGTGGAGAAGGTACAGCTTGCAGTTGGCATCGCCTTTGGAAACGGAGTGCTGCTCACTGCTGCGAGCTACGATAATGATAATTGAATCTCATGCCTTGCACCGCGAGCTGACTGCTGCGAGTGTGAGGATTACTGTGCCAGGAGAACATGTGTTTGCATGCTTCTCTCTGATTTTGGTCTCAACAGGGCACGAAAGCCATGGCAAGGCAGTGCAGCTTGGTGGGATTAATGCAGAACCTCTGCTATGGCGAGGCAGTCGAACTCTCCTGTGCTTCAGTTTCTAAGCACAAGACAACACTGATACTTTTCCTCCCTGCTGAGCAAGCTATAAAGCTGGGCAGAAAACACCACTCACCTTCTCCTCCGTCAGCTTGCCGTCCGTCAGGGCATCCCGCTGGCCACGGATTGCTCTCCCCGTTCTTCCAGCCCTGCCCTTGCAGCTGCTCGCTGCCGATGCCAGGAGCCCGACCCGCTGATTTCTCCCTGGGATCCAGCAGCAGAGCTGAGCCGGGAGGAAACAGACGCTTGTTTGGATGCAAACGGCTCCGTGCCTTTAGCAAAAGGGCAGGATGAATTATGAAATGCAAGGGCCGGATAAGTGGATCCTGTCACAGCACTTACCCTCTGTACCGCAGGATCCGAGCGCCTGCTGGCTGTGGGACGAAGGAAGGGCTGCGTGGCACCTGCACACAGCCCGGCCAGGGACAGCCTCCCTATTCCCCTGCCGAAAGGAGAATCCACATCATCCACTCCAGCACATCAGAGGGCTGGCAAGTACGGAGAAGCACGGAGCGAGAAAAGCGAGCACGCAGAGTATTTCTGTGGAGGGTGGTAGAGATGCATTTTCCTGTTAGCTGGGCTTCAGAGCTGCTGGAGGAATGGGAATTAGAGACATCCAGGCGTGCACGAAGGAGGAGGAGGAGGCCAGGAAAAGTGACAAAGTCATTTCCTGGGCTGCTCTGGGCAGGATGCGAGGAGGTGATGACAGCCCAGGATGCAGGGAGAGCCACTTCTCCCCTCAGCAAGCGCTGCCAGGGCCATGGGAGGCATTATTACAGCTAATTCAGGAACTGACATTTTGCTGTTTCCATGGATGGACATGGAAAAGAGTTTCTTTGGGATTAAGGAGTCACTTGGCTTACACAGAGCTGAGATTGCCCAGATCCAGACGATGCTCCTCCATCACCCCCGTGGCTCCGGCCCAATGCAGGCGGGCGCTGCAGGAGATCACAACAAAGCGAATGTGAAACAGCATCGCTCCAGCGAGCAGGTTATCAGCTCGCCTGATTCCGATGCTGGTCTCATTTTCTTCCCCTCAAGCTGTCTTGCCTATTGTTGTTTCATTATTTTTTAAAGCAATGCATGGGTGACCAAACAGAACAGAGAAGGTGGGATTCCCGCTTGGTGGTGGCTGGGAAAAGCTCGGAAACCAGAGCACCAGATGCTCCACGACAGGGAAGAAAAGTAAAGCCGAAGTTTTTGTTTTCAGTCAATGTGGTTTTAAATAAAACACATGGTTTGGGAGGCTCAGCTGGCATGTTTGGAGGGTTTGAGGTTAGCACTACTGGCAAATCAAGCAGCAGTTTGATACAAAATACTTGTCAAGTTCTTATTTCAGTTTGTTTTGGGGCAAGAGCAAAACAAAGCACCTGCGAAGCATCCTGTCTTGTTGGCATCTCGGGATCAGCTGCTGCCAGGGCACCACAAGCAGCTCAGCATGCCCAGGTACACGGGTACCCTGGCAATAGAGGGATCATGAGCCTGCCAGACTCTCCCCCTCTGCAGCCCTCAGACATTGCCCACACGTACAATTGACTTTAAGGCTTCTAAGTGTTGCAACTAATCCCATATCAGCATGGGAAGTTCTTGTGGGTTTTATAAAATTCCATCTTTCCCATGCTGGAAAAGATTTCACTGACCAGCTTTAAAACAAAATCATAAAATACTTTTGGTTCCTTCTGGTTTTTCTCTGCTGTAAAAAAATCTAAGCCCCCAGACTTCTCTTTCCACAACAATGCTTCACACCCTTATTCACGAGGATGAACGTTCAGATAAATAACTGAGTGAGTCAGTGAGTTGTTTAGGTGCTTCCTCCACGATATCTGCACGTGCAAAGCCCACGAGATGCCCAGGTGTGTGCACGGAGCCCCAGCCCTGCCTGGGTGCCCTTGCCTGGGTACACCTCACCCCCTGCACTCCAGCACATCAATCATTTCCTTCCTGTTCAGGCCAGCATTTCCACCGGCCCAAAACGCTGATGCCGGAGGATGCTCAGGAGCTGAACCCGCAGCTGCTGGCAGGAGAATTTATTCTGTTCTGTGCTAGATCTTGCTTTTATTTCCATTTCAGCAGAGCCCAAGGCTGCTATATCAATCAGAAAAAGCTTGACAGTGCCAAATTCCGTCCTCACCTGTGTCCAGCCTGCTCCTCACAGGTTTCAAGCTCTCTAGTTGCCTTGTGCACTCAGCACCAGGGCTGCTGGGCTGAAAATGGGGGATTAACACAAGGAAAGGTCCTTGGGAGTCAGCCAGAGCGTGTTTCTGGTTGGAGATGAGTGTATGCACAGGTTACAGTGTCTCAGCACGATCCTGTCATACCCTCACCCCTCCCTGCACCTTCCTGCCTCTCATCCCCATCCGGAAGCATATGGCCACAGCCTCCCAAGCCTGCCTGCTCCCTGAGGAGAGGTCAGGGGAGCTAAGGCACAGCTTCCCCCTGCACAGCACATTTCCCATGCCAGATGTGCATTCATTAGTCATTGTACACCTCGGTGGCTTCGCTTTTGCCCGCACAAACACTAAAAAACAGGCTCAGCCTCACAAGGAACACTCAGCAGGAGCTGCCCAGCAGCCCCAACATCTCCATTATCCGAGGGATGCGCCCATCCTGCAACCCAGGGATCACACGTACCCATGCACCAGTGTCACAGGAAGGTCTCTGTGCAGCTGCACTCCCCCCCAGATCTGATGTGTTTAGGGGGCTGCAGAGGCCCCCACCCCAGTGGGCTGGGGGAGAGACGCGCCGTGGCACCTGGGGCAGATGGTTGTTTTCCCCCAGGAGCTGCTCGAGGGAGGGTGCATTCCCCAAAAGAGAATCGTTCTCCATCACTACGACTGTCTAGGAACTCCAGCCCGGGTGTCGAGGACCAGGGCTGTCCCCGCTGCACAGGGACACGCAGGGACACACAGGGACACACAGGGCTGCCCATCCGTCTGCGCCGGAGGAGAGACAGGATGAGCCTTGGCTAATGTCGTTAGCCAAGAGTTATGCTTTCTCCTTCCCAAAGATAAATATCATTAAAGCTCAGGCTTGAGTATTTTACATCCAGAGCTGCAGCGATGTTCCCCCGGGGTGGGGGTTTACAGCTTTGGGCTGTGATTAGGCAGCAGGGTGGTATTAACCCCTCGCACTCCTGGAGCATCAGCCTGGGAGCAAGAGCTGCTTCCCTCCTTCAGCTGGCTCAGCCTCCCCATCCCAGGGGCATGGGAAGAAGCTCGAGAGTCCAGGGGGATCAAGGCACAGGATTTAAAGCTGTGGAGGGCAAATCTGGGTAGCCCATGGGGTGCTTTATCCATATGCTCCTAGACCCTACCAGGAGCTGGGGATGCACTTTACCTCACCTTGAGATACTTCAGATGTGGGGAAAGTATCCCATATTCCATTTTGGACTGCTCAGTCAGAACCTGGGATGTTTGCCCTGAGCTGAGGAAACACATCCCTCCAAGTTCATCCTCCCCAGGAGACACAGAGGGAGCCACACAAAGGGAACAGGCTGCCTCGTGTGGGGTCTGGGCAAGTTTGGGATAAAAAAGAGGGAAAGGCCACCAGCTGTATCCACTGGGACAGCTACAAGAATGGTGGTGCCCATGGAAAACTTGGAGAAATGAAAAACCCTGTTGATTTTCACCCTCCTTGCCCAGCACGTGTGAGGAGGCAGGGTTTTTCCCAGCCAACACAGGGATCCCATGGGGAAAGTGCCAATGCCCTTTCCATCACTGGTGAATACAGCTCTGGCATGAGACACATCTTTCCTTCTGCCCACCCACAAACATGAAGCCTAAATATCTGATGGATCTGAAGCACTTTTCCTGGCTCCAGGAAGGAAATGCCCCACCTTGTGAGCAACCTGGGGCTCTCCAGCAAGGAGGTTTTACCCTGCTCCAGGGGTCCTGGAAGAGCCCCTGGATGGGGGTGCTGCTGGTTGGCTCTCATGAGAGCCAGGGATTTCCTCGGTGCATCGATCCTGAGGGGTCTCTGTGCCTGCCAAGCCACAGCCCTGCTTGCCTTGGCAGAGGCCCAGATCACTGTGGGCACTGGTAGGGAAAACATGCCCAGCGGGATTTGTGGTTCCTGCGGCTCCAAGCAGGGCCAGCAGCAGGCACAGGGAAAAGCCCATCCCAGCCCCAGAGGGGGAGGTTGGGTGATGTTTAGGGGAGTGGGGAAGATAGAGCAGAAAATTAACTCCTTGCAACCAAGCATGACCTTACCACACATACACCAACCGCCTCTCCAGGCTCATGGTAACGCAAGCTCCGTGGTTTGGTTGGAGCATCCTCCCAGGGATCACCCACGGGCCACCCATGTGACAGAGCAGCACAGGGCAAACCCACAGGGGAGAAGTCAGGCTTGTGTACTGCCAAGCTTCAGGAGCCATCAGCGAGGAGCAAGGGGTGCAGTGGTGCTACCCCAACCCAAACCAGCACCCCTAAGCCCCAGCACAGGGCTGGGCTAAGACCTCCACTGGAAGGTTTTCTCCTCTCTTTCTTCAGGGAGCAGAGCCCTCTCCAACCTTCCTGGCTGCACAGGAGTCTTCCAAAGTCATATTCTGGCTACAATCAAGACAGCAGTGCCTGCCCAAACCCTGGCACTGGCTGCTCCTGGCCATAGGCAGAGAAGCCTGGCTCTACTCTTCATCGACACAGGTGAGAGGGAGATCAGGGAAGACTGAGACATGACCCCAGTGACCACCCAGCCAGCCCCCAGGAGCCTGTAGGGCTCTGGCTCTCTGTATTCCCACCTTCCCTGCCCTTCCTCGTGTTCTTGTCATATGTCAGCTCCTTTCCAGGTAGCTGCGAGCCCATGGGCAGAGAGAGCTTCAAAACTGCTGTGAACAAGCCCAGGAGAGCAACGATGAGTCAGGCTGGTCCTAGGGCAGCCTCCCTGCAGCACATGGGCCTGGAAATCCAGGGAGCTACTCACGGGGCGTGGGTGGCCAGCACAGGGATGAGCGACAGCAGCTTCCCCTCCCGGGCACTGCCGGGCCGTGCAGCCCAGTCTGTGCGGCTGGGCAGGACGCTCAGCCCCGGTTTCCGGCCCATGAGCTTCCCTTCCCGCAGCCCCGCGCCGCTGAGGAGCCGCATGCGGCAGCAGGGGCGGGATGCCCGGCTCCGCACGCAGCCCGGCCACGGCCACACGTGTGCGGCGGAGCGCGGCCAGGTCGGCCCCGGCTCACCCGAATGCGGCTGGAGCAGCGCGTGGGCTGAGGCTGCGGCGCCGCAAGGTTTCCCAGCACCTTCAGTGCCCGGGGAGTGGCGCTTGCCGCCATCCCAGCTCCTCTCCGTCCTGCTCCCGAAGCGGCCAGGCCATCAAAACGAGCTGGTCTCACACTTCTTGCAGCCCCTCCCAATGTCTGGAAGTGCCGGGGAGAGCAGTGGGGGCAGCCACGACCCCTAAAGCATCCCTGCCTCCCCGGCCCCTGCCCGCTCCAGCGTAGCCCAGACTTGTCCTCATTTCAGGCTGGGCAAACGGCGGCCCGGCCCCAGAGGTAGTGAGATGATGCCAAACCTCCTAATGGAGCTTGACAGCAGTGGGATTAAAAGCACAAGTGAGATCGCAACCCCTCTGCAATCAGCTTCTGCCCTGGAAGAGCGGAATCAGAAAAGAAACTTCCTGGCAGCAGGGAGGGGATGAGGAGCCTGCTCACACACAGGGCGAGGGCAGTGGGGGCCAGGGGGAGCCTTGTCCATCCCGAGCCCTGCGTCCATCACTTGGCCTGCCAACTCATTGTCCACAGGAAGGAGCCGATCTTCACCTCCTGCAGCAGCCCCAGGGAAGGGTTTCACCAGCAGCAGTCCCAAATCCAACTAGTCCTAAACTTTGGATGCGGAAACAGCCCACGCCATCTGCCCCCCTTCTTGCTGCCTTCGAGGTCAAGGCATTCCACAGCATCCACGAGGAGCTCCCTCCTTTCTCCCTCTCCTTTGAATGCTGTGCTTGGAGTGGTGCTGCCGACACTGGAAACAACGCTGAGCAGCTGGGTCCAAGATGGAGAGAAGATGGGAGAACTCACTGGGATGCAAGGGGTGCTCAGGGGGACACCCACAGCCCCTGTTTCTGTGGGACAGGGTGCGCACAGATCCTTGCAGCCAGCAGCAAGGCCCAGAGCACAGCCCTGGTTCAGCTAAAAGGCAGCACTGACCCACTTCCCACCCAAGGGATGCTCCAGCAGCATTGCTGCCCCACGTTTCCTTCACATTCCTTCCCGCCAGCAGGAGTCTGTTGGCATTTCCCCCAAGCCACCCAAGCGGGCCTTTGCAGAGATGCAGTGGTGCCCAGCTGGCACGAACCATCCCAAGGATGTCCCCCAAAAAGCCAGCAAGGCACAAGCACCATCCCCATCTCTGCTTACCTGAAACCCAGCAGCCAGAGGCTGCTCTCCTGCCTGGCAGTCATTTTCTCCCAGCAAAAGGCAAGGCAAAACCAGGGCTTTTTACTGCAAGAAAAAGGGAGCCACTCCAGGGACCGGTGGGAAGAGCTGATGGGTCTTGGCACAGCACTCAGGCTGAAAAGCTCCAGCTCCAGACCTTATTTTGCAGTGACCTGTACCAAGATTTGGCTTTTCCCTTTTTCTTGCCAAATGGAAAGAAAAAGAAAGCCTTCCAGGTCAGAGGAAAGAAAAGCATTTACTCACGGGTCAAGTGAAACAATCTGATGCAGGGCTGAATGCACTTTTATCCTCCCCAAACAAGGAAAAGATTCAATTTCCATCTCAAAAAAACCTTCATCTAAAAATAAAAAAGACAAATGTTTTTAGGGTCAGAAGCACTCAGTTTTGGTTTTCAAGCCCAAATGATTTGCTCAGCTGAACCCCACGTTGCAAAGCATGGCTTGACTCAAAAGTGCAGAAGGGTGGGGAGGGATGGGCTGAGGCATCGATCTGGAAAATGTTCCCCTCGCTGAGATGGCACAGCCGCAGTGGCCACCGCAGGGCCAGCCCGGGACCACCCGTGTCCCCACTGACCACCTGTGTCCCCACTGACCACCCGTGTCCCCACTGACCACCCGTGTCCCCACCGTGCAGCCTGGGAACCCCGAGCTCCGACTGCCTGGCTGCAGTGCCGGGAGGGAGGGAGGTGTTTGGCCACCTCTGCAGCACGCTGCCATCCAAAGCCAGCTGTCACTTTCCATCCTCCTCGCCAGCCAAATCCTTCCTGACATCCCGTTTAAAACCCAAAGCACCCGATTACCGCCGGGGCCAGGCAGCCGGGAGAAACCCTTCCATAAACACACCCCCCAGAACAAAATCCCTGCCCAGAGCACCGCTCCTCACCCTTCCCAGACCCACCCATGTGCCAGGGGTACCAGGGTCCTTCTCGAGGTGGTCCAGGTGTGGCTCTGCTCTGATGTGCATGGCCCCAGCCACAGGGACACCACGTTTCCAGCACCTGCTTCCCACCAGCCCAGCAGGGAAGAGCCACCTGCCCCAGCTCCATCCACCCACCAGGGCTGACCCCAGACTCCCCACCTCCCCCAGTCCATTAGCAAATCCCTGCAGCGCACACCTTGCTGGTGTTGTGCTTAACCCCGGCTTTTAGGGAGAGCTGCAGAGCTACAGAACCTTTCAATTTTTAATTTCCTCTAAACATTTCGGTCCTCGCCCCGGGGAGTCCAAATCGATAGCCTCTGCTGGCAGCACGGCTGCCCCACAGCTGTGGGGAAGGGGGAAACCAGGGGCAAAGGAGGGGGAAGCAGCTCCACCCCAAGCTCCTTTGAAGGAGCAGGACCCCTTTACATGCACACCCTGGGATGAGAGGCACCCACACCGAGCTCCCCAGTGCCCCATGGAGATGCTCCACAAGGAGGACGAGGAGGAGACTCCAGACCCCTCCAGGAGGGACATGGCACCTGCAAGGACAGGGTTGCTGCAGAGCAGAGCACCCTCCTCCTTCCATCAGACACATCTGTGGGTCTGGGTTCCCCCAAAATTGACAAGAAGGTTTATCCCAGTGCCTGGCACAGCCACCTCTCCTTCCCCACCACCTGGCACTGGCACACAGCAATGCCCAAGAGCAAGGACATGAACATGGCATCACTTTCCAGCCCCTGAGGCATCTTCCTCTTTTTTCCACTGCCTTAGGCAACAAATGTACAAACAGGGACCTGCTGGGCATGAGGAATGTGAGCTGAACTGCTCTGGGAAGGGAGATGCCATCACAGAGCTGGGAAGAGCAGCTCAGATCACCCTGGAGCAGGAGAGCAGCTCCAGGTGGGTTTTCTGTCCCTCAGGTGCTGGGGGTGGGGGGCAAGCTCAGGGTTAAGGTTCAGTTCTTCACCTTTTATCCTGATTGAAAGTGCATGGAAAACTAACCAAGCACTTGCACAGAACATGTGAATGGCAAAAACTCGAAGAAAAAATAAATCCTGATCAGTTAAGCACGAGGAAAGGTACATGGGATTGCAGCAAGGCCCTGTAGCCCACCTTCAACAGGTACCCAGGGTGCAAAAAGGGTGATGTGCCCAGAATATGCTCCCTCCATCCCCAGACTGGCAGATGTGGGAGTTCCCAAATCACAGGGATACTGTTTAACACTTGCTGGCTCTCTCCCACAGATTTGCTGCTACCTTTCTGCACACATGTAAGCTCCCAGTACTCACATAGCACCTTCCAGACCCCATAGCATCTCCCCAGTCCCAATTTCTTGAAACAGCAGTGGGACCATCCCCAAAGCTCCCAGTCACATGCCCAGGCAGTCTGGGGACCTGCTGCACCCCAGGCAGGGAGCAGGACAGAAGCAGCTCCTGCTGGGCACGGAGACCTGCCCACTCAGCAGGATGTTCTTCAGCTCCTCACCTCCCTCACCCTCCCAGGGCCCCAGAGAAGAGTTTTAGGCTGCAGGGAGCTGAGCTGCTGAGCCCTGGCCTCGGCTGCCATCTAGCAGTGACCCAGCAGCAGCAGGGACACAGTGACACCTCTTCCAGGTTCAGACCCTTGCTGCAGCCCAGGAAGGGGTAGAAGAGGATTTGGGGGTCTTTCTCAAGACACCCCACCCTAGCCCCAGCTGTCACCTCCCTGAAACCCTGCAGCAGAGGGTGAGCTCTGAGCAAGCACAGCTCCATTGCAGTGATGGATGACAAAAATGTGCAGTGAGTGCCCAAACCCAAACGTGGCACCAGAGAAGTCAGGAAACCTCTGAACCTCCCCGCACGGTTGGACAGCCCCTGCTCCTCAGCATTCTCCTTCCACCTCCTTCATTAACTTTCCCAGCAGCTGCTTTCTAACCAGCCACAGATTTTTGTTTTTTAGCTGTTTCACATCCCAAACCACCCTTAAATGCTGAAATTAAAAGAAAAAGTGAAAGAATCATACAGTGGTTTGGGTTGGAAGAGAGCTTTAAAGATCAACTAGTCCAATCAACAAATGTCCTATGCTGGGCTTTTACCCATTCCAGGATTACTGCTAATATTATTGAGCTTTTCTTGGTGGTTTGCAGTGAAAGATACCTCTGGCATGGTTGCAGGTGGGCACAGAGTGGCCCTTGAAGCCCCCGAAGATCTGAGGAACACTCGAGGCACCAGAAAAGCAGCCAGATGCCAGCATTCCTAACCAGGGCACTTCTGTTTTCACAGCTTTTCTGTGCATTAACACCCATTAGGATCACTTGCCACAGGCAAGGAGCTACATAAACACGGTCAAGCTTCAGGCTCTCTCTCACTGGATTCCTCACAGATTTTATTCCGTATCTTTAAGATGAAATTCCTGACATTCTGTATGCACGACATCCAACAAATCACAGCATCATCTTCTTGGGGAAGGAGGTTTCTTCGGCTCTCCTCACAGCAAGGAGTGTGTAGAGCAGCCGCTGCATTAAAAACCAAAACCACATCCCCACACAATGTCAAAACAGCTCATGCACTGAAGGAGGGAGGGATAGGCAGCCAGTTTCCCTCTCCTAAACTTAAAGGATATATAACACAATGTGACACTTGGATGTTCTCCTGAACCATTATATTAAAGAGCAGTAACTCAGTACACCACTGGTACAACAAAACCAAACTATTTTCCTGAAAGTAAAACTAACATTTATCACACATGCTGGGCACACCTGAGACATCACACTCCAGGATTTTTCAAGGGATTAAACGTTTCTGAACAAAAAAAAAAACCTGACAGCATGGTCATACAGAGAGTCTGTGCTGCTCCAGACAGCCTTCTGTGGCAGCAGCTCCAGCTTCTCCCCTCTTATCACACCTCCCTTCTCAGGCTGGGGAGCCACTGGAAGTAGCCATGGGAAATGGCCAATCATGCAGCTGCCAACACTGCAGAGAGCAGCGCAGGAGGGACACACAGTTCCTGAGGTGGCCCTTGGTCACACAGCCCAGAGCAGTGCAGAGGCCAACCACGAGACTCCTGGGAAGGACTTGGTCTTCGTGTTTTCTCCATCTGCATAAAGACACAGAAAAGAAAGATGAAACCTACACTGGCAAATCCAAGAGCTCCAGTTTAGACTGAAATCCCTTTTTCCTGGACCTCACCAGGCCATGGAAAGAAGACTTGCTACTGCACACCTATTTGATGAATCTGACATGGTATAATGCAAGGACCTCTCTCCCTCTCCTCCTGCTGCTCCATCTCCACTTCCCCAGAGGTGGGAAATCAGATGTGAATTCAGTAGCTCGTGTCTAGGGAACTCTAGAGAGAGTGTTCCAAGGCACAAACAGCCACTGCCTTTGGCAAGTCACTTAATCCACCTTGTACATCGAGCAACTCTTGTACGCGTGTTATAAATTCTTCCATCATTTGGAAGATGGAAGACAAACCCCCACGCAGGGACCTCATAGGGTTTACAAAACGCTTAGTTCCTTATGGTTGAGAGACTGGGAGACTCAGTATGAAATGAACACTGGAGTGGAGAAACAAATGCTTCTGCATGCAAGCAGCAGAAAGTCTAGAAAAGAGAACAAAACCCAACGACGAGAGAACTAACCCTCAATTCATTTGTCCCCATTAAGCAATCAGAAATCCATCTTGCTGCACGAAGGTCAACCCGATGCATTGCACCCGGCTATTTATTACTGTGGCATCTCCAGCCCACAGAAACACCAACATTTCCATCTGTTCCAGCAGCACCAGCCCTCAGATACACCCAAGAGGGACTGCAGAACTCACAGCACAGTAAGAGACTGCTCAGCTTTCTGTCAGCCAGTTTTGACCGACGAATCTATCCAGGCTGTCAAGGGGGCCCAGCATGAACGGTACTGCCATGAGTACAACACTGGGATGGATGGACAGCTTCATAAAGCTGGGCCTTGCTGGAAAAACTTCCTGTCTGATCTGGGTCATCTTGCCTCATTTCTGCTGGTTGCCTGGAGTAAATAAAGGCGGCGTAAAGGTCTTCCATTGACTTGACTAAGACAGCAGGCATTGAGGACTCTCCAAGAGAATGAGGTGTCTGCAAATGTGGGTAAAAAAACTCAGAGGGTCCTATTAGTGCACACTCAGCTCATTAGCTGCCCTGATCTTAATTACCTCTCAAAATTTACAAAGAAGCGGAAGGTCAGCAAATGGATAATGAAAAAACCACAACAACAGGACTACACAACAACAATAATCCCTTAGTTCCCTCGGCCAAAGGGCAGCTTTTCCTGCACAGCAAGCTGGAAAGAGCCACAGATTATTACGAGATGCAAGGCACCCTCTCTTAGCAAAAGAATTAACAGCTGTCTCATCTCACAGCAGCCCCACGCAGAACCAGTGATGGCAATGACAGAGGGAATTTCTGCAAGGAGGCAGGAGCTGAGTCAGAGGAAGCCCCTCTGCATTTTTGCTTAAGAATTCAAATTAAATTTACATTTCAGGGATGTTCACTCATGTCTCAGCCACGGCCTAGAGCTGATGTTTGTATTTTTTAACTCAGTATGGAGGAGAAAACTAGTGAAATGACAGACAAGCAGCAATTCAACCACAGCTGTTCAAAAACTGGGTACTTGCTCTCTAGGCTGCTTCTGTTGTCAGGGCACGAGGGGACTGTGAGGCACTCCTGCAGCAGCAAGGACAGCCACATGGCTGGGCAGCAGGAATTCAGTGCTGACAGGATGCCAAGACAGGCATCACTAGAGCCCAATTAGCCAACTACTCAGCTGGATACCAGCAGCCCACTGAAAACCTCTGCTTAACATGCAGTAAGAAATACGAGTGTTAGGACAAGAACAAGGTTACAAGGTGATTTTTATCTCTTCTTGCCACCCACACCATTCTTACTGAGGGACAGGATGCATTTATATTCCTCTAGTCTTCAAATCACCAGCTATGTCTGACATTTATGGATCTTGCTTTAGTCAACTAGGTGAGGAACTCTCCAGATTCCTGCACTTGAAACACAAACTCAGATTTGCAGTCTTCCCCACATTACCCTCTTCCAAATACATACAAGAAGATGATGGTTTATGTCTTTCAGTTCATTTGATAAACTGACAGAGCAAGGACAGTAATATCCAAGACACACAGCTTACATAGAGTTTCTCTAGCACAGAAACCTAAGTTGTCTAGACAAAAACCTAGAGAAAATGACTACTTTACAACTTACTAGCATGACACTCACTTTTATTTCAGAGCAATGTCAGAAACACAGCCCCAGAGCAGGCCCCCTGCTGAACACTTCAACAGCTGACATTTGCTTGAAAGGTGCTTTGGTCCCTGTAGTAAAATGTCTCATGAAAACACTACAATTTAAATGACACAGAAAAGGGGAGAGCATCACCTGTAGACAAGTGTTCCTGGTGTTTCTAATGGTACTACCCTAGACTGCACTCAAGACCAGGGGTTTACTCCCTCCTGAACCTCTCTGTTCAGCAGCTAATCAAACTGTTAAATAGCCAAGGGCTTCTCTTTTACCATGCTCTGAAACCCAAGGTGTAAAGCATACACGTATACTTTACATTCACCCTTAGAGTTATCTGATAAACCTGTAATTGTACATAACCTTATCCCCAGCAACAACCAGGACTGCACATCACTTCCTTTCAGGTCAGATTAGGATGAGCAAGACCCTTTGACGCAAATACTCACCACTAGTACTTCAGGTGTTTTCCTGCATTCACAGGCTGCCCTGAGTTATTACACATCGTGTGCCAGACCCCAGAGATCTAAGAGGAAAACACACACTTCCGGCCTCCCAGGGGTGCAAAACCATGGAAGTGCCAAGTCAAACTCATCACAAGAATCTGGCACTGGTCTGAGTTCTCAGAGTCCGTTCTCAAACTGAAAAATTCTGGTGCACGTATGGGAGGGTGGAGAGACCACACAGACTCCCTGAAGTCTGCAAAGGGATCAGAGGACAGGCAGCTAGAAAGGTCCACACAAATAATAGTTTTCATATTATGTTTCTTCTTGCTTTTTATAAAAGCAGAAAACCAACTCCACAGAAAACTTGCACGGGACTAAAACAAGACACATCTGCTGAGCCCTGGGGCTGATTTCATGGAATGACAGCTGTGCCAGAGCCAAACTCTCACCTGGTCACAGCTCAGCCCCATCCAGCTTCGAGGTTGCTGTTTCACTGTCTGCATCTTGAGATTCCTGCTGCAAGTGAAGCTCTGGCTCCACCACTTCAGTATTCCCCTGCTTTCCACTGGGCTGAATATACAAGGCTGAAGGATTCAGTTCCTCAAATTCCTAGAACAAATAAAAAACACACCATAGTATAGTAAAAAACCCCTACGTTGTATCTACCACAAAGAATAAAAAGGATTCAGCAAATCTCTAACAGGTTTTATGAAGGTGCACAACACCCAAGAGTTGGGTGCTCCAAATTCTTGCAGAAATGGCCTTATTATGAAAATCAACTCCTCTTCTGCCAGCAGCAAAATTTCTCAGCAATGCCCTTCTCCCCTAAAATTGGGCCTACACATGCAAAAATACCATCATAGGATCTAATCCTGCCAAAACATGCATTCTGCATCTGCTGAATAAAACAACAGATAGAAGCACTCCAGGCTGTAAAACTCAGCTTTCTCCTGGAATATAAAATCGTGGCAGTACCTTTCCAAGGGTTTGCGTAATCCACACAGTTCTTACTGAAACTGAGCTGAGACACGCAAATAATGGCACGGGGAAGTCTAAAGCACAAATGCTCTGGCTTACAGCTGGTGTGTCTATCCAAACACAATCTACCATGGTCATGCCATCCTGCACTGTATATTTCACCGGCAAAGCATGAGAGTTTTTAAACCAAGACCATTTCCATATCAACTTTTAATCCATTGCTAGAAGACAGGCTGAAAATATTTTGTTCTACTAAACAGAACATCTCTGCTGTATCATCAGATTCCACCTTAAGCAAAAAGTAAGCTCTCATCACAGAGTTAGACACTCTGGGACGCAGCCACAAAATGATAAGCTACAGGAAAGCAGGGAATACCAGTTCTGCTCTTCACAAAATCACTTGCTGCAAGGTAAGAATCTTCCCTTTACAGGCACCCAAACAGGGATTCTTCCTTTCCCCTTCCTTTCAGCAGCTCACGCCTCCCTGCTGACCTGGGAAGGAATGTTCTCTCCACAGACATCAGCATATCCCATATCCCTCAAGACAGAGTGGAAGTAGACATCATCCTTGGTGGATGTGTCACACAGGAAGAGGTACAGAACACCATCCACATATTCATCCACGATGCCCACAAGTTCCTTGAAGCGACAGAGATGCTTGAACAGGAGAATTGCTGCACTGGACCACGTACCCTGAAGAAACAACATAAAGTTACTATAAACAGGCCAATATCCACCACCTGAGACTTCTCCTTCTGGTGGGCACTTGTCAAAAGCCAACTGAGCTAGGCCAGGCTAGTGATAAACACAGGAAAGTCAGGCAGACAAGCTTCCCAGGACGAAACTAAACCAAACGATCCCAAAGCCTGCAATTCTCATTACACTGGGAATGCCCTTTCACCTACTTCCAAACATAGTTCAATGGCATTCACTAGTGATTTTATCCCAACTGCCAAAAATACAGTTGTTTGTTGGTTTTGTTTGTTGGGGTTTTTTTTAAATTCCTGGAATCACAAGACTTTACAAACATTAAAAGTATCAAAATTTATTAAGATGCTGCTAAGCCTCACCACAAGGAAAACTGTGATTAACCCTCAAGACCCAGGGGAAATAACTTTTTAAAAGCAACATCTTTAGAACCACAGAGGCAGCCACTCTGCTCACATGCTTTCCTTCAGAGATTATACTTCTCAGGTTTCTTGACCAAGAGGTTTCCCATCACAGAGAAACTTTCTTATGACCTCTATAACTCTCTGGCTGTGCTAACTGCATCAAACCAACTCACTCACAGCTCTGTCACAGAAGAATGTTTTAAAACAGAGGGTTGGAGCTACTAAGGTTTCAGAAGGACGTTGGGGAACTACTGGCAGGGAAAGGAACAAGTTTGCTGTGTTGCTTAACAGCAGCCATCTGTTTCTGCAAGAATATAAGCAAGAATGCCCTGATGGTAAGGAAAGCCAGTGGAAGGGTGATTGCTCGTAGAGCAGAGGCTTACCCAACACACTCTGCTGAACATAACAGCACCAATTCTGCTGGAAATAGCAACGGGATCTGACTTCATCTAAATGTTTGCCCTTAGCAGGAGAAAAAGACGACCTCTACTTGATAACTCCTGGACATACGTCAATAAACAAAACTGCATGTGGGCACGTACCTCCACGGGTTTTACCCATGCCAAGGAACACGGGATGGCCTGAGCAGGGAGCTTCGAGTAGTGCCACCTAAAATACACAGCAAAGACATTACAGGAAAAACAGGGATAAATCAGCAGGAGAGCAGAACTTCCTCCTCTTCTGGGTTTTAGGATCAGTTTAGGAAGACAGAAGCATACACTGGATTGTGCACTTACGACTAAAACCCAACAGCAGCTTCAGAAAACTCTCCATATCCAGAGAATGGGCACAGCAGAAACAGCAATAACAACCGGCTCCTTACGCAGTCCCTGGCCCAAGCACCTTCCCATCAAAACCCCTTGTGCAGACAAAGTTACAGACAGAGAGCCATGGCTTTTGAACCAAAGAATGCCAACGGCCAGGCACAAGGAGAGGCAAACGAGGGGGAAAACACAAAAATGGAAAATGTGCTGAACTGCAGAGAACAAGCACCTCTGACACTGCAAATACGTCCCACTCGAACTGGTGTGCCTTCAGGAGAGTGTGTATATCCATTTGTACAACCCAGGAAGGAGGATTAGGGAGCTTGCCCCGAGGTGACAGAAAGCAGCAAGAGGACAGACTGAGGAGTGAAGGCAGACACAGGGAAGGACTGAGCAGTGTACCCTGGGGGCCAGTGCTGGGTCCAGTGTTGTTCAATGTCTTCATTATCGACCTGGGTGATGGGGGAGAGTCTACCCTCAGTCTGCTGATGACACAAAACTGGCAGGAGTGGCTGATGCCCTAGAGGGTCAGGTTGCCATCCTGATGGATCCTGACAGATAGAGAAATGGGCAGACGGGAATCTCGCAAAGTTCAACAAAGTCCTGCCCTTGGGGAAGAACAACACCATGCATCAGCACAGTGTGGACCAGCTGGAAAGTGTCATTTTTACCAGGAGGGTGACCAAGCACTGGAACGGGTTGCCCAGACAGGTCATGGAATCTTCATCCTTGAAAACATTCAAAAACCATTTCAGCATGGTCCTAGGCAGCCTGTTCTAGACAGCCCCACTGAACCAGGGAGCTTGGACAGGATGACCTCCAGAAGCCTAATCCAACCTCAACTGTTCTGCAATTCTGCTGCCCACAGGCAATTTACTTACTTGAGGAATCTCAGACAAGACTTCTGGACAATTTGGAGGTGTCCATAGTCTGCGCAGAACACCTCTACTTCCTGGTCGTTGATCACACGGTGGATGATCACACGGTACCACCACTTGGAGACCATGACGCAGCAGAGCTGCCCAGGCCGCACTGCAGACTCAGGCATGATGTATTTATCAGAAGCAACTTTGTGTGAGTAAACATGTCTGTAAAAGATCATAGT
Organism: Eulacestoma nigropectus; assembly: GCA_013397775.1. NCBI lineage: Eukaryota > Metazoa > Chordata > Aves > Passeriformes > Eulacestoma > Eulacestoma nigropectus. The sequence continues at coordinate 651,559 of VZTE01003399.1, forward strand.
GAGGAAGTGCACTTAGTAGGATGCAGGAGATGAACAAGGAGAAATATATGGGGCATCAAAAGAATCCTGACTTTTCAAAGCCCCCATGACATGAATTTTCAGGAGTTGTTTTAATAGACCCTTTATATCTCTGTTCTCCCACACTTAAACTGAAACGGCAATAAAATTGCAAACCCAAACTTTTAACATTTGAATGATACTCTCGGGGTTCAACAAAATGTTAATTAATGGGGATTGATCAGAGGCTAAACACTGTCATCATAATCATTACTTTTTTACCATTACCTTGACATATCAGCATTTCTCATGAACCAGGTTCTTGGGTACTGGCCCAGGTGCAGTGTTGGAGGTGGAAGTAAAAGCCTTAACTGAGCACATTAGCAACAGCTGCACCAGACAAGACAAAGGAACCCTTCAAGCTCCTTTCCATAACCTTTCTGGGCTTACAAAGTTCAGGCTGCTAGGACAGAGACAAACTACAGGAACTGCTAGTGACCACATTTACTGCTTGTTAGTTAAAAGGAACAGGTAAGCGTTTTGAGTAGTGAGTGTTTCAGGACAGCACCAGCATCTCTGTACCAAGTAAGGAAGTCAGCAGTGACCGTCACCAAGAGCTGGGTGCCCTGCTCCCTCAGCACGAACACACACTGCCCTGCCATAGCATGCTCCCACCTCATCTCAAACATCAGATCCTGCAGTTTATAGGATGCTTCCGTGCTGCAGATGTGGATGTAGAACTGGCTAGGAGAGACGATGAATTCCACAATGACTCCCACCAAGCACCTTCTCTTCAGAGGTGGCAAACTGCAAAGGCTTTTGTCCTGAACAGCATCTGGAGGGATTTCTGGAGTCGGTGATAACTGCTCAAAACCTTGACGCTACAAAGGGATAAGTGGGAGGTGGCACTCAGATGTCTCGTCATGCACTGAACACACAGAATCAGCCTTTCCATTAATTTAAAAAAATAGTTCTGCTTTCCTGGGGACTTGTGAATTACTGAATATCAGAGAGCCCCAACAAATTGGACAAACCTAGATGAAAACCTTCCCTGTGATAGAAACAATCATTTTCACACTCTTTTTCTTACTTCCCTCCAGTGTTAAGAGGGGTGCTACAAAAACACTCTGCTTATATTCCTGAAAGGAATAAAGGAGAGGAATTGCAGTCACATCACATATTTGGACAAAAGTAGTGAATGGCTATTGCCAAAAAAGCAAAACAAAACCAAACCCCAAACCCAACCCACCTCTTTCCTGGATTTTACTGAAAAGATACTATTTCTATGTTCCATGACCACGAAAAAGTACATTATTGAACGAGCAAAACTCTCTGAAAATGATTCAGAAGTGACAGAAGACACAAATGCATCCCACTTTCACACTAGAGCTACTTCCCAGAGAAAAAACCAGTCACAATCTACAAATTCTGTTATTTTCTCACTTTAGACCAATTTGTACAAGTGAGCTGTTAGGACAGCTTTCAGTTTTTCATTATTCTAACTGCTGAAAACATTATTTCACTTGAAATGGTATGGACAGGAGCCTCAATCAGACATCAGCCTACTTTCACTGCCTCAAGAGCTTTCTTTTGCGCCAGCAGACAGCACTTCTCCAGGGATCAGAAGTCAAAACTACTTCAGTTTTACTCATTGTAAACACACTACAAGTTACCACTGCATCATACATCAGGCAAGGTGTGGGCAATTCATATTCCAGCACATTCCCCGTTGCTTACATGGCTAAATTCAACTGCAAACAATGGGGTTTTGCAAGAGTGGCTCTCTTATTCACTTTGTAAAGGTGCAGATCATAGAATCATAGAATATTCTGAGTTCGAAGGCACCCACAAGGATCATCAAAGTCCAACTCCTAGACCTGCAAAGGATCACCCCAAGAATCCCACCATGTGCCTGAGAGCACTGTCCAAATGTTTCTTGAATTCTGGCAGGCTTGGTGCTGTGACCACTTCCCTGGTCTCTCCTTCCGCAGACTGAGTAAAGCCTAATGACCTGCAATTTTTTGGAGGTAGAGACCTTGACTAAAACATTTGAGCTAAATAGTGAGTTAACATTTTTGAGTCTAAGAGCAACTGAGGGAATTCTGGCCTGAGCAGCAGCATCACCTCTAAAAAACCCTTACAATTTCACAAATTTCCTCTGTGTAGTGCCTGTGAATGGTGGCGTTTCTAAGGGACGATTTTGCTCTGAGAATGCTCTTCATATCAGACTGTTAAGGGCACACATGAGCTTTATAGCCTAGCTCACACGTTGTTAGTGACAACAGACATTTCTCTGAAAGACTCACAGGACGTGTACTTAAAAACACGCTCACAAAATGCAACAAAGTTATAAAAAGATAAAGCAGGAGAACACAGTGTAAAACCAGGCTTTGTAAGAGGTACGGCTTGCAAGAGTGGCTGACTCCTTGCCCCAGGCTGGACTGGCAGCTGCCAAGAGTGGTGCGGGTGACACTTTTCCTTCTGTCAAGGCAGCAAGAAAAAGCTCCTGAGAGCAGCAGCTCTGTATTCTTTCTCCTCCTTGGAACTGGGCAGACGGACTCAGCCCTTGTGCCTCATCTGACACTGAAAACACTTCCAGGATTATTCTCGGGATACCAGGCAGCAGGGCAGGGATCAGGTTGCATGTTTCCTCTCTACCTTGTAGCATCCCGATGAACAAATGTCCACTGCACATCCAAACTAACGCATTCCAAACTGCTTTCCTCCTCTTTAGAGCATTTTGAAAGCAAACCAGCAAACTTTGTGTTTCATGACAAACAGTAGTTGTACAAACATCTTCCAAGTCTTTTCTCACCAGGATCTTTAAACGAGTTCCCTCTGCAATTCCTAGGTACAAAAATCTGGGGCTACATAGACCATATCCCCCCTTTTAGAGCCTTCACACAAGCAGACTTGTGGTTTGATCTAGGGGAATTCCTGGTGGACCTCATCACACTAAAGCAAAATTTCTTTAAAGGATCAGAACAGGCCGCCAAAAATCTCTCAAGGGTATGTTTTATCAAGTGCTACACAAAGTCCAACTCATAGTTCCAGGCTTCCAAGCCCATTAGTACACAAAACACCAAAGTCAGAAAGAACCCTTGGGATTCTTCCCATGCCTGTAAGCTCCAGTTGTACAGCTGGGTATAGCCATAAGGCAAGCTTGGCAGAGGAAACAGCTCTAAGCAGAAGGATTTTCCTGAGAAAAAGAAGGCCTAAAGATGTTCAAAAGAAAAAAATAAAGGGGGGACAAATTCTGCCAAAAAGATTTGGCAGTTCAGAGCCTTTGCACCGCTATTCTCCACCCCTTTCTAAAAATATACTGCTAAACAAAACAGAACAATGATAATTTCCTACCAAATAGCAGAGTTGAGACTGCAGGAATCAAGGTCACTGAGGAACATTCCCCAGCTCTGTCAAACTGGTTGACACTGAAGCCCTGTCAACAGCAGCAGGGGAAATTTCACACAACTTGTCTCACAACAAAGTTATTAAAGTCCAGTTACAAGTAACTACACCAAAAGGTATCACCACTCTTGTAAGCAAGCAAGGTAACACTTAACTGGCCTTGGATGATCTGACAGACCTCAAGACCAGAAGGAGACAAGAAAAAGACTGACTTTGGACACCACATAAGCTATACACCAGGTCAGTATGAGTCTGGTCGCCTCCAGAGTCATCTAAAACAGGTACAAAAATGTTTGAAAGCAGCAGTGCATCAGCAATGCAAACTCAACAGAAACAAGGATAGTGAAAACAGTATCACCCCTTGGAATACGACATGAAAAGTCTACAGATCATTTGTCCAGCCACTTACTTGTTTGAGGTGATCCCCCAAGTCTACTGCTTGTGTTTGCACCGGCTCCGAATCCATCACAAGTGCTGCCTGGTGGAAGCTCTCTGTCTCACAGATGGGTTCCAAAGCAGGCATCTCAGCTGCAGACGCTGCTGCAAAGACAATAATTTACCTGCTATTCTTTGCTGGACTGATGCAGTGTTGCATATTAAGCAGTAAGGGAAAACATCAAAAAATGAAAGTCTGAAGGCACTGGTGTTGTTTTCCTCACTACTTGTAGCATTCATAGCCACCACGGTCCTGAGGAATCTCTGTGTCAGTAAGTTAGAACAAAACAAGAATCATTTGCTCTTCTAAGCAACCTAAGGGTTAAAATCCCTTGCTAGAATAATGCTAAAATGAATTTTCCCTGGGAAAGCTATGAATTTGGCAGGAACTCTATGTGATTATCCATCCTCTCCCATAGGTTTTATGGGAACGCTGAGGGCATCTGCAGTCCTGTCTCTTTTGTGGAACACTGCAGCTGTGCCTTTCAGGCCAGTGTTGAATCTTCAGTCTCAAAAAGTGTATGGTAAAGGCTTTACCAGCCTGCAGAGCAGACATTCAGAAGATCCTTCTAGTTTTTTCACCCGTTGCCTGGAATGACTAGAAATTCCAGTCTTACACACACATTCAGCAAGTCCATACTCCAAATGGGCTAATCATCCCTTCTTTCACCTCACACCAAAATAATAGTGGCAACATGACAGAACCTTCCAGCTAAATGCTCTGCTACCAAGACAACTGCCTTGTGACAGCTGCTCCTGCAGCACACAACAGCCCTTCTGTGCTAAACCCCAGGGGAATCAGGACTTCTACAGCAACTGGAAATGCAGCAACAGACACCTGAAAGGCAGGTGCTTGGCCACAGAGCTTGTAAGACCTACATGCACTCAAACACACCACCTCACCTTGCAGCATCTCTTCTTCCTGTGCCTCATCTTGAGGCATCTCTTCTTCCTCAGTCTCACCTTGCAGCATCTCTTCCTCCTGTGCCTCACCTTGCAGCATCTCTTCCTCCTGTGCCTCACCTTGCAGCATCTCTTCCTCCTGTGCCTCACCTTGAGGCACCTCCTCCTCCTGTGCCTCACCTTGCAGCATCTCTTCCTCCTGTGCCTCACCTTGAGGCACCTCCTCCTCCTGAGCCTCACCTTGAGGCACCTCTTCCTGTTCTATGTTGTTTGCCAAGTACTTCCTCAGGACCAGCAAGGAACCTGCCTTTGTCTGCTCAACGACAATGGAATCAGACATGCTTCTGAGGACTTCAAACATGGACAAAAATCCGTACTGCCTGTACTGGAATGCCCGGCCAAATCGTCTGAGGAAGGCCTTGTCGAAGTCCTCAAGCAGAAGTGGTGAGGAACTCAGCAGGTCCTGCAGCTCAGCCTTCACGGCGGCTGGCAGGATGGGAGTCCCGGCACTCAGAGCTTGGAAACTCTGTGGATTATTGGAGTTCTTGGTGGGAAAAGCAGCATTCGCCTTCGTAGCGGTTTTCTTTGATGCCTTATTACGTGTCTTCACCTTCTGGTTGGCAACCAGCTTGGCAATCCCTTTGGTGGAGTCATCTGCAATGGCTACAACAGAAAGAAATAAACAGACAACCAGAACGATGAACCATTAAAAGCTCTACACTGGCAAAGCTCCTCTTTGTTCCTTTCTTTCCTCTTCTCCACACCCTTTCCAGAAGCAGCTACCTCCTTCAAAAGCAACCACACTAAATCACGGCTGATTTCCAGCGACCTCTTCCTTTGCAAACTGGACTGAGCTATTTTTAAAAGCCAGCAACCAGTCTGCATCCTCATCCCCAGAAATTCAGACCAGGTAGGAAGGCAGGTCAAATTCTTGGATGCAGGATCACAAACAAAACCCAAGCTGCTGAGAGTTTTGCTGGGAAAGCAGAATCACGGCAAACTCTCGTTACAGAGCACCCCCTGCCCAGGAAAGGTCTCCCTGGAGAACAGCCCAGGTCTTTTCCAAGCTTCTAAACAACTTTTTCTCCTGTTACTGTAGCACTCAAAAAGCCCCCAACCATTTCACCCTTCCCAATCAACTCTTTGCAACTGCCACTTGTTTCCACAACTCTTCCCCAAAGAAAAAGAAAATGAAAAAGGCTCTTAGGATACAGGCTAAACTTCCTATGAGGTCAGGTAGGGAAACCTTCACAGCTTCTCTGGAGAGGCTCCACCCCTGGTTTTGGCTCCTGCTGTAGTCTGCATTTACAGGAAAAGTGATGCTTACCAGTTTCTAGTGTACCCATAAGGAAATGTCACCTCAGTTTCTAAACTAAGTGCAGAGTGCAAAAGTGTACAAAAATAACTAGAAGCCTGGGTGACTTCTTCAGGAGGGAAGAGCACAAAGGTGTTAAAAGGCAGATCAAAATACAAGAAGAAGTATCAAAGACAAAAACTTAACCAGAGTCGTATGAGAAACAGATTAACAGATACGTGACATAGAGCTCTGCACATCTGGACAACGCTTCACACCACTATGAGGTTCCAAACAACTCCTCCACCCACTTGGAAGCAAAACCTCACCTTTGAGGATTAAAGTGCCATTCTTAGAAGAACAGATCCGGACAACTTCAGGCATTTGTGTCACCAGCTCCAAGATGGACTGGAAGCCCAGGTCACGCAGAGGGAGAGGTTTGCAGACCATGGCCATGTACTGCTCCTCCAGCTGCTCCGGCGTCAAGCCCGCTTTGGCAGCTATCAGCATCGCCCTCACCTCCTTCTTCAGCACCTCCATAAGCTGCGCCTGCTTCGACGCCTCTGTACTACAGGGGAACACACGCAAGCAGACACAACTTACACCACAGCTGCTCAGAATCACGTGGAATTTTGACTTTTTCCCACTTAGCAGCTGAGAGCTGGCAGGGGTAGGTGGCAGCAAGTTCACCAACAACCCCTGTACTCACTTGCCAGCACCTCTGGAGTTTAGCGCACCCCTAAACCTCCGCCCTCTACAACCCCTGCCACTCCAGACGCCCTGCGCGTCCATACTGGTGCCCGAGGACACCCCATCCACCCCCGCGCCTCACTGCTCCCCGCAGAAACCCCTGTGACCCCCAAGGCGGGGGCTCGCCCCTCAGCCGGGCAGGCTCTCAGCCCCCCGCAGCCATCCCTGCTCCCCTCAGCGCCATCCCGGGCCAGCCCCGCGCTCCCACACGCACGGCGCCATCGCTCCCGCCTCCCCGCGCGCCTGCGCGCCGCCTTTCCCGCCTTTCCGGGGCGCGCGGGCGGGGCGGGGCCGCTCCCTCCGGCCGCCATTGCAGCGCCGCTGAGGGGGAGCGGCCGCTGCCCTCAGCGCTGGGGCGGGACGGGAGTTCCGCTGCCTCGCGGCTGGGGAGGAGTGGCAGGGAGATGCTGCCGCTACCTTCTTACAAAAAAGAAAAAAAAAAAAGATTGGAGAAGACCTCTGAGATGATTGCATCCAACCTATGACCCAACACCACCATGTCAGCCAGACCAGAGCACCGAGTGCGACGTCCAGTCTTTCCTTAAACACCTTCAGGGACGGTGACGCTACCACCTCCCTGGACAGCCTGTTTCAATGTCTAATCACTCCTTTCTGTGAAGAAATTCCTCCCTACTCTAACTTAAACCTCCCCTGGTGCAGCTTGAGACTATGTTCCCTTGTCCTGTCTCTGGTTGCCTGGGGGAAAAGCCTGACTCCCACCTGGCTACACCCTCCCTCCCGTCAAGTGGTTGTAGAGAGTGATAAGGTCTCCCTCGAGCCTCCTTTTCTCCAGGCCGAGCTCCCCCCAGCTCCCTCAGCCGCTCCTCACCAGACCTGTGCTCCAGACCCTTCCCCAGCTCCAGTGCCCTTCTCTGGACTTGCTCCAGAACCTCCATTGCTAATGTTATTAAGAGGAGTCTTGTATTTTGTAAGAGAAGTCTTGTGTTGTAAAGGAGTCTTTATATTTTTTAGTCCTATCGAAGAGGAAAATCCACAGTGGAGATACAAAAAGGTGTTAGGAAAGAGCCACACAGAACAGGACCAGTTCCTTCAACGTAACAATATTTAAAACCAGATGTGGTTATTAAGAGAAGTCTTGTATTTAGTCCCATCTGAGAGGAAAATCCACAGAGGAGACACTGAGTGACTTTCCTGAGGTCACAGTGTGGTAAAGTGAAGTGCAATGGCTGTTTCTTAAGGGCTCACAGATACCCGAGAAACCCCCTCAGCTGCACAGCTGATTTCCACACAGGAGTACTTTTTGGACTAAAACTGTAGCTGAACCTGTGGATTTTGGGACACCAAAGGTTGCAAACCCATCAGCATGTGCTCTTAAAAAAATCTCCTCATTCCAAAAGTTGGCAGCCAAACACATCTCCCAGGCATGGTGGAGTCAGGACCCACTGGTTGAATAAAAACATCAGACAAAACCAGCATATCGCAGGTTTGGGGGTGTTAAATATGTCATGGTGCTTTTGACAAGACACCAACTGGAATCCAAAACCAGACCTGAGCTGCCTTGTGCTGTTGCTGCTTGAAACATCACCTGCCTTTTCAGCAGCTGGAGACCATCTCTGCCAGTCCCATGTTGGCCAAGTGATAAACACCAAGTGGAAAAGGTTTCTGGAGCACTTCCAAAGAATATACACTGTAAACATTTATTAATTACACCCATTTACACGCAACTTTTCTCTGCCTTTAGCCCTCTCCATCCATCACTTCCCTGGTGACCTGCTGACAAGGCACCCAGCGCAGCAGAGAAAGCAGGCAGCTGGTGCTCCTGCCCTCCCTGTCTGCAATATCCTGAGTCTGGGTGCAGCACAAGTTTCCAATAAAACAGGAATCCGTGAAAAAACAAGATCAGCACCTCCCCAGCTGTCTTCCCAGCTCCCTGCAGCCACTCCTCTGCATCAGGGACTGGAATCCCTGAGCTCAGGCCTGCCCTGCTTTATGTCCCAGCTGTGTCTTGCTGTAGTGTAATTTCTAGCCAGGTGCTGATTTTTTTTAATACAGTTGGTGACTTTAAAAGTGTTTCTTCCACAGGTTTTTGCAGATGTCAACACAGGCTGAGCAGCATGAAAAGAGAAAGCTCCTGTCTTTGCTCTGCCATGCTCCTGCTGTGGAAAACTAGGGAGGCATTTAGGCACGAGCTCTTTTGGCAATTTAGATTCAATAGCTCTAACTCTGTGATGGCTGTCATATTAACACCCATTCAGGAAAGCTGGGACCAGTTACTTTCCCTCCTTGCTAAAAGGTGAGCCTAGAGAGAAGGGGGTTGCTGCCAATGTCCCTTCACAGTGCCAGTCAAAGGGCTTGTGGAGAGCAGAGGAGTGTGAGATGGTACTCACCCAGACATTCACCACAACACCCCCTCCAAACGCTCCTGAGTAAGCCACTGGTCTCGCCAGCAAAGCTTTTTCACCCTGGTGTCTATTCTGGGCCAGTCTCACGTTTTGGTATCTTTGGGGCCACATGCCTGACAGTTACTTTTAGGTTGCTTTTCAACAGCTTTGCAGAAACTATCTACTAAAAATCACCAGAGTGCTTCTGACTGTATTTTATGTCCAAAAGCAGGAAGATGCATATAGAATGTCCTCCTGGGGTCCACCCTGTCCAGGTCTAACTTTCCTTCCCATGTCCACAGCAGTGCATGGTGAGAGCAGAGCAGCTGGAAACAGCTTGCTCACTTCACTGTCCATTGTGCCTGACAAGCCTGTGATGAACTTGAAACGAGCTTCCTTGATGTGACACCTCCCCTTCTCTCCTCCCCTGCCTGCTTTCCTGCCTGCAGCAATAAATTCAAGCACGTAGTCATTCTACTCCCCAGGCAGCTGCGAGCTCCTCGGCGCAGATGAGGATGGATAAGAGGTCTCGGAGCTCTTCCAGGGAGTCTCATAGGAGACGCAGAGAGTCCCCAGCTACGCAGAGCAAACGAGAGAAGAGGGAGAGCAGCAGAGAAGGTGGCAAAGTAAAGGGAGATACAAAGCAGGAGAAAGCCAAGGAGACCAAGAGCACCGCGGGGACTGATGGCAGGGTGCATACCTCCACGGTGGTGGACGTGGATGATGTGGTGTCTGATGAAGAAATGGAGGCAATGGCATTGCTGGATAGTGAGCAGCAAGAGGAAGGTATGGCTTAAAGAAGGGAAGGGGTTGGAAAATTGGGCTCTTTGATGCTGGGTGGGTCACAGTGTGACTCTGCTCTCTGCGTGGTGTCATCAACCCACCTTGCACAGGCGTGGTTATCTCAGGGTAGGATATGGGAGACTCCAGCCAGCCTCCCAGCCAGCTTCTGCAGGTTTATCAGCACCGTCCAGCAAAGCAATGAACCTGGATACAAGCAGTTACATTCCCAGCATCCTTCACGCTTCAGCTTGCTGCTCCCCAGTTCTGTTCATGCTCTGGTCTCTTCCTTTTCTTGCTTGGCCTCCTTTTGGTGGATGGCACTGGCCTTACTGCCAGTTCATAGCCCAAAGGACCTCGCTGCAGGGAAGAACTGCCCTTGAGGTGCACATTGCAGCTCACCGGCTGGATGACCTTTAAGAGCAGCTCCTCGCCACATGTTTGTTAGGCACATTCCCAGCCTGCTACAATAGAAGGGAGCATCGTGATCCTTTTGGCAGTACAGCTGGGCCTGTTTGGACCCAGCACCACCACAGGCATGGCAGATGTGTATTACAAGAGCCAGCACCACTTGTGCCCTTCCATGCTAGCACCTCTGCTGCCCCAGAGTGACACAAAGGTTCACACTTGCTCCTGACTCCCTGGGAACTCGTTTTTCACAGCTTCCTCTTTCTGCCTCCATTACAGGAATTACAGCTATTGAGCAGTGCTTAGGAGCTCTAGTGACCACACAGCTTCTTGGGATCTGAAGCTCCCTCAGGACCTGGTGGTTCTGCAAAGAATTCCAAAGGCAGAGGGGCAGGGATGGAAGGGATTAAAAATGGGAGGGATGCTAACTTCACAGTTGGAAATCGTGGTCCACTCTCTGGCTCCATCTGTTTTCATGCCATACCTGCCGATTTTTCCCTCAGACAGGAGCACAACAAAGGGCAGCCAGAGCAAGATGACCCACACTCAGTTTGGGGAGATGTAGAAAGTAATATTCATCTGGGCTGACCACCCCAGTCAGCCTCCAGCACCTTGGGGTGACTTCTCAGAACACAGGAAAATTTCACTGGCACCAGAGGCTTCATCCTGCTGCATTAGGGAGCTAGGATGCAACTAAAATCCTATTCCAAAACAACCTGAAATACTCTGATAGAGAAGGGCACTTTGGGCTGTGCATGTTTAAAGCTCTCTCTTATTTACAATCTTTGTCTTTAGATCATCTTTCCAGATAGCCTTCAGGGACCCCAGCTCAGCAAAGTTGCCCATTCCAAGCCTTTCAACCCTGCTTGGTACCCCCAATTCTTCAAGGTAAAGTCTGCTCTCTAGTCAAGCAACCATGGAGAAGCATGGCTCAGTTTTTGTCAGTAAAGCAGAGACAAAATCTATCCATCCATCCTTGCAGCTCCTGGCAATCTGGAGCAGGGAGTGTTCCTTAAACTCACCTCCAGAGAGAGCCAAGTGGTTCAGTTACACTGACTCCAGGCAAAGGACAGCAGTGAAGCTCATGTGTGCAGGCACTAGTCAGTATTTTCAGAGCAGTCCTCTTCTAACATGGTCCTGTTGGGTTTCTCCCTAGGTGTAAAGTCTCCTGGTCTGGGTGTCTGTGAGTGGCTTTTGACCATATTGTCTTTCCTGTTCATCATAATGACCTTCCCCATTTCTGTCTGGTTCTGCATGAAGGTGAGAATAGCCATGGGGCCTCTCAGTATTTGGTGTCTGATCTGGATGTCACACGCTGATTCACCATGTGTTGGACATGAGCATAAAGTTTTTTTGGTCTAAGGCCCTATTTATACCTCTTCAACTCATCATTAGTTTTGTTTTATCCTTTATCACATGTTGCTACAGCACAGGGGGTCCAACCATTGCCTTTCAAATACTCCTGCTGAAATATAGCAGGCAGAAAATAAAGTTTTTCTTTTTAAAACAAATTGCAAGTCTGTTCACTTTCAGACACATCCCTCAGCCTACCTAGCCTAGAGATGGCTGCATTACAGCAGCAGGGTAAATAGGCTTTGAATTAAAAATTTTAAGAGAGATTTATCTCTCAGTTAATAGAAGATTTTCCCTCTTCCTCTCATTTTTATTCAGATTTGTAGCATGGCTACACGGAGGGATATTTTGATTCCCACCTCTCAGGAAATTTCACAATCATCTTGTTATCAGCAAGAATGTCAGTATTACAGTTCAGCTCTTAGACTGAGCACATTTGCCTTGGAGGGAAATGAGCAACATGGAAAATTTTAACTCAGGTTATTTAAGTTTGGCCAGGCTATAAGGAAACAAAATGCTGGGTCATTTTGGGAAACCCTGGGTGGGTCTAACATGGGCTGCTCTCACCAAATCTCTGTCTGTCACAGGGCTCCTCATATACAAGGCTGGCCAGCAGTTCTGGGCAAAGGGTACAGTGACTCAGTGACAGGTGATGCCACAACCTGCTGAAATCCTCCCTTTGCAGGGCTTTTCCAGAATAAACTTCCTCCCGTGCCAGCAAGGCTGCTTTTCCCAGGGCTACTTCCTCTGCTCCAGCCCAGCTTTTGTTTCCCTCTGCAGGTAGTGCGGGAGTACGAGAGAGCCATCGTTTTCCGGCTTGGGCATCTCCTTCCTGGCAGAGCCAAAGGACCTGGTAAGGTGTTTACTGAGCTCCCCCCAGCCACGCTGCTCCTCTTCTGCATGCCTTACCAAAGCTCACACGCTGGTGCCCTCCAAGCAGGCATGGCCAGACAGGAGATGGGATGGTTTTTGTTCCCTTCCTTTTAAGGGCCAGTAGTTTCTAATGGCTTTTCCATCACAGAAGCAGCCTGAGAGTTTGAGCCCTATGTATTGCTGCTCTTTTGTAGTTCTGCATGCTAAGTCCCTGTTCTCCAAAACAGAAGAGGTAATTTCTGTAGTTCTGATGATTACCAGCTGTCTTTCTCTTCCTCCCATAGGCCTTTTCTTTTTCCTTCCCTGTTTGGACACCTATCACAAGATAGACCTCCGCCTCAAAACTCTAGAGATCCCCTTCCATCAGGTATGGCTGACACCCCCTCTTTGTATTAATTTTGGGATCTTTTTAATGTTAAATCTGATGATTCCTACCTTCATCCTTGCAAAGAAAAGTTTGAGAAAAACATCTCAAAGTAACCTCTAGTTTGCCCAAGATCCGTCAGTAGCAGAGGTGGAAGCTACAAAGACTTGACCATCCAGCTCGTTTTCATCATTCTCTCAGTTGTGTGCTTTTCTGTGCTACCTTAGAGTTGCCAGAACCAGCTCCATCTCCCCTAACGTCTTCTACTTAGGTGGTGACCAAAGACATGGTTACTTTGGAGATAGATGCTGTCTGCTACTACCGGTTGGAAAATGCCTCTCTCCTCCTCACCACCCTGACCAGCATCTCCAGTGCCATCCAGCTGCTGGTGCAGACCACCACGAAGCGCCTCCTGGCACATCAAGCCTTCTCTGAGCTTCTGCTGGAGAGGAAGAACATCAGCCAGGAGATAAAGGTGCTTCCGTGGGGAAGGAGACAGCAAAGCAAGGGGTGAATTGAGGCTCCGCAAAGAAGCTGAGGTGGCCAGTCCCTCAGAGTCACAGACACTGGTTTGAAGAAGACTTCCACACTTGGAATCAGTGTGGACTCTAGTTAAATCACCCTAAACCCCTGGGGTAAACACTAATGGGAAGTGAGGGCAGTAATTTTATTTCTGAGGGGCCTTGCCCAGTAGCACACTGAACCTGATAAATCTACCTTACAGTCCTGCAATTAAAGTCTCTGCCCTGTCCTGCTCCCTGTTAGGGGCCTAGGCCAGGGCTGCTGTTTTCTCCATGCTCTAAAAATATTCCTCTTCATAGGTGGCTTTGGATGCGGTCACAGGCTGCTGGGGGATCAAAGTGGAGAGAATAGAAATGTAGGTAGGAAATGCCGGTAGAAGGGAATTCTCTGTCCCTTTGCAAGTACCTGTCCTGTGCTGCTCACTGTTGCCTGCTCTTCTTCCTGCTTTGCCTCTGGCCCTCTCCCTGCAGGTGTTCTGCAGAAGGTAGAGCCTCCCACCTTCCTATTTTCCCTGCCCTTTTCAGCCTCTGCCTCATGTAAAATTTCCACATGTAAGACTGTTCTTTCTCCTGCCCTGACAGCCAGAGCAGGATCCTCATCACCATTTCACTCCTGCTGCAGGCAGTTTGCACCCAATTCTAGTAGCCCAAAAGGCGTAGCAGGCACTGAACTCTCCATGTCCCACTCTAGATCAAAGGCCCTGGGGCCTCAGCACTGGTAGGGATGGGCTCATCACTCAGGTCTGTGCAGGAAGGTGGGACTCACTCATCACATAGAGGGACATGGAAGAGAGAGCCAAGCAGTGAATGAATACAGCTGTGAACAGAACATTGCTGTGTCTGTCTTGAGAGCAGTCTCCTAGTGGAGTCTCTGCTGTCTCACAAAGACTGAGCTTAAACTATAAGCCTCAGAGGCACAAAGAGGTCTCCCTGCTGCCTGGTGATCATGCAAGCCTGGTCACTAGAAAACCAGGCTGAAAGAGAAGGTTGGGAATGGAGGTAGAAGGCTAAAGAGAGACACGCAAAGAGGGACACGCAGGGGGCAAAGAATATGAATGAGCTGCTCTGCAGAGACTGACTGAGCCCATCCCAAGCCTCAGAATGACCATCCAGTGCTGCCAGGAGAGCCAGGAGCCCAGCTAATGCCTGTCTTTGCTACCACAGCAACAACGTGCAGCTGCCTGCTGAACTCCGGCAGTCCCTGGCTGTGGAAGCGGAGGCCCAGAGACAGGCCAAAGTGCGGGTATGCCAACACCTGAATACTTCTCATCTCCTTCCAAAGCATTCCTCCTTCCTTTCCCACCTCTGGTTTGAGGTCCCTGGGACATGCCACACAGGCACACAGCTCTGGGTTGATGTGTTTCCTTTAATTCCTGAACAAGAGCTGAGTCTAACAAGGGGAGCTCAGTTGTGAGCTCCGATGGGCCAAGTAAAAGCATGCTAGACATGAGCTTCCAAACTTCTGGCAGTGGCAAGAGGTCTAGTTACGTGCTGTGATCTTTGAGGAGCAGGAATGTTATAATCACACTGACCCTGAAAATTTCACCATGGCAACCTCCATCTGTAACAAACAGTCCGTGCCCCCTCGCTCCCAGCCTCACAGAACCTTCCTTCTTCCCCTGCTTGGCAGGTGATCGCTGCTGAGGGGGAAAAGGCTGCTTCCGAGTCCCTGCGGATGGCAGCTGAGATCCTGTCCAGTGCTCCAGCTGCTGCTCAGCTCCGTTATCTCCATGCACTGCACTCCCTTACCACAGAGAAACCTGCTGCTTTCATCTTGCCCTTGCCTCTGGATGCCATGAACCTGGTCTCTCCGGCTGCCCACAGCCCTCCAGCCGTGAGCAGCCTCCTCACAGGCACCACAAAGCTCCCAGAAAATCCAAAAGACAAGAAGGACTCACCCATGCTCTGAGAGAAATGGTTCCCACATTGCTCCTGCTCAGAAAGGAGCAAGACGGCTGGCCCACCATCAGGTTCTGACCTGGAGGCAGGAGGGAAAGCAGCCTATGCCTGCAATATAAAGTGGATTGTACATGGAAAAAGCCTCTACTTGTTTTGGAAAGGAAAAAATGTGGAGTATAAGGAGCAGGCCTGGCAAGTGTGTGAACAGGGGGTTGAGGGAAGTGGGGTGTCACCCCTTCCCCTCCACAGAGCCAGATGCACCTTGACACGTTACAGCCCAGCTCCCAGGGTCTGATCCATCTTGCCCCATCACCTTGGAAGGAAGGACAGACCTTCCTCTATGTCCTTCCATGCCCCCCATCCGCAAACCAAACAGCCGGGCAGGTGGGAGTGGGAGCACGACAGTCTGTGGGGGAACAGCAAGGGGCTCAGCACGCAGGCAGGATGCTGGGTGCTGCAAGGAGGGAAAGAGCTGGGTCCTGGATATGGGATTTCAGTAACCACCCACATACATCCACACAACCAAGGCGTTCAGCCCTAGTTCTGAAGTAGGAGGAAAAGGAAGAGGAGGAGAGACCAGCCTTTAAGGCTTGGTGCTTCCCTGCCGGGCACATGTGCTGTGCAGAGGAAAGGCTGCGCTGCTGCTCGCTTCCACAGGGTGGTGAGGCAGGACAACGTCTGAGCTCGGGGGCACTTAAAAAAAACTGAGGTGACCCGTTTAACCAACGCCTACTGAGCTGACAGGGGGGATCCGGCACCGCTGGCTGAGAGCCTCGGGAACTGTAACACTTTTGCCCACCTGCAGCTGCCTTGGTAACTTTCACACATAGACAACGAACAGAGAGAGTTCTCAAAAATCCTAGAAGCCACAAACTCCTATGTATCTTTCCTGCCTACAGCCGTTTGAAATGGCCAGGAACCTACAGGTATTGCAGTCCTTTCCCTTGGCAAAGATCTGGAGCATTGTCAAAGGAAATATCCCTGCACTCAGATTCTCTGATCCTGGTGCCCTTTGTGTGGACGTCAGCTCTGCTCCTGCCCTTTTACTTGACCTACAGCATCTCCCCTTGCTTCAAGGCAGATCTCCCTGCACAGCCATTCCCAGCACCACTGTTCTGCTGGTGGTGTCCTGTAGAGGTCAAGATACAGGGCACTTTGTGGCCCTTCTCTCAATTGCCCCCACATTGTTGGCCATTATGCCCGTGCCTAGCAGAGGTTACCCAGCCAGTCTCTCACTCCTGAATTTTCACTTCTTCACAGCTCTTTGCCTGCTGGTAACACTAACTGCTCCCATGATACTCAGTCTACAAGTACGTGCCAGCATCTTTACAGCAAGGACATCTGGCCAACCAGCCCCCTTACAAGTGGCTGAGGAATGGTAAATATCCACCTCTGAACTTGTCGGTGACCACACAAGCACCTGAGTTCCAGGTGTAACCTCCCAGCTACATCATTTGCCACTGGAACCCTCCCAGGGGAGGGGGCAGCAGGATCTCTGTGGCTCCTGCTGGTGAGCCTGTGATAGATCTCAGTAGTGATCTGCTCATGGAAAATTCGCTCTGGGAAGTTGAACAGCTCTGCCATCTTCCACTGGGGAACATGAGCTGTGTAGTTACTCCTCTAAAGCTGGTTCTGGTTATTTCTCATGCTGCTGGAATAGGCCCTTCTTTCCCAACCTCAAGGGCATAAGGACAAAAGAGCATACTACTACAGAGTGAGCTGCAGCTGATCCTTTCTCTGAACACTGCTCTGGCTGCATTTCTAACTCTGTGTAAAATGATCCATCCCCACCAAGATTCTTGGCACAGGAAGGACCAACAGCTTTACAGACAATGTCTCAAAGGAGCAACACTTAGCACAAGAACTGACTGTCAGGAGACACGCAGCACTACATCAGGGAACACCCATTACCCTGTTTGCACTTGTATCTGCAGAAGCCAGGCATAAGTTTTTCAAACATGTAACTTTCTTACAGAAAGGCAAATTATAGCTAAGAGCATCCTCAGCTCCAAAAAGCATGCCTTGTACCAGCGGGATCTTCTCTCTTCTACATATACAGTGCCAGCAGAAACTTGTCATTTTACCATCAGGAGATATTATGTTCAAAAGCCTTGCAGAAGGAAAACATAGTTTAAAAATGTACTTAAGGATTAGTGGTAGAAGAAGTTTCCAAGAGAGAATTTACTCTGAGGGAGTGGGCAGGTGTTGTCTGAGCTGATGTAATTTCTGACAGTTTCACTGCCTGCTCTTCCAAGCTGTAGCGGGTTTGGTTCGCAAACCGGGCGGAAACACCAATTTAGTGTAGTGGTTTGATCACATGCTTTTCACTTTGTGAGATAAGGATTAGAAGAAATGAAAAGCAGGCCTAAAACTTAAAAGAATATAAAGAAGTTTATTACTAACAGAGTTTAAAGTAACAAGAAATAAAAAGAAGTGAAAGCAAAACCCTCTTCCCTCCAGCACTCTCCAAGCAAAAACTGCCCCCCCCCCCCCGCACTCTCCCCTCCTTTTACCACCTCGCACAAAAGGTAA
>VZTE01003399.1:669693-710882 GCA_013397775.1 Eulacestoma nigropectus
CAGCTTAAACACAAGGGCTTCTCTGCTTCTTCACAAACCTCTAAAAGCTGCTTCACAACTACATGGCCTGGCATAGGCATTCTCTTACATCTTCACAGGCTGCAACATAAATTCTCGCAGGCATGGATTTTCATCTTCCATACTTTTATAATGATTTAAAGAGTTCAGTCCTCCGCAGCTGCTAGAAGGGGTTTTAAGATTCGCGCTGGAACACACACACCCTTTTCTCCCGCCGCCATCTCAGCGTCGTCCCACGTGACTGACTTTCTCTTTCTCCCTGACCGTGCAGCCTCCATGTTCTTCTCCCTCACGTCTTTCCTCACGGGCT
Organism: Eulacestoma nigropectus; assembly: GCA_013397775.1. NCBI lineage: Eukaryota > Metazoa > Chordata > Aves > Passeriformes > Eulacestoma > Eulacestoma nigropectus. Next base: position 670,022 of record VZTE01003399.1, read on the forward strand.
GCGCTGATGTTCAGTTTGGTGCGAGCTGTGCAGGCTGGAAAAGGAGGCTCCGCTGGTCCCGCTGGGTCTGCACGGGCTGCATGAGGGAGAGAGGAGGCTCCCCTGGGCTGCATGAAGGGGGAGGGGAGGCCCCTGCAGTTTCAGAAGCCGAGCCGGATGGATTCGGCTATCGAGCAGTCCATAGTTAGTTTAGCTGCTTGCGGCTCTGAGGGAAGGGAGAGGGGTGAGGGGGGGGCAGGCAGGAGCCCAGGCCCGGCCCGAGCCGGGCCCGGAGGCCGCCCGGGGCTCCGAGGCCCCCGCTCCTCCCTCAGGAGACCGGGAACTGAAGAAGAACTTCCCGCCCTTGCACGGGGTTTAAATATGCAAAATTCACAAAAGCGCATTGGCTTAAAAGCTCGTCAATCAACTCAGTTTCAACCCATGACACAAGCTGAGAATGGGTCAAATTGCAGAGTCATCCTGACTTTTGTACATTTTCCTCCTAATCAGACAGCTGGTAGCTGGATCATCTGAAGCTCAGAGGATGAAGAGGGTAGCCATTATCATATACATAACCAGGCCATGCAAAAATCTCTTGATAGGCAAGGGAAGAGGTGCAAACAACTTGCTTGCATGATCCAACAGGGATGAGGAGAAGGAAGTAAAGCAGCAGGAAGAGATCAATGAGTGCAAACAGGAGGGGCACAGGCAAGAGAGATATGTTGAGTAGAAAGCTGAGTTAGCAGTAGTTTTGCAAGGACGATGAACTGCAAAGGTATTAGAACTGTGAGAGGAGGCAGAGGACAAGCAAGACATGTGGAAGTGGTAGAGGCAGGAAGAAGAACAGCATAAATGCTGAAATGGCACAGAGATGTCGGGGTAGCAGGTAAGGAGTGACAGCAGCGGATCAGGGTGAAACGCTGCTGGGCATGGGCACTAAGACACTATTCAGCCATTGCTGTTATTCAGTGTTTGCTTTTTCTGGATCCCTTGGGCTTGCCAGAGGTAGAAGCTTTGGGACTTGAGCAGGCCATGACTTCTGAGATACTTTCTTGGAAAATTTTTCTGAAAGAAAAAACAGCAAGCCAAAGCCATTAAAAATACCACAGAGTTAAAATGTGCCCAAGGTATCACATCCTTAACAAACAAGTTAGCCCCTCCTCCCATTTTGAACTCAAAGAGACAAGATACACTGGGAAGAAATTTTAATTCCCACTCTTTCCCCTTCTGCACATTTAAATCTTGTGGATCTAGTTGGGAAAGGACACAAGGAAATGCTTTCATGCACAGTAAACTTGTGACCTAAGGAGCTCACTGCCACACCACGTGGGCAAGAACAGTAGGTAAGCAGCGTCCAAATACCTCCTGGAGAAAGCAGGAGTGTCCTGTGTTATAAACACAAAAGGTCTGTGGCCTCTGGAACATAATTTCTTTTCTAATCCAAAATCAGTGATCCTAAACAGATCTTCTTGACTGTAACAGGGAATACTCACTCACATGATGCCATTTACAGTGATCCCCTAGATACAGACCCTATGTCATATGTCAAGATCAAAATTAATTTCTGTCAAAACCAGACCATGTTCAGCAGTTTTTTCTGCCCTGATCTAGAATCATGTTAAAAGCCTCCTTGTTTGACCACTGACAGAGTCGAGACAAAACCCCAGGATGTGTCCAGTAGGGGAGGGTTATGCATTAAACAGATGGGTGAGGTTTCCTCAAAGATTGCTTCAGTCTCCAAATCTGGAAAAAGGTTCAGAATATTGATTATCCTGACTTTGCCTTTCCTTATCTGTTGCTTCTTGGGTGACTTTCTCATCTTTCTCCAGCTTGCACTCTAGCTCTTGATTCCCTGCAGAGCTTCTTCCTGCTTCTCTTCAAGACCTTCAGATCTTTCCTCTGCATTCTGAGCACGGATCTCTGTTTCTTTGAAACACAGAAGCAAAGTTAATGCAAAAACCTGAAATCTAAGGAGCTGCTGGCAGAAGACCCAAGAGAAAGATTTAGAGGGCTGAAGAGTCCGGTGGGATTGGCTGACTCTATAAAACATGCTTATGGTTTCAGAGAAGGGCATTGTTAAAAGATCTACGAAGGATTTCATGACACATCTATGTAAACCTTGCAAATTTAATTAATTTTAAAATTCAGTGTTTGCTAGCAAAGGCTGAGATGCTGATCTTCGTTGTGAGAGGATAAAAATGGAGCAGAGTCAATTCTATTAGCAGAGCTAATGAGATGGGGTTTCCCTGGATAATGCAAGCTCTCAGACAAAACAAGTATGAGGGAACATAATTCAGAGTGCCTGAGCCTGCTTAGGCATGGAAGAAGTCACTACCAAACACAAACCTCGATGTGATTCTGCACAGAGACACTTGGGTGTCCCTTCGCTATGTTCCCCACACTGAGGCACGATATTGCATGGCTGCACCTACCAAGCTTCAGGGGACTGGCAGGCCATGGAAGGGCTCAGCTGCATTCACACAGCACCCTGCAAGTGCAAACAGGACCTGAAGAATTAGAAGTCTTGCAGAAAACCATTGTGAGTACCTCTCAAGTGTCCAAGACATTCAGAGTGAAAGGAAACACAAAATTAAGCCATCAGATATTGGATGAAGCAGAGAGCAGAACCAGCACCTGCCTGAAATGAAACCCTGCCCTGCTCAGGCCTCCAGCACGGGACCAGCACTCAGAGCAGCTGCACTTGCAGACATTCCAGTGCTGCCAGGACTTCAAACTCTTCCTGAGGAAAGGGAGTGGAGGACTTGTTGGCAGTCGCCTCCCTCTGGTTGGAAAGGGGAAAACCTCTTCTTAGGTGAACATGAAACCAACAATGCCACATTTCATCAGCAGTGTGTGCCCGGTTTGATGCTGGCGTCTCAGTTCACAGTACCAACCGAGGCAAGAGCTCTGTGTCAGCAAAACATGTAAAACCAGAGGCTAGTTCAGGCACTGAACACATCTTGGCATTAAAAATAGACTAAAATCCTTTTCTGATGCAGATATGAAACTCTCACTGGCTCATAGTCTTGGATTGCTGGTGCAATCACTGGGTTACAGAGGTTGGACATGGCTGTAGCTCGACCAGGAGCAAAAAAACCCCAAAACACACACCAAAATGTTCAGAGAACAGAAAGAAACAGCTCCTCACAGGGTCCAACAGGCATAAGCCAGCTTTCAACCATGGTTTTTCAGTAAAAGTAACTGTTGAGAGGCTCCCGCTCTACGCCTTGGAAGGTAATTGTGATTTCCAGGGATTTATCTCTGTAAAACAAATCAAAGTCCGTAGAGAAATGCTCCTGCATCTTCCACTGTCACTCAGAACTAGCTGCACACCCCTAAAGCACGAAGGGCAAGGCATGCTCAGGAATGCAGCGTGCTTAAGGAGTGAGACTGTCCAGTGACAGTTTGCTAAACATCCCCAGTTCCTGTACCTCTTGGCCGCACTCTGGATGGCTGTCTGGCCAGGGAATGACTGCAAAAAGCAGGCCCTATGACTTCTGGAGAATAACTTTACCAAAGAGCACCATCCTGAAGGCTAATGGACAAAACAAGATCCCAGGAGGCCGCAACAACTTAAACTTCTGCTTCCCTGTGTTGTGGGATCCCTCTGAACCTCTAAATCCTCTCCAGCTCCTCCCATGTGCTCAGCACCAAACCATTTTCACCCTCCCAGCCTCTGCAGATAGTCCTGGTTCAGACTACACACATCACCTGTTCCTGGTCCCACGAAAGACCTGGGGCCATGGCAGTCATGTGCGGGTCAGGAGGACAACTTGCAGCTGTGGTAACTGTGCTAAGATTATTGCAAGCTGCAAGAAGAGAGGAATCAGAGACAGCACCAGCACCTTGCACTGCCCCAGCAGGTCTGACACGAGTGTTAAATGGGGTCTCATCACAGAGTCTGAGTAGACAGATAAAACCCCCCACCAAGTCTCTGCCAACAGGCTAAAAACATCGCTGTAGTGGAGACTCCTACCCCTGTAACCAAAATGACATCTGATTTCAGAGACTTCAGGTGGATGTTGGAGTCATGCCCTACATATCTGATCATGTCTGCAAAGGCTTTGCTGTCCTCGGTCGGATAATTCATACCAGCACCTGGCTGCTGCTGAGAGAGAAAAGGGCATAGGAGAAAAGGAGAAAAGAAAAGAAGCAGGAGATACCACTGGCCTGGTGGCATTCAGGGCAGCTGTAGGGCCACGTGTCACATCACACACTATGAGTAACAAATAAAAAGGTCCTGCTGGGAAGTATCACATTGCAGCTACTACAGTCACCTGCCTAATAGCAACTTCCTCTTTCACTTCTAATCTTTCTTTCTCTGTTACAGATTTCCTATTGGTGTTAGCATCGTCACCTTCAAGCTCTTCTTGAGTTGAAGAAATTATAGTGTCCTTAAACCTAAGCTTTAGTTGCAATTCCTGTAAGGCACCCTCAGGATCAGGTTACTGATATGCTCCATTTGTCCATCCAAATAACCTAGGCAAAGCCAGCTGGTCTCTGACTTTCTCTTGCACATATTTAGACTTAAACTCCAGCCACCTCAGGAGTCCTGAGTATAGATATTTCTAAACACTAGTGAACATGCTAATTACTTAACATTGCATCAGCAGGAAAAAAAAAGAGAGGCAGCATGAGAGCTGCAGCACTGGCTGTGCACTGGAGTCATGAACAACATCACTGTCTTGGGATTGAGTTCAGAACCAATGGAAACAAACTGTCCAAGACAATAAATCTAAATCCATTTCCTTGTCATCTGAATGTAACCTGCTTTTTCATGAAAGCAGGCTAATGCCAGGCCAACCATCTATACAGTGCATCTCATTGTCACAGGCAGTCTCAAACATCCTTCCGCACAAGGAATTAAATCAGAAGCTCAACCTGATCTCCTGCTCAAGGCAGCCAGGATTGCAGCAAAAGTCCACCTCAATGGGTGAAGCAAAAGCCATCATGTACCATGGGGAACTGATCTGCCAGGAGGGTAAAACTGAGATACTCACAGGACAAGCCGTCTGCTGTCACATCACAGCAAATCCACCAGCCACAGGACCAGTTTCCTGTGCAGTCCAGTCACCTGCACAAAGCACCAGAGCAAACCTAAACCACTAATGGAATGACTGCTCTTGCCAAGTAACCTGAAGTCAGTGTATTTCACATAAGTCAATGTCTTCCCTCATCCAATTTGCAAACTGATCTAATGACAGAAACGTTTGGTTTTACTATTTTTTTCTTCTATATTCATTACAGACATATCTTCTTACTATGGATCTATCCTTCTCCCAGTTCTTGTTTAGGATCATATGCTGCTTATCAGCCATGTGGTGCGTCCTCATGTCCAGAATTCAGCAACAAACCAAAAATCACACACCACACTGCAACCCTAGGAGAGAGACTCCTTAGGAATCTACAGCCCTAGGAGAAGGAGGTAAAACCACAGGGAGCCAGCAGGCACAGCTGCTCTCCGAGCAGGAAACATTCCAGAGGAAATGCTTACTAACAGTGAAACAATAAATTTGTGCTCATGCACTGCACTGGAGACCTTGCAGCTATTTTTAGAGGAGTTCTCCTTTGCTCTTTTAGCTGGCAGAAAAAACCACAACTCAAACAGGAAAGAAAGTGTCAAAAGAGAAACAAGTATTCTTCACAACTGTGCTCTGGCCAGAGGGAGACGAAAGGAAAGACTGGATACTAGACAGAATGCTCTTATCCCTAGCAACTGCAATCTTGCACTTTCTTTTTCATTAAGAACATCATTATTCAAGGATGGAACCCATTGCTGAATCATCTGAAAAAAATCCCTAGGTACCACCAAAGAAAGCCCCAAATCAAGAAGCAAAGTGACCTCTAGAGCACCAGACCCTAAGGATCTCCTGTCTCAAAGATATCTCTTGCTTCCCAGCTCAACCCCCCCCAGTATGTGTAAATACACCATATGCTGGAAACCTGACACAGGCTTTTTTGTTAATGCTCTAGCTGTGGGCAAACCTGGCATTCGTAAGGAATCTTGCACATACACATTATCTATGTGTTCTGCAAATGATTTATTTCTTGATGATATTTACTAAAAACCATGGAGCACCATGGAGAGGAATATGCCCCCACATATCTGACTCTATATGAATCACTCATTTTCCTTTTTTTTTATTCAAATGTCAAGATTTCCAAAGCAGGTGGCAGTTCTGAGGGAGATGGGAGTGTTCCACGAAGGATATTGAAATCTCCAACTGTATCCACAGGTATTGCCAAACCAAAGCAGATGAAAGGCAGTCACCAATCATTTTAACACTTCAGCTGATCATGTTTATCCCACTGCCACTTTCCTGCACCAGGGGCTCCACAAAAGACATTTTTCAAGCCTAGTTTTCTGTACAAGGCCAGCCCAGATCCAATTAACACCTCTGTCCTTACAGGAAGTGTGGTTTATCATCACTCTCAGCTTCATGCAGTGGGCTGGAGCCTGTACAGCTCCTGACTGCATCCACCTGGGCCAGTCAGGCAGGAACCTTATGATAAAATGCTGGGAGCTTGGCTTCACGCATGCCAGGACCTCACTTCAGCTTTCACACCTTGAATACTTCTCCCCAGTGCTGTCAAAAACCTAGCTGTGCCTGTGGGGGAGGAAAATACAACCTTTAATTGTAATTCCTTCAGCCAACAAAAATAAAGCTGGATTCTGTGAGGGATGCCAAGAGGGATGAACCACCTGTGTGGGAACTGGCTACACTTAGGATTAAGAATGAGCTGTTTAATAAACACTGAATACAAAGCAAGCTAAAAGAAAATAGGCTTGATGTAAAGCCCTGACTTCTTGTCTTGGCAGATTTGGCTCCCTCATTGCATAAAGGCTTAATAGAATTCTTTTCAAAACAGCTTAGCAGTTATAATCACATTCTTCAAAGGTGCAGGTGATACAGTATGAACAGATGTGCAAAATGCCTGGATAAGGCAGTAAATTACTTGTTCATTGACTTACCTGGCACATGCTGATGGATATTCCCTGTTTTTTGGGGAATATGCTTGAGATGTAACAATGCTTGCTTTTGATAGTCCATGTTTAACCTTAGTTAAAATCCTGGGGAGATCTTGGTCTCCAGGACACCTTGTAGCAAAGCTGGCATGTTAAGCACATGGTGGCAGTGGCAGGTTTTTTGTATTTCAATGATTTTGGTGCATGGCTTGTTTTCCTCACTGTACAGCTGTGGAGTAGGGCTGGTTAACTTCTCTGGTTTGGGAGGAGCGCAATGAAGCAGAGTTGGGATGTGCAGACTGGTGAGAAATGGAGTCATTTAGAATGTACAGAATGGAGTCTTTTTAGAATGCACAGTGGGAGCTCCACAATCAGGCATTAGTTTTGAACGATCGGGAGGCCAAAGAGAAGCAGTAGGAATGATAATTGTTTAAGTTTTCCTGCTGTGCAGCATCAGCTTAAGGGGAAAGAAAAGGTAGGTCCCAGGAGGGCAAGGGGTGAGGGAGAACAGTCACTTGGGAACACTTCCATGGGGGTTGGCCATATGAGCCCTTAAAAGTATTTTGTTATCCTTACTAAATAGCAGCTTGCTTTGGGAAGGCTGTCTGTGTCATTGCATTGATCTTAAAACTTAACTAAAACCCAACAAAAGAGACACCTAAATGGAGCTCACTGGAGGGGTCACTCTAGTCCCAAGTGCAAATTTCAGAGTAAAAACACACCTTATCCTCACAATGAAGGTACTCTGTGAAGGCTTTAAGAAGTGATTAAGGAAGACTGAATAAAAGCTAAGACCTCAAGCCAAACCTTATAAATTTCCTGGAAGTACTTTCTTACATATCCTTTCTAAAGCAATCTCATCTGTCATTGTTCTCTCTCCCTCTCTCATCCTTGTCATCAAAACCTTTGTATTTTTGTCACATGCTCCTTGAGACCAGGTAATTAGGTCATAGAAGATAATAAATACTTCAGGTAACTGAGTGCCCTTGCCTTACAGGACAAAATTACCATGTTCTCAGTATTGTCTCTTACCTGTTCTTTATAATCTCTCTCATTTTCACTGTTTCTTACCAAAGAGGCAGTGTAAAGGGAAGGGATACCTTGTGTTTTCTGCTGAAAGGCCATTCATTACACTACAATGCAAAAATGAATCCAAGCCTTGTATGGATCAAGAGAATACTTTCCCGTGGCTCAGTTCCCAAAGTCTTTGTGGAAATGAGCTAAGATTTCTTTGTCTGGACTCTGCTGGCTGAAGCAATGTTGGATCAGATATCCACGCTGAGCCTGTGCTCAGACCATGGCTAGCCATGGAGGCTTCTGACAATCTGCTGTTAACCTTTTGCCATGCTGGTGTCTGGCCAGTTCTGGCCCCGTTCCTTCATCTTGCTCTCCCTTCCTCAGGACAACCACTTATTTCTTTCCTTTAGCTGTCTCAACTCCTTTTGTAGGCTGAAATATGGCATGTAGCGTAAGATAATGTAGGGAAAAGGACGGGATATCCCTGAGTGAAAGAATAAGATGACAGTACGAGAAGCAGCTCAGCAAACCTGGGTAACATACGTGCAGTTTCATTTTAGTCTGAATAAAGGAAATAAGATGATTAAAAAAACAGCAGAGATGAAACACTTTTGAAATCAGGAACGAGTCAAGGTCTTGCAGAGGCAAAGGTTGAAAAGGTTAGTTGCAAATTACTCAACAATTTTTTGTTATCTCACACAGGAGATGATAAATTTCTATCAACAAAGAAAACATTTATTTACATACTTTATTATCAGGATAATTCAGTATCTAGATGAAGATAACTTTGCATTACTGATAAGGTAAAAAAAGTATTACCCTCAGAGAGTGCTATCTGGTTAATGATCTTCAAAGTGATGTTTTACTTTACATTTGAAAAATCCATCTTTTCCTTTTATTTTCTTTTCCATAAATCATCCACATAATCACAAACCACCCACTCTCCCACTGAACATATGACTTCCCTGTGTCATATCTGCACTGTGTTCTTTGCACTGCATCACGTTTAAAATTACAGAAATTCTTTTCACCTGTGGCTGCGAATCAAGTTTCTTGGAGTTTATCCCTTGAATGCTCTTGATTCCCAGCACATGTCGGGGGGTCATACTTGAGCTTTGGAAAAGGCCAGTACACGTTGTGTCAACTGGTCCTTTATTACCTGCTACTTTCCTGACATCCCCAAGCAAAGACTGAACTGCAAAATGAGTTATTCCTTACCATTCCCCCACTTTTCCTTACATTGGAGTCCCAGTAGAGTTTACATGCCCTTTGGTTTATTTCTTCCAGGGCAGGCTGCCATGGAGATGATGCCTCCCTACTGCTCTAGGTCTGCTTTTAGCATCTGAAAGAAGAGCACAAACCTGCCATGCCCCAAAAGCTGGACCAGCCTTTGGCCGTGCCAGAAAGGTCATGGAAATCAGGTAGGAGAAGTGTGAGGAATCCACGAGCATAAATATGCCACAGTGAGTAGGGAGCACAATAAATTGAAAATCTACTGGTGACAGTTCTGAGCATTTCTACTGATTGATGGAATTTATCAGTCAGCAGAGCTGTTGATCAGATAGTGCTCAAATGGGACTGAGCTTAATGCACTGGCTGAACTATGGCATTGGCCAATCATAACTTCTCATGTGTGGACTCTCGAGCTTCAGCATAAGAGGTTTGAGCTGAAGTGGTTTTGTTCACACTTGTGATGGACTTAGATGCTCCCTGGGGCTCAGCTAGCACAGGGTCGTTTGCTGAGCAAACACTGCTCGTTATGTGTTCAACCCCCCAAAATCTTGCATTTATCAGCTTTTGATGTCTTGTAGGTTTTCATCATCAGAGAGTAGCTAAAGCAGAGGGAAAGAAGGGATGAGAGCTGAGGAGAAGCTCCATTAGTAGTCAAGGACTCTTCCAAGGATGGGGCAGCCACAGCTTCTCTGGGCAACCTGTGCCAGTGTCCCACCACCTTCAGAGGGAAGAATTTCCTTCTGATATCTAACCTGAACCTACTCTCTTTCAGTTTGAAGCCATTCCCCTTTGTCTTGTCACTGCCTGCCCTTGTAAAAACACGAAAGACGTGCACATAGTCCTGGTTCCCTCCCACAGAGGACACAGGTTTGGCAGCTGGGAGAGGGAAGCTCAGATAGTGGCTTTTCACTCTGCTTTTACCTTTCCCACTGCATGATTCAGAACCTGACAGAAAAAATCTACATCTGAAAGCAGATGGAAACAGCCAACCCTGAACTGTGCCAGGGAAGCTGATGAGTCTTAGGATCAGGGTAACACTGGGACACACGTACAAGGATGTCCCTTCTCCCAGCTAGTGATACACCCAGAGAAACGGCTGAGTGACAGCACTCATGGGAGTAGGTGTGACTCTACCGTGGTCCTGATGATGCTCAGAAAAAGAGCTTCTGCCAGTCATTGCTTCTTTAGGTTCTTGACAAGTTGCAGTGTCCCACAGATAAGAGACACCCTGAAATGGAGGGGAAGTTCTTGTTCTCCAAGCCACCCCGCAGCAGCCCACCACTCCCTTACTGCAGCCTAAGCCACGCACCAGTCTGTCCTGCTCAGCCTGAGCCTTACAGCCAAGGCTCTCTCCCTTGGGTCAAAAAAGATGGATGAGATCATGTTTTTTAGGCAGATTAAGCTTGCATTGCCTGTGGTTGGCCAAAGACCATTTTTCAGTCTGCTGCCAATGCCTTATTGCCTACAAACCAAAACATTCCTCACTTCCTAGCACCGCTAAGCGTTGCTTATGTACAAAGAAGTGTAAAGCTATTCCCTGCTAAGTCTAATAAAGCCAGGAGAGCTTCTTTTCTTAATCATGGATCACAGAGCATCTCTGCCAGCCTGGCATCCTTTGGAAGGATGGTTCTCAGTACTCCCAAAACATCTTTCCCTCACATCTCTCGGCCCACGCTCTGCCAGGACAGCTGGTCCATTCATCCAGCCGGATCGGGCAGCACAGCCAGCTACCAGGAGAGATCAAGGGAGAGACCTTGCTGTGTGCTCTGTCTTTCCATTGCCCTGGGCTCCTTTATCCCTTCTTTGCCTACCTTCCAGTGCCCATCAAACTGACAGGGTGGTCTGTCAGGTGTCTGAATTTGCTCCAGCGATTAGGATAATGCCAAAGCTGATCTGGCATTTGCAGGCAGCTCTGCAGACAAGGCACACGTGGCTGTCACTATTGAGCAAGAAACCTGTCAGGGAGTGGGAGAGGTCAGGGTGACCATCTAAACAAGCTCTGTGTTGTTATTTCTTGGGGATAAAGGAACCAGTGTGGACAAAACAGCCTTGGCAAGGGATTGAGACCAGCACCAGGGCGTCTCTGAGCATGTTTGCAGGGACTGGAAGGTAGCACTTCAGATCTGTGTCAAATGGTGTGGTCAGCAACGTGATGCAATATAGGGTAAGTTTATCTTAGGAGGTCAGCAAACCTTTTGCCCAGGTAACAAACACATGCCCTAGAGAAGACTGTTCTCCACAGAAAAAGACAGGAGATGGAAATACTCACCCCAAAGCCCCCTGGGGCTCTGGTGGTTTTTGGGGACTGTAAGTACCCCAGGGCTGTGGAGAGAAGCACTGGCACAGGTCAGGCTTTGGAAACCTCCTCTGGAACAAAACTACTCTCCAGGGAGAAAGAAACAGGCCTGATGTGGTCAAGCACCCTGGAGGTATCCCTCAGCTTGGGGATCTCTGGAGAATAGCACATCAGAACCACTTCAACGGCATTTACTCTGCTGGTGAAAGAAAGCAAAACTGATGATAAAATACGGGGCTGAGAAAACCTTGACAAAATTCACGGTCCCTTAGCCCGAAGCAGGATCTAAACCACAGGCAGCTAATCCTGTGCTTAGTGGTTGTTGGATCTTTGGTGAAGCCTAGGACAAGTTAGCTGCTACCTGTAGGAGATAAAGCTCCAAGTGCATGGACACCAAGGGATGCTCTAAATCACCTTCAGTCTGTGTGTCTCCATAAAGCCGTTTTCCTTCTGGTGGACTGCTAGCATTCAGCTTCCTGCAGAGTTGGGATTGCCCTAAAACACCAGAAACTGCATAAATAAAGGCAAAATGTAATGCAGGGAAAGATCCTGTGATTTAAGAGAAGCTGGAAGGACGGAGAGTCAGATGCAGAACCCCGCAGCCTCCAGCCCAGATGCACCTGACAAATCGTCACCAACAGAACCTTCCCACAAGGCTCCTCTCAGCTTCCTTCCACTGGCCTTTGGTCCAGGAACAGGCACTTCAGTTGTAGGGATGACGAGTGGGGTTTTTTTAATGCTTAGCCAAGAAAATTTGCAGTAATGAATGGTCCAGTAGCAGAACTAAACCCACATTTGTACTTCATAGGGTTAAGGGGGGGGTTGCTATTATTTATTGTGGAAACTCCCTTACACCTGACACTCTGCAGCTGTTCAGGAGCCCCCAGTGCTTTGCTGCACCCTCCAAAGGGGCACTTGGTTTCCACCTACAAACTGCATGAAGCACAACTGCTTCTTTCATAGATCTGACTGGGCCAGAGATTTAATGGTATTTGTCACCAATTATTAATCTTACCACTTTTTCTTCTTGGAGGTGTATCTTCCTAATGAAAAAAAAATGCATTTCCATTAGTCTTACAATCCCCATGAATTCCCTTCTGAAGCCTTTCTCCCTTACCAACCTTGCCAAATGTGTAATTTTTTATAAATACTTCTGGTGTGAAGACTTTTTGACCTCCTTGTCAGCTCTATCCTTGTACTGTGGGTTTTAATTACATTAATTACATTTCTTTGCCTTCAGATACATGTGTGTGGCTGTAGGTATAATCTGGGAGTAACCCTGACAGGCAGTTTCTTGTCTTGCTGCACAAGTGGTTGCTTGGAAAGAAAATACAAAAAATTGCTAAAAACTTTTGACAGAAGTTTTGTTTTCCATCTCGTGCCTCTTTGGCAGTACTTGATATTCCCACCAGAAAGAATGGGAAGATTAATGGCCTTGTTCTGTAGCTGTTACAGCTTAAGGACACAGACAGGACTTGGGAGCATGTGGGACACAGCTGGAAAAACATCACATTAAGTTCTTGGCTCACATACACTTTTCAGGCCCAAAATTAAGGCAGAAGTCACCAACATGATAGACATTTGGCAGCTGCTCCAATCTGATGTGCATTAAATCAGGAGAGGTGAGAAACTCTGGTCTGTTCCATCACCTCCTTCCCTGTGCTCCTGTCCTGCACCTCAAGGATGTCCTTTCCCCTCTCAGGGATGCTGTGGCCAATACAAAACTTAGGAAACCCCAACTTCCCTTCTCACCTGGTCTTTACCTTGGACATTTTATGCCGCTTTCCAGGACCTGAAGAAGGGTTTGTGTAAAAGTTTCTCCCCACACACCCAGCCAAGACCTCTCCTCTACCATCCCATGATCCTGCCTGGTGCCTCTAAGCCTGGGTCTGCCAGGGCATGAATGTCTCCACCCCTCTCCCCTCCCTGTCCTTGGAAAGTGAGAAGACACTTGCAGTCCCACGCAGGAGGCAGCTGTGGGCACAGGCAGCTTCAGGCTTCCCCTCCTCCACATGGCTCTTCCCAACATCTCCCCACAGCAGCCACCTTTCCCAGGAGAGGAACCCCGCATGTCTTACTCTGCTCCCAGTCCCATCCTCTCTGCCCTCTTGTAACTCCCCCCAAACCAGGAACCTCAGAGAAAAAACAGGCCAAGGCAATTTGTTTTCCTCCCCTAATAGGAAAATATATTTGAACTGCTGTAATACAGTAGATTATAAACAGCTCTTGTGCGTGACAGAACACGGAGAGGTTGCATCGTGGGACGCTGGTGCCAGTGCCAGGGCCAACGCTGGGCGGTCCCCTGCCACAGCCAGGGAAGGGGCACCATGGGCAGCGGGAGGAGGGACAGCCGAGGCTGGCTCGGAGGCGTCGGGGAGCCGGCTCCAATGCTGCGGAGCACCTGAACTCCTGCAATCTGCTGTCCCTCTGGCACAGCTGCACTCGGAAGCGGGAGCTCCAACAGTTCAGTTTGCCTTCAGCGGGCAGGCCAGGAGCAATCCGTGCCACGTCCGATTGGACAAATCCCTCAGGATTTCCCCCCAGCTCCCTGTGCTCAGAGGCTGTCACAGGAGAGCATAGAGCTCCCAGACACAGGACTGCTTCACCCCCCAGGCTGGCAGCCACACACCCCAAGAGGAAGGATGGACTGGGCATGAGGGCTCCGCAGAGCTCTGGTCTTCCCAGGAACAAATCGTTTTCGGCATGAAAACCGGGACGTGTTTTGCCGTACCAACACTCATTGTCGTGAGGCTGTTGAGCAAGGAGCTGCAGCTGTACTGGCCACCATTCCAAAGCTGGAAGCTTCCCACCTCACAACTGAGGGAGTTACCATGGAAGCAAGCTGCACAGCTCTTGTGTTGGAAAGAACCACAGAAATCAGGATCTATTATATTACATTATATTAAGAGCTCGTAATGGGCAGGTTGGGAACCTTCACATCCTCACCACTGACCAGAACACGCGCGCTAGCTCTGGCATTTGCAGTCTAAGAAACTCAAACATAGTATAATTGACTCTTAATTAAACAAGCAGTGTGCAAAACACTTAGTATTCCCCCTCCAGCACTCTTGAGAAAAATGAAAGTAAGCCCACATTCAAAAGCAATTAAAAAAACCCACAAAATTGAAAGTAATCCAAATTGGTAATGCCCTGACAGCACGGTTGCCAGATGCCTTGATCTACAAGGCTGAAAACCTCAACTTAGTCAAAAACTAAGACTAGTTCCAGCAGCTGAGCATCCCTTTCTGGTTGCCTTTTGCTTGCCAGATGCTCAAGCCCTCAGGCTTCAAACAGTGATGATGCTGACACGGTAAATGCTGACATTCCTTTTGGGCATACAACAGTGCCAGGCGTGAGGGAAACACCAACACAGGGCACAAAGTGCCATCCTTTGGTCTCTTTTTGAAAACACTGAGACTGTATCAAGACCTGCCACAGGTATCAAACCGGTGGTATTGGGCAAACCAAGTCCCTAATCCACCCCCCACTCTGAGTGCAGTACCTCTGTGTTTTGAGCACCAAACAAATAGGAATTGGACTGAATCTCATCCTATACCAAGGAGGCGACAAAGCTGTTTGGCCAAAGGGTGTTTTTTTGGTCTTTTTGTCTGTTTTTTCAATAAGGAAGCTTAGTTATCCCAGAACTTCTGTTCAAAAAGTATGGTAAAACATTTCAGATTACTCAAGCTGAATGAGGATAAAGTAATCCATTTAATTCTCAGTATTTTATATACTAATACTGCCAAATTTGAGTATATAAATGAACCCTTTCCTCTGAAATTACTTCAACTATTTCATCAAACAATTTTTAGCAGGAGATGTTTTCAGAGGAGAACCTCACACAGGAACACTATTTGGCAAATGTGACCTGGTACAATGTCCTTTCTCAAGAGCATGATTCCTTCTTACAGAAGACCGAAAACTTGGAAGAGTTTAAGTATTCCCTAGCTTTCATGAAATTACTTCTGACGTAGGTTAGCGAAAACAGAAGCCCAAAGGAGAGTCTGAAGTGGCTTGGGAGACAAGTCCATCAATGGTCCCAGTACTGCTGGTATGAAACACCCAAGGCTGCAGGGAGTAAGGAAATGCTGTTCTCTATTGGCAGTTTCTGGTACCATTTGAGTAATTCTAAAATCTTTGTGCCCAAAGTTCTGATATCTCTATCAGATGGCCCTCTGCACCAAAGTTATGCCCATCAGGTGGCCCTGTCTCCAGTAACGGGAGCTGCAGTTCCAGTAAAACTGGAGTGAGCCCTACCCAGGCACTCAAAGTTCCCTGTTGTGTTTAGCACCTGAGAAGAAGGGAACCGAAGGGCCTCTGACTGATCCATTGTTATGGAAACACCAAACCCACACGGCCCCTGCCCTTATTGGTGTGTATGGGAGGAGGTCCTCCCTGGTCACCAGGAGGGCGATACCCAGGAAGCTGATCTCCACCTGCAGCCCCCTCTGATGCCAGGGCAGACACAGGCAGGTGACAGAGCAGCTGTGGGCCAAGCCTCGTTCCAGCAGCATGAGGAGCTGCTCCAACACACAGGGCGAGCTGCGCTGGCACATTGGACTGCACGTGGCCATTCCAAACGAGATCGTGCTCTGCACCTGTAAAGTCGATCCCTTTTGCTTACAGCTGGGTCATGGTACTTCAAATTTTTCTTAGTAAAGAAACCCTTAACAAACCTGTATACCTTAAAGCACTTGCCAAAGGAAAGCAAAAGCTCTTTTACAAGTTTATCATGTTAAAAGAATTGATTATCTAGAGCAAGGAAAAGGAAGAGCAAGAATAAAAAGTACTCCTGAACTCACAAGGGCCTTCAGAGAACAAGAATTGTGTAAGGCAGTTGGGAACTAAATGAATACAGAGAAAACAAACTTTTGGTGTAAAAAGTTGTATAAAGACTGCACACACCATGCCCTGCTTCTGAACCTGACTGCAATGCAGCCACAAGCACAGTGACAATCCCTCTTCCTCTGCCCATTTTATATCTGTTGGCAGCCAACATACACAGGATGCAGTCTGAAAGCAGCCAGGAAAACTTTGGCCATCTTCAGAGCAAGGAGGCAAATACCCTGTTGCTCTGCCACTTGTCTGTGTCTCAGTGGCAGGCAGGATCATGAAGAACAGAAGTTTTGCAGACATCCCATTACCAAAAAGGAGAAAAAAAATTGCAAAGGGATGGCTAAGAAAGATGGACGGATACCAACAATGAGCTACCAGCAAATCTGACTAGCTTGCCTCTTGGTCAGAAAAGCAGCAACTTGGGGGGACCCCTGGATGAGTAGGATTCCAGTAGACTCCACCTTCAGCTCAATGTTTTACTGGCATGGAAATGGCTCAAAGTGGGACAGCATGTTATAGATGCTGCCTTTGAAGTCTGTTGCAATCCAGGTCAACTGGTTTGCTCCAGCAACGTTTAAAAAAATTACAGTTTCTCCCCAATAATCAGGAGGCACAACTTCCCTTAGAAAAAGTCTGTAGTGAGTTAGATCATTGGTCCAAATACTTGGAGGACACCTCTCTTTTTCTGTGATGACATGGCCGGAGCACCCCATTTTCACATCTTCATATGACACGACCATGAGCGTGGCTTTAAATAGTCCAGGAATGTGGGCTGCAAAACATGGAGAGGCAGGAAATTAGTCACAGGCCAACAGCACCAGCTGTGCTACGAGCTGCTGAAGTCAAACTTCTCTAACAGGAAAGATCAAACCACATTTCTGCACCCTACAACCCTGTTCTTGCCCTCACTGAACAGTGCCTGGAAGTGTAGCTGCAGCCACAAGTTCTGTTCCGTCAGGTACACACTGTGCCTAGTAGCCTGTTGTATCAAGAAGCCAAGTAATTTATGATGGCAAACTCTTAATTGAGGAGAATTGAACTTAAAATAGAGGCTGCCAAAGGACACCTTTGGTTAAAACTGAAATCAATTAGGACAGCAGGAGGTTTTATCTAGAATGGAATCTGGTACCAAGAAAATGAGTCAGACCAAAACCCCAAACTATCTACAGGTCACCACTTCTCACCACCACCCACTCTAGCGTGGGAGAGGCACAATAGGCACAGTTTTTGTGGGCCTCCTACAAAAGTTTCTCCTGACTTCACTGGCCAAGTGCTGCAGTTCCATTGCCACAGCCTAAATGAGGTCTAGCCTCTCCTCAGGAATGTGCTAACACCACCCTCAGTTTCAAGTAGTGAAATACCACCAGCACAGAAGGAACACTACTGAAAGCACTTCTGTTAGGCAGCCTCTAGGCTGAATAACTCCTAAGGAAGGGATGTAGCACATTGCCAGAAAGGCTCACGCCATTTAACTTCCACTCTCCCTGCACAGAAGGGCAGGACAGGCACTCCCACAGCTGGTTATCCCACGGGAAGGGCCAGGCACTCACGTTTTCTGTGGGGCAGTAGTGGCGGGCGTACCACTCCTGGCTGTAGAGGCAGATGATGACACCCTGGCCCAGGAAGAGGGAAGTCCACATGATCACATTCCAAAAGGGCCCTTTCCGACGGTCATTAAGGGTGAAGTTGAAGACCACTGGAAAGAGGTGAAATGAGAAGCATTATTCAGAAACAAGCTTAAGATTCAAAAATCAACGATCAACTGATTTAACTGGAGCTTCCCCTCCTTTCACTTCATCTCTGGAGCAACAAGGCTACTCCATGAAAATCTGATTACACTTGACAATAGAGCAAATACTCTGAGCTGATTCTGACATTTGCTTCCAGTAAGTTTGCCAAGAAGCTGGCCCGGCTGTGTGCCTCTGGGGATCAACACTATTTGTGCCACACTGGTCACCAAGGCACGGCAGGAGTGGCCTAGAGTTTATTTAAGCCCTCTAACTCAAAACCCAAAAAGAAATGCAAGAGCTCTGACTTCTAAATGGGCTCTTCCTCACTGCAGTAGTGAAGTAATACTTGCCTTCCACTACGACTTTGAAGAGGAAGATTGACAAGCTGCCGACACACAGCGATTCAACCACAGCTTGGCAAAGAGGAAGCAGTGCTGGTAAACTCTGTGCAGTGTCACAGGAACAGCAGCATATCATATAGATTTCTCCTCCTCTCCACCAAGACCTTGATCATCCAAGCCCCAAGCTTCCAAACTCTCTGTGTGTATACAGGTGTGTATCTACTGAGCTGCAAAAATCCATCCACAAAGCTTGGACTCACACCCCTCGGACAACACCCCTGTGTGTTAGCGCTTACGGAACAGCTGGCATCACTGGCAAAAGCACAAGGCATGCTTCTCTAAACAAAGCCACAAACCCCACTCCCACTCTTTCTTCCTTGGAACTTACCTCCAAAGCACGTGAACAGGCAGAAGAGAACTGGATAGAAGAAGCCAAAGCAGATGCTGAGGACATACTCGTGCACAGCAGCTGACACAGTGAAGACAGACAGCATGGCTGCTGCTCTGAACTTCTTTCCAAAAAACTGGGAGAGAGGAGAACGCCAGGTGTTAGGAGCTACTCTGCTGTGGTTTTTGTTTGGTTGTTGCAACACACTGCATTTTCTTCCCTGAGCTACGAAGGTTCCCCTCCAGCTGAGAGGCACATGTGAAATGCTAAGTGCCTCACAGAGCACCTTGGGGTTTAGGTGTTTTTCTTCAGGTAAATTTGTGGTTCCCTGCACAAGTACTTGTGCTGAGCCCACTCACTAAATACCTACCACGGCTCATGGAAACAGTGCTACGTGAGTTGTGACTGCTGAGCCAGTCCCTGCATTCCTACATCTCAGACCCACATTTTGCACACGTTAAGGACTTGGCAATGAGCACTGGTTCTCTCTAAAAGCACAGTGGCTCCCCACGACAGCTGACGTGAAACATTTTTGTGCTTCTAAACAGACAGGGATGCTTCATCTTGACAAATGTACCGTTTTGCCCAGTAGTTAAATGTTTAATTAACAAAAGAATACATCTGCTTGTTACTCACCCAAAGGAAGTCCCTGTAGGCATAGTAATAGAGCCAGTCATGTACTACCACGTTCCAGGTTCTGTAGTAGTTTGCATAGGACGTGGAATTCCACCAGTCCTGAAAGCACAATTGAAAGACTATAAATCTAATTAATTATAAAAATTTCTAGAGGGCTTTTCTAAGACATCAAATTGAAAAATATTGAACAGAATAGCACCAAGCTAATAACAATTTGACCAAGCTTTCCATTGCGCTTTCAACATTCCACTTGGTATATTAAGGTTTGGTTTTATCCCAAACTGCAGTGGCTGACGTGATAAAAGAACAAAAAAAGAGGGCTAATGGAACCATCAGGTAGGCCTGGTGGCTGCTTCTATTTGTACAGGGTGTTTCACCTTAAAGCAACTCAGACTGCCAAGCAGAAATCAAATCTGTTCTACAGCACAGCAACACACTCAAGCCTTAACAGCATAAACCAAGCAAAATCCCACGGTTGCTTTGTTTGGTAAAACAATCTTCAGTTTCCTCCTCTTTTTTTCCCATGATGACAATGACTTTCAGAAGCCTTATGAACTGTAGCTCCTGCTTGTTACCTTGTAGAACATCCTGTCTGCAAAGCGCAGCATCTCGGCAAACGCGTTGAGCCAACAGTGAAGGAACGCAAAGAATGCCAGGAAGAGAATCAGTACACCTAGGAACAAGGGACATCCAGAGCAGCTCTGTAGTGTTTTCTCTCAGCCATAAGCAAGAGCACCTCACACAGTCAAAACTGGTCTCACAGACACTGACGCAGATGAGCTTTACTGTTTTGTACGGGCAGCACAACAGTATTTCAGTTTCTCATCACACCAGGCCCTGCTCGCCCCACAGGGCAACAGCAAGGCTGCCCCAGAGCCTGCAACTTGGTTTGATGACAGTTAAATTCAAACCCAGCTTTTCTTTTGTATTGCTGATTTTGAAGTTTTACCCCTTAATGCTGAAGTCTGCCCACAACATCTCCTTTGCTGATCTCTGCCTGTCAGGAACACATCTCAAATGAAGCACTTCTCCCTTGCACCTCTTGCACAAAGACAAAAGTCACTCATGGATCTGGGCCTTACCTGGCAGGATGGAGTTGAAGATGCAGAGGACCAGCCCTCGAAGGTTGAAGGTTTCCTGACTGCTGTTGCGAAACTGAGGAATGCAGAGTCTCACGAAGATGTAGTAGGCATAGAAAAGTGAACCAAGCACCTGGAACAAAAATACCCCAAAACCTGACTTCCTAACAGAAATGCACAATTAAAACATCACCACTTGCCAACTCTAGGAGAGAACAGCAGCTGCCAACACAAGCCAAAATAATTTATTTTACATTGCTGCCAGTAAACCTCCCTAAGGATCCAGGCAGAGAGTGAGCCACAGCAATCCCTGGAGCATGCTGACAGCCAGCAGCAAAATCAACTTCTCTTTTCTACTACAGCAGCTGTCACTTTTTCCCAATCCTATCAAGTCACAAGTTTTGACACAAAAAATCTGTGCCACTGCCAAAGTGGGGAAAGTACCCTTGATCTACACCCAGGATAAGGGCAGAAATAATTGAAAAATACTTACTGTAGTTAAATCCAGTATTACAGCTTATTTTTCTTTTATCCCAAAGATGTTTACAGGCCAAAGCACCTCAGGCTTTCTCTGGCTCATGAACCCACATTGTGGATGTTGAGGTCAAAATGCGAGTCACAGTTTAAATACTCTGATGTAGGGCAGGTGTGTGCTCTGTCATCCTTTGTCCAACAGCAAGCAGCCAAAGGCCTGTTCATGCTGCTTTTTTTTTTTTTTAATTGTTTTGCTCTTTAAACCATAAATGCATTGTGTGACAGTGAAGGTTTCAGTCACACAAATCCACTACTTGGAAAGACATCCACAAGAAGCTACTGAAGCTCACGGCCACAAATGTGAAGAACCAGTCAACCTTGAACTCAAATCAGCGCTGAGGATTTGGACTCCAGGCCTCATTATTTCAGAATTGCTCTGAATATCTGCAGAGAGGAAGCTGTGCCAGTGCACTACAATCAGGCTGAAGAGGGCATGGGTGTTGCTCTACACACACAGTTCTTTTTTTTCTGGAGGCTTGTTTAAGCAACGATTTTAAGTTTTTTTCTTTCTTTGGCACAACCATTAGTGCAGCAAGATCACAGTTTATTTGTTAGTCACTGAAAAGTATTCTTTATGGGTAAGCCCACGCCAAGTAGAGTGATTTGATGCCAAAGAGAGCTGTTGAGCAACACATCTGAGATGATCTCCAAGAGTGAATTCTGCAGAAAGCTGCACTACTCACCTGTGCAAACTTGGTAGCTACATAGCCCCATCTTATCGTGGGATTCCTAGGAAAAAGAACAGGATAGCATAGCTAAACAGGACCTCAAAGCAGCAAACCCCTCCCTTCCATTACTTGAAGGAATTTACAATTTTACTGACGTATTCTCTGAAAAAAAAGGGGCTTTTGAATTCCAGAATTCTTAATCTCCTGATGTCCAAGGGATGTTTGCCCAAATTGCTGGTTCCTCACTTTCAACTCCAGCAGAACTCCAGCAATTCCATAAATGGAAAGGTATCTGGGGGGCAGCACTGTGCAGTTCTGCAGGAGGTGGGGATGGACAGTCGTGTGAAGGATGCTGACTTCACACTGCCAAAGTGCAACCCAGCCACGTACACAAGAGTTTGGGAGTTCCCACTTTTAAAGGCTTCAGCCTCAAACTCAGGGACAGGGCTGCTTCTTAGCACCACATAAAACACTCGAGTTCCTATTGCAGGAACTGTCTATCACTACATAATCTGGAGCAAGTTCTTTATTTGTTTAACTTCAAATGAGTTTCCCAAAGAAATAAAAGCAGAAGTCCATGAGCAAGTCTTGCCCTTGCCAGCTTAACCACATCTTTATGAAAGCTCTAACTCATAAATTGATCACACCCAGGGGTGCTTAATGTTGGTTGCAGTTTTCAGACTACTTCAATGTTGCATTGTTGCTCACATTACCTGGGATAGTTGTCTCTGTAGATGAGGGTGGGAGCAAAGAGGAAGTACAGGTACTGAGAAATTCTGGGAATATGTACTGTGCCTGGGAAGAGGGGGGAATAATAAACAAAAGAACACTCTGCAATCTTTTTACTGACAGTCCAGTTTCCCCAGTACCCTCTCACATAACAGAACCCTTCTCAGAAACCTCAGTCTGGAACTAAAGATATGGGATTTGCAGAGAATAAAACAAACTTTCAGATGGAGTGCATGAAGCACAGTTCACAGGTGAGGGTAACTAACTATCTGCTAACACCTTGGTATCACATTTCCTTTCCTTCTGGGAAGATAAAGCTGCAAGGCCTGTATCAACACTGGGTTCAGTCCAGTCAGCTCTAGCATGCCTTGCTTAGAAGGCCTTTTGTTCTATGATTGCTGTCACTTCAACTAGAGCACTGAGCTGCAGGTGTGCAGGCAACATCTCGACACCTTTCACTCCTAAAACCATGAATAAGTAATCCTGGAGAACAAAGACTTAAGATCCAGAGAGGACTTAGACCTGAACAACAGTCTAGCTTGTTGTCTAATACAACTGAATACAAATGAAAAGGTTCAGGCTGAAATTATGATGCAAAACTTTTGACCTCCCCATCCTAAGTCACCTACTCAAGTCTCACCTCTCCAGCTCACGAGGGCAGCTCAAAGCAATGGGGGGAAAACTAGAGCTGGCTATGTAAAATGAAGCAGGGCAAGCCACTCACCAGACTTGTCCTTTACCGAGGACAGGACTCTGGGTACGTTCTCCCGGATGAAGGAATAAGCCTTCATGACAAGACGAACCTGTAAGGCCAAGAGAAGAGCAGCTTAGTGCTCTCATTTTCCCAGCTTTCCACGGAAGACTGGATCAAGCATTTTACAGCAACAACTTCAGCATCTTGGCTTCTTTCCAATTTAGCCCTTTTACAAGGAAAGGGCTGCTTCCTCTGCCCACAAGCCTGTTTCACTGGCATGAATTTCAAACTCTGCAAGAGGAAACATGCAGCAGCAATCATGGCTCAGGAGAGTCAAAACACATCTCATCTACACTTGCAGGACCACCACGTACACAAGGACTCTGAATAACACCAGCAAGTCACTAATCAGCTAACATTAACTTAAAATTGAAGGGAAACCCCTCTCCATTTCAGCAGGCCAGGATGCTTCAAAGTCTAGATGACTCCTTGAAGTTACATGTGTTGTACAGCAGTTATCACTACCTGGGTATAGGTGGTGCCCCACATAAATAGTCCACAGCTGTCGAGCAGGTTTTTTTTTTTAAATTTTGTTTTAATACTGAAGAAGCAAAAGTAGGGCCAGTCCAAAGTTAATTCTTAAAACTACACTCATCCCTGACCATCCTTGTTTTAACCTGATGGTCTGACCAGACCTCTACTCTTGCACTCTGCTCCCCAACACAAAAACCAGTTCCACTTCGAAACAAGTTCTGGTTACAGAGCCAAGACACTTGCTTCTTGGGCACAGAAATGTGAACAGGAACCACTCCTTCACTACATACTTGCTTTTTTTTTTTTGGGTTTGTTTTTTAAAGAGGAATGTTACGGCTTCCTTGTGCACTATGGCACAACATGTTCTTAAAATTGGTTTTAAGCATTTAGCATCCACAGGACAACCAGAAATAAATGGAATTTCAGCCTTGAAGTAAAAACCCACAGTAAAATCTTAAATACAGGGTTAAAACCCACAAGTGGTTTCCAGGTCAAAATGAAGTTTCTTCTCTACTCTTTCTTATCAGATTTGCTGCATGTAACTGTACTCAAGTCTCAGAGATACTGCATCCATGGTCCTGGCTTAATTTAATGAAAAAAAGTAACATTTGACTCCTTTAGGAGAACAGACCCTTTCCACTTTGAAAACAAAAGTCAGTGTATGCTAGGACACAGAGGATACAGGGTAGGGACTCACCTGTTCCAGGATTACAATGAAGCGGGAAGCTGGAGGCAGGGCATAGGATACAGCAACGTAGGTTGGTCCAAACCCAAGCCCAGCGATTTGGAAGAGTGTGAACAGCATCCCATAGAAGAAAGAGCGGATTGCACGATGGGAGGAACTGGAATAGCCTTGGGCCCACCAGACAAAAAGGTTGTATGGAACAACTACTGTGGCACTGAACATGCACAGCCAAGTACAGAAGACAACGGGGAACTTTCCAAAAACAAAGACCAGGAGATCAAATCCAAGGACCAGCCTAGAAGGCGCAAGGAAAGAGACAGTTTTCAGTGTCCATTGTTTGATTAGAAATACTTCTACTCCACTAAGTGGCTACAAAACACAAAGCTTCCAGGTCATTAATTGTTTGACAGTCTGGGCAGGAGTGACCGTGGCCATTTCAGCCCCGAAACAGAGGGCTGTCTGTGGCAGCGTCAAGCGGCCACCCTCAAGTATCCCAGAAAATAAGAGAAGGACTGATGCGGTCAGTGCTGTCAGGCACAGCTTACCTTCAAATCCCACAGGGCTTAAGCACATCTCTAAGATCAGCATGTGCTTTAAGAGTGGGCTCAAGCTCATCCCTGCTAAGAACAAGCACGTGACTGAACACTGCTGAACCAGGGTCTGCGAGAGCTTTTGGAGGACTCTCCCAGGACACCACGACTACTGCACTGAGACTCAGTTCTTCCCAGGGGTTTAAGCCTAAAGAGGCTTTTTCCCTGCCTCTGTAGGCATGGGGTATCTTAACATCCAGCACTAGTTTAAACCTTCTTTGTGGGCATTCCACATGGATTCAGTTTAGAAGTTCCCCAAAAGGCTCAGAGTCATTAGAAGGTCAGGCCAAATATGACCAACTGGTGTGCACCAGGTGCTTTAGTCCATTAATCAAGCTTAAAACATAAGGACATCAACAAAAGGCTGATCAACTTTACTGCCTCTCACACTCACCAGAGCTTACTCCTACAATAAGCAACTCTTCCAAACTAAGGCCAGAGAAGGTGACAGTACAGAATACACCAGCTAAAGTTATTTCTTCTCAGGTGGAGGCTCAATTGCAAACTGGATCCAAATTATCAGATCTAGCTAAAACCAGACATATAATTTTAAAAATTATTTTTAAAGTAATCCGGAAATCCAGCCCTAGTTGATTTTAAGGTAAATACCCATTCTCCCCCAATGTCCATACACCAGTAAGTTAGGATCAGCTAAACAACATTCAGTAGCACATGAGCCTGTTCTTATACCCAGACCAAAGGGACAGTGATTACCATCAAGATACAGCTCTGGTTTTGTACACTGAAGAGCCAATAATCAGCAAGACAAACATGTAATCCTACTGGTGTACATGAGATACAGCTTGCCAAATACTATTTAAGCAACAAGTAAGTGTGAGGAAAGCGGTCTTTCACAATCTTGTTCACAACTGGCTACCTGCAAAGCACTGTCTTAGCAGAGGCTGTGCCAACATCCTTGAGATTTTTCCCCAGGAAAAACAAAGTTCTATTTTTATTTAAGTACAAGTACAGTGTTCCAGAACTGTCATTTTTAAACAGAGGAAGGACTGCTGAAGTATTTAAAGTTTTTCTAAGCAGAGTCCTTCTTCAAGCAACACAAGCAGCTGAAAGCTACTGTCTCATTGAAGATATTCAACTCAAGTATTCCACATTCCCTTTTGCCAGCCTCATGATGAACTAAGCACGCTGGGCTGAGCTGTGCTGGCCACAGTTTTCATGTAACATGTGAGTTAGCAGTGTTTTCCTAATATCCATCTATCTGATTTGAATTGATCATACGCTCTCATCAGGAATTCCAGCATATATTCTAAGTATGCCAAGTTGAAACCCACACTTTCAACAACATCCCAGGAAGGATTCCCCCTTCTTTCGGCACCATTCAGCAGTTTCATGTACGTCTGGCACTGTGGAAGAGCTATTCCCAGCCCTTATCCCTATCTTCCCAAAGCATTCTTACCTTCCTTCATCAATGAAGTCTACTAGAAGTGTACTGAGGATGAAGACAATGAGAAGAGCGATGAACATGTGGTAGATTGTCCTGATGTGACTCACTTCAAAGAGCTCACTAAGGGAGAGACCAGAGTTAAGGTACAGTTGGGGTGCCACAGACACAGACACTTCCTCAGCTTATCCTCAGACAAAGGATAATTAGCTATGATCCCAGTGGTACTGAGAGGGGCTGTAATTAAGGTTTATATTTGCAAGATGTAGTACAGATATTATAGAAAGAGAGAAGGTTGAACAGATTAGTCCCCATGGATTTGAACATAAGACCGTGGGTGGTGGCAGGGAAAGTATCTCAAAGCAATGGCTCATTAGTTTGCTATCAAGGGTATTTTCAGTCAATTCAATGAAATTAATTTGATGAAGTTACTCACTCCAAGAGGGACCTCCTGGCAGTAAAGATTTTCCCGTGTTCTGGAGGGGCCCTCGAATTCCTGCAAAGAAAGAAGAGAACATTTGAGACAAAAAAGGAAATAAAGCTTCCAAGAAACATAACCTTATTATAGCAACAGCTTAAAAGGAACTTACTTGGCTTTGTGCAGTTCCTTCTCGGCACAGGAAGCTGGGAAAAGGGAGGCTGGAGATGAGGAATCCAAGAGCGCCGATTTTGCCACCAAACTGTTCACAAACTCTGTGAAGTGACTGTCCACCTCCTTCATGAAAGCTGGCTTCAGTTGCTGACAGAAAAAACACAGCAGTAAACTGTTTAACTTGCTGGACACATTTTCATAAAATATTTATATTCGTTTTTATCCTGGAGCAGGACAGTGCAAGGCATCAAGAAAACACTTCTGTACCATCTGCCAACAGTTGGAGCCTACTTGGATAAGACCGGGGCTTATCCTGCCCTGTTCACATGCCTCAGGCCAGAGGACTTTGAACAACATTTATCTTCTCCATCAGATTCAACACAGAATTGTTCTGGCCTTTTAGAAGACTTATCAGACTTCTGAGAATTCAGTTCCTTAATGTTTAGTCCTCCAACACCAATGTGAGGAGCCTAGTGAAGCACAGCTGAGAGCCAACCCCTGAGCTCCTGAACACTCTGCCAGACAGCCATCAGACAGCACAGGCAAAAGGCAAGTTTCAAGAAATTACTTAAAATCTAATTGCATATTATGTTTTGTTTTCTTTATGCAAGTGTTTACTAGCCATGTTTGTCTGACCATCCTTCGCCTGGGATTTTTCCTGCTTGCCTCCAGATTCAAGGTGCAAGTCTTCCTACATGATAACTACACATCATCATTTCATCTGGTCTTCCTACTGATCAGCTGCTCAAGAAACACGTATGTTTCCCTGATCACTTTCAGAATTCCCAACTCCTATCTACTTGCTCATCTTGAAGGTTGAAAAGGAAAAAAGCTGTTTTCAAGGAGGTTGCTGGAGAGGAGAGGGTTGTGTGGAGACCTCACAGCACCTGCCAGTGTCTGAAGGGGACCTACAGGGAAGGTGGAGAGGGACTCGTCACAAGGAACTGTAGTGACAGGACCAGGGGCAATGGCTTCAAACTGGTAGAGGGTAGGTTTAAATTAGATGTTAGGAAAAAATTGTTCCCTGTGAGGGTGGGGAGGCCCTGGCAGAGGTTGCCCAGCGAAGCTGTGACTGCCCCATCCCTGGAAGTGTCCAAGGCCAGCTTGGACAGGGTTCTGAGCAATCTGGTCTAGTGGAAGGTGTCCCTGCCCATGGCAGGGGGTGGAAATGGATGATCTTTAAGATCCTTTCCAACCCAAACTATTCCATAATCCTATAAAATCCTATAAAATACAGGAACAGATGATGTATTCTTACAAAATGCTCCTGTTTAATGTGACAACAACCAAGTAAGTTTAACTCTCTGGCAGAAAACACAAGACAATCTGAAGCGAGACCACGTACAAGGGGAAGACCCTGAAGTCAAGATGGATCAGAACTCTACACTCCTCCTGTTTTACAGTGGTCAGATCCAGAGAGATCTCTTGAAACAAAAGCTGCAGTAGGAGAAGGAGCAGATTAATATTTAACTTGAAAAAACATTGTCCCCCTATTTGGCAGCTTCCAGAATAGACTAAATAAACTTCACCAGTGCTTAACTAAGTTCTTAGGGCCTGACTACTTTTAGATATTGCTTTTCTGGGAAGCAGAGGATTGTCTCTGCAAGAGAGATGAACTTGTGCCTTTTAAAACAGGAAAAAAAAATAAACAACAAATATTGAGTACTTGTGAATACAACCTGTAACAGAAGACACTGGTGCTCCCTGGTACAGCCTAATTTTACAGCATGCATGCACATATCCCTACCAAAAAGTCAAACAGAGATTCCTATTTCTCTTGGAGTGCTCAAATTTCCATGCCAAACAAAGCACTATTCATTCCCATCAAAACACTTTTTTTTTTTTTTAATAGTGTCTCCCCTTTTTTAGCCTAATCTCTCCTCAGTGAGGGTTTAGCAGGTGATATTTCCTTAAAGTTCCTCTTCCCTTTGGCTGGCATTCTGCTGACATTGCCTCCTCCTAACACAGCCCTCCAGGGCTGATACCAACACGTGCACATGTTTGGATTGGGAGAACAGGGCATGAGTTCTTAACAGATTAAATAAAATACAAATCAGAGTACAGACCCTACAGTAATTGTAACTAACTGTAATTACAAACCAAAAACCATTCAAAGAATGCTATGCCATCAAAAGCAGAAGCTGGCCAATAATAAGAATTGATGACAAGTCAGGGAAAGTTGAGGGAACCCTTACTTAGAAAGTTGCAACAGTTCCCCAGAACTTTACTCATTCTAACAGATTTAGTAATTTTGGTCACTGACAGGTGACAACACCGAGCCCTGACCTAGTGACAGAACACACCATTCTCAGCTCCGTTTAGAATGAACAAAGGACTGGACTTCTAGACTGCAGATGCTTGAAGGCCTCCTCTGCATGAGTAACACCCAGCTCCTACAAATCCCATTTACACCCTCGGGAGCTGGCAGTGACCAGGCTTTTCACAAGTCAAGCATCTGCCTAGAATTTAGATGCCTATCACAGGAAAGGTAAACTGCAATCCAAGCCTCTGTTCAGTGGTTCCCACAACAAAAGGGCCCAGCACTCCAGGAATTCTCAGGTATTTTGCAGTAGAGTGTTTTTTTTTTCCCTCACCCTTGAGGGAAATTAAATCTGCACATTAAATCTGCAAGCTGCATGACTCAGGACTTAAAATCTGAACTCCTTGTGTTTTGGGAGAAACTTCAGCAATTAAGACACCACTGACCTACTGGTTTTCTAGGATTCTCTTCGTGGGTAAGAACTCACTTTGTCTACAAACTCTGTCCCAAAACTGGTGACCAGGAAAAAAACAATAAGGAACAAGGGGCAGTCCTAAAGAAAGAAATCCAAGGTCAAGTTGTCCCCTTGCAACCAGCTAGTGCCCCCTGGAAGCTACTTGTACTTTACAGTGAAAGCTTTCTCCTGCTAACATCCCCTGCCAACACAGTGATTAACAGTGGCTGTTTTGTCTGCAGAGAAGTTACTAGGCTTGATCTCCTGTTCTCAGTAAGGGTAAACAGGATAAGACAACATCCAAAATAAAATTCTGAGCTGACTATCCTTCCAATGGACTGAATTTTAGGAGTTTTGGCAAAAAAAAAGCAGCACACTTTGTGGAAGACATCTAAATACACTTTAGTTATACCTGTTCCAAATGACACACCCCTGATAGAAGGGGGGGGAGGGGAAGAGTTGAACAGGTAGATATCTCAAAGGTGTAAGGTATTTGTCTGTCTTCTAAGTATCCACTCCCTACTATACATGTCAAGCTGGCACAATTAGATCACTTCAGATTTACCACAGAATTTTCTGCAATAAAATTTTGCAAGAGTGCAGGGCAATTCGCCCTGGAGAACACAGGTGCCACAAAACAATGGTTAACAAGGAGGGTGCAGTTCATCGTTAGCCAATTTCATTTAATTTGGGCATAAATCACCTTAATGTAATCTAAGACAATGGCAGCCCACACAGATGCAGATGATGCCAGAAACACCAGTGCTATTTTCTTTGAGGATATTGTTCACTGACAAAAGAACGAGACCAAAGCTCAGTAAGGTCATCTCCTTACTGTGAGCTGTGGGAGACAGGCTCCATGCTGCCCTTTATTCAGTGGATAGCAGGACACAGAGCGTTTTAAAGGCTCAATAAATAAAAGCAGGCTGACTAATCATCACACTGCCAATAGTGGTAAGGCAATTTCCATTTTATTTACAGGTCTCAAAGTTCATTCTTATCTTTGGACTTCAACCTATTGGGGTCAAGTAAGACAGGACCTCATTAGGTAACACTACCCCTCTCGTGCAAAGTGGGAGAGAGAAAGAAGCCTGTGGAAAAGTCACTGTGCTCAAGCTAGGACTGAATAGGGCTATTTGTGTGCCAGGGCTAGAGACTTTCCAAAAGACATCCAGGGTCAATCGTCCTGCTCCCCACCACAAGCAAGTATTGTATTTACCTCAGCTTCTGCTATTAGCTGCATTTTCCTCGTTATCACGTGGTCGACATCAACCCAGCCTACGGAAGGAAAGCAAACATTGAACATTTTTAGTTGCATGTCTGAAAACACAGAAAGCACAGCATAGAGTAGCTCAGACAGCAATTTTTCAATAGCATTTCTGACTTCTAATAGGGTCCCACTAAACTCAAATCAAAGCTGCAGGAAGCTCATAAACTATGACCACATATTGTAGGATCGCAGCACTGTCAGGCAGTCAACAGCTGATAACACGCTGGATTTAATTTTTCATCAGCAACTCTGCAAATTTTTCCAAGGTCCCTAAACATATTCAGCCTTGAAGCAGCAATCAGAATGACCCTTAGAAGGTCATATCCAAGTGTGCTGATTTTTTATCAGAGATTTATCTTAACCAGATGTAAGACCAGATTGTCTGGAGGTCTCTCCATTGCCAATAGACAAGGCAGTCAGTCACAGCTGTCAGTAAAACACCATGATCACCTCTAAGACTGGCTGAATGGCAAGTTGCACAGTTATCCTGTGTTCAAACCTGGCTATTCCCACTCCTTTCATCCCCCAGGAGAAGTGCCAGATATCAGTGTGACTGTATTCCTCAATATGTTTCACTGTTTAGGTAAACAGTTGGGTCTAACAAGCCATCAATATAATCTGACTTTTGTCATTACTAACACCACTGGCCAATAGGTAAAGCCTCAAATGCCACCTTTCTGTTGCATTAAAAACCACACGTCTGAGATGCCTCTGTGACATCAAGAGGCACAACACCCACAGGTCAGACATTTCGGACCAGTTGAGTTTTAGGACACGCACCAGCTGGTGTTTCACTTCTCCAATAAGAACAACACGGAAGATAAAGTTACTTAAAACACAGAGTCTTGCACATGAAGGAAAATCAAGATTGAAGCAGCAGCATCCACCCCCCTAAAATACCAGTCACAGTGAAAAGATAGCAACAAACCTTGCCTTGTGCATATCCTTTGGCATTTATAGCTCCAGCACCACCTTACACACCGACACAGCCAGCATTACAACTTGCATGTTTGGTTTCTCAGACAACATTACCACTTTTAGAAAAAGAAGGTACTGAACTGATTCCCTAATAAGATTCCAGGGAAGCATGAGCTAACAGATTTGCTGTAGAGGTGCCAAAGCTGTGCTGCTGTGAAACAGGAAGACAGACTGATAGCACTGTCACGGTGCATAACGCGGCCTCCTTGTTTGAGCACAGCCTCTACACAAAATGCAGTTTTGTTTTCAGAGAAGGAAGTGCTTCTGTGATGCTCAAGAGTCTCAGTCAACCCATTTGAGCAACTGGTCGTAAGTATTTTAGGTAGACCTGCTTCAGAGGTGACTCCAGTTCTGGAAAACCAGAGTACAGCAACACAAGAAACTTTACCTTCAGTACACCTATGCTCAGTTGTTAACATTAATTCCCCTTCCCACCAAAAATTCTGGGTTTTGTCTATCTGCTACACAAGCTATAGGCTTAAGGACAGACCAGCATCAACTGCCTATTGCTTAGCAATGTAACAACAAACAAAGAAACTGCTTAACACCATTGATTTTGGCTGCATGCAAAGATCCATTTTTACAAAAATAGAACTCCTGGTTGCTAAGCATCTCACCTCCAAGACAAAAAAAAAACCAAAACCCCAAACCTCAGCATTTAAGCTCACTGTGCTGTTACATTTGCAGAACAACAGCAGTTTGGAAAACAATTTGAGAAGAAAGTAAGATACCCTCGACCCACTCAGCTCATGCACTCTGCTAGTCTCAAATAGATTCTCCCTCAATATCTTAAAAAAAATAAATAAAGTTGTTCCACAAGCAGCAGAACTGTGCCCCCTTCATATATTCTCAGTGGCTCTACTCCCTCACTGTGCCACTCCACAGTTGTATTCCTAGCCCCCTCCTCCCATTACTACTATGGGAAGAACCACCTTGTGCTGACCTGCTAGAAAGCAGAACAGAGCTGCTGAGCTCCAAGAACAACTAACCTTTCCCTTCAAAAAACTAAGAATTCGTGTCTCTTACCCAGCTGCCAGTCTTCAAGATGGTATCAAGTTTGCTTGAAGCCACCCAAGATAGCCAAAGAGAACAGGACACATAGGACTTAAGGAATGGGATTATTTCCTTTTTAAGATAAGCTAAAAATAAAATAACCAGTTCTTTGACCATATATTTCCTGTCAGATCTTGCCTTTGAAGCCTCAGTCATTAACAACTACCCAAGAATGGCTCACTTTGGAAATAAAACACCCTTTTAGACTACAAGGCCTTAAAATTTGGTATAGTTTTACAGATACCAAAAGTCCAGCTTTAGTGGTTGTACAAGAAATGAGGGCAGTCTCCGACCTGCTGATACCATAATTGCTAAATTGTATGCAGTGTCCTCCTGTCACTTTATTGGCCCTCATACTAGTGTGCATGCACAGAAAAGATTAGAAACACAGCATCTTTTAACAGGTTTTAAAATCAAGATCTCCATGGCTTCAGTATAAGCATCTCATATGACAAAGTAAACTCACCTGTGAGCTTGTCTTTTTCAACAAAAAAATCTTCTGTAGAAGAAAACTCACCCTCAACCAACCCCTTCTGCTGTATTGCATCACCCCATAAACCCAGCTGTGTCACAAGGCAGATACCAGAGAACAAGCACATCATCTTTAATCACTCATCTTCCCTTGCGCAAGATGCCACTCGTGTTCTGTCAGGTCACTGGAGAAGAGATTCAGCACATGATTTTGAGTCTAAAAGGAAATGTGCACTGCTGAGAAGTCCAAATCTTCACTTTCCTTTGACCCTGCAAATGAAGTCTGGATCCCTCTGTATCACTTTGGGATCGCAATAGTATTATATAAAAACGGACTCAAGGCTGCACTATACAAGCAGGCACATCTTCGCATTTAAAAGAAGTTGAGATATGCCTTAAGAAGGCAGAAAATATATTTAAAGTCATGAGAAAGCTGTCTTGAAGACTAGTATGAAATAGTGGCCAATTGCAGAGGAGACTTAAGCAGGGCTTGCTTTGGGAAAGCTTTGTTCACAGGGAGAAGTTTTTACTTAATGGCATTGGGTTCCTTACCCATCAGCAAGGACATTAACAAGATCTTTAGAGGACCACTTGTCTTAGGCTTGATCCTTTTAGAATGTGACTCCTCTGTACAGACCAAATTCCAAGCAGGTTCAAAAGCCAGAAGAAAAAATGAATGAGCAATTTAATTGTAAGCTTTGTTTCCCTATGAAAACCAAGCTAATAAAAAAAAATCACCTGAAGATTGAGAAAACTTCTTAATGGTTGAAAAGTTGAGCAACTAAAGTTTCACAAGATTGACAATGTACCTTTTCTAAAGGATCTTGTTGTTCCTTTTCCAACCCACTCTTGCATATGTCATGGATAAGTGACATTTGAGATGGGTAGAGCAGAGAATCACTCATATGTTGGTGCTGCAGCTTGGGATCCAAAACAAAAACCAGCTTTGTTATTTCTTGATAAGACAACTTCCCATTCAACAGGTTAAAACAACAGAGGCAGGAAGGACTTCATCACTGTCAGTCACCTGGATTTAAAGGCTCCCTCTCCAAAAACACTGAAGATGTTATCAGAAGGGAAGCAATATTGAAGCCAATCTAGTGCAAGGCTACTGTAAAGAGGGGAGGAGTTCCATATAGCTACAATACAGTGCACATTATAATTTGATGCTAATGAGCCTTATTCTTACTTACAGTAATTTATTTGGCCACTCAGCAAATAGAGGCAAGTTTTGATGAGACTCAGCTAATCTGTTTAAAGAATTCACAGGCCATAGGTCACTGCACTGCAGCTGGGTGAGTATTTAGCTTAAAAAGTCAGTTCTGCAGGGACATGGAACCCAAACAGCCTCTTCCCTAGCAGGAAGGAACACCAGCATTCTCTACATTATGCTGCCATGTCCACAGGCTCTTCACAAGAAATTGATGAGCCTTCACCTAACCTACAGGTTCCAAAACACGACAGCCTCTAGAACTGCCAGAATCCACCTAGACAAAACAGCTTTTTGATCTATCCCTCAGAAACACATCCCAGATACTCAATTCAAGCAGCTTAATCTGCAGGAATAAGCCTGTTGAAACACTGAACACTCATTGCTGTGAGTCACACTGCAAAGGCTAAATCTTTCCAAATTGCTCCCTGTTGAAGAGCTCTCTCCTCCCTCCATCTCTCTGTAGGCACACACAGTTTGTGCATCACCATGAACTTCTGCACCAGGGATGATCGATAGTAACCTCTCCACTGGAAGATAACAGCCCCTTTCTAAGACCAGCATTACCAAAAAAGCTTACTCACACCAAACAGATATGCCACACAGCTTGTTTGCAATTCAGCCTCCAGAGACACTTCCAGGCCTTTCCTGGTTTCTGGGAAAACAAGAACATACTCCAAACCCACCATTTTACTGCTCTGAATGGACTGATCTGAGCATTTTAGAGGCATTCATATGCACACTTATGATCCATGTCCTCTCTAGCCTTTTAAGATTTGTCCATGCAGTTTCTATTATGCTCATTCCAGGTGAGTTTTCTTGCAACCAGTACTGTCCGATACCAATATCCCACTGAGCAGGACAGTTTTATATTTCTCTTTGTATCTCCTGCTGAAAACATATAAGACTAGTCTTATTAAGGAAGCCTGGCTTTTGGCAGGGGATTATTGCCATGTAGATCATTTGCTGACTCTAAGCCAGGACCAAATTAGTTGTTTAATTACAACACTGGAGCCAATTCAAGGAGGAGAAATGATGTGCAAGACTGAAGTTCAGCTACTCTGTCAAAGTGAAATTACAGGCTGAATAATTACACAATAGAAACAGATCAAGGCACAGAAGATATCTTCCGACAATCTCAAAAGTTATGAGTATTTCGACACTTCTATAAAATTGGGTGTATCTGAGTAAAAACTATTTGATCTTAGAACCCAAGCAATGAGACAGTCTTCAGAAGCATTGGAAGAGCCAAGAAAAAAATAACCTCAAGTGTACAAATGGAAGAGTCAGACCTACTGTAGCTCTAAAGCCAATACATGTATTAAAATTATTCCTCTAAGAAATTTCAGAACAGCCAATGCAATTGAGTTTTAATGAAGAAAGGATTAAGGGCACCAAAATTTCTGTAGAAAGATCACACACTTCTGGAAACAAGTCAGGTGGCCCTTGACACATCAACTCTTACCGTAGAAAGCAGATTGTGTTTGCTATAATCAGAGAGGATCAACGGTGGGTAATCATTAATGGTTTCTACATAAATGTTTTTCTACAGCAATAACTGCCACAAACATGCCACAGTATTTACTTCCATACACTCTTCACCTGGCTAGAATCCCTCGGCTGCAACAAACATGCATTTTGTCTAAACTTCTTCACAACACCCAGCATTAAGCTGTTACAGTACAAAAAGGCTGTTGCCAGACAGCAGATCATTAACCTCACACTGCCTTTGTGCACATCAGCGCTAATGCCTTAGAAACAGCTATTCAGGAGTAAACAGCCAGGACAAAAGAAAGAGAAAAAACATCTATGGCTGCTTCTTTTGAGAAATTCTCCCACCTCAGCCGTGAAAGCCCTACCTAGTTACACAGGCACCCTGGACTACATGAAGAGGCCACTGTCTGCAACTCATGAACACTTCAGCCTCATAAAACTTCAACCTCTGGGTCACAGAGCTGCTGATTTAACTCCCCTGTACAGAGGGATGCATCTTTCTCCCATGCCTCAAGGCATCAGATTCATGTCTCCTACCTCCCTGTGTTATTCCTGTCGGCACCAAACACTGAGCTGAGCAAAGTAACACTTAGTGACACCTCTGCTCAACTGGCAGCAACCTTGGCAGGTTAAGATGCACTTAGCCTTGACTAACCAGGATTCCTCCCTGCTGTCCTTCACTGCAGTTTGCATGGGATTAAAACCACACTGACTGTTCTAAACCAACCCACCAGGCACATGGACACCTTCAAGAGATCTATCCCAGGATGTTTATTTGCTACGAACTCGCAGTATCTCACCTGCAGGGATGTTTTGCCACATCTCACAGGTGCTACAATGAACGACCTTTAAAGACACACCCACCCATCAAGTCCTAATTATCACTGCTCTATTTATTACTTGCCCTTCATTCATAGCAGTTAAGGAGTTTCCACATATGAAAAGGTTAAAATGGTACAAGCCTACTCCCAAGCCCAGCATCACTGGATTCCAGTGGACACCAACTCCATGAAATTTCCTAATACAGTCACATCTGATCCAAATAAAATTACTGTGCCAGCAACATCTTAAAATCTCAGTTCTCCAAGCAGTTTTTGGGATGGCTTTCTCTCCAGTGTATTTTATTTTCAATAAGAAATCTGACTTGTCCTAAACTTAAACTTGCTCCGACTTCCGTTTCAGTTGAAAGGAGTACTATGAGATAGTGATGATATCCAGAAGTCTATCAGTAAGAATTATCTCCTCGAGTCACTGGCACCAAGGTTTTGGATCTTGTACTCACACGGCACATTGTGATAAACTACTTTAGCTTTTTGCTTAATCTGTCTCACAAAGAGAAAGGAAACAAGGTGCAGTTTCATCTCTAACCTCCTTATCACCGGGCTGGAATGTGGTACAGCATAAACCAGGAATTACAGAGTGCCACAGAGTCCACAGGCAAAACCACTCATAGTGCCACATATAGTCCCTGCAACCCAAGGGACAAGGCACATTCCACAAAGCCAACTTTAAGCCACGTAACTTTTAAGGTGACCACAGAACAAATGAACAGAAACACAACTGTTTATTGTTCTGTTTTCTGGCAGCCAAGGTTGAGTCTGAATAAAAGGGAGCTGTCCTGACATAAACAGAATCCCAGAGCAGCAGAGAATCATTCTCTGTGGCATCCTGCCTCCACCTGTCTGTCAGGTGGATACACCACCTAAGCCTGGTGCGTTAAGGACCATTTTCTTCCATATTCAGAAGTCACATACTTATAGGTTGTGAAGCAAGCGAGATGAAGTCCCAGAAAAAGTATTTACCACGATTACTCAAAAGTGCTGCCAGGAGGCATTTGCACCATTTACAGCATTGATGCATCTCTTCCTCCTGTGACAATTAATCACTGCTTTAGACCCCTGCAAGCACTGCAGTACACAGCCCCTGAGGGAAAGCTCTGCAGGACAGAACCCCAAACAGCCCACACCTGCAGAAGGGGTGCAGCTGGTACACAGGGAGCTCCACCTTCAGCCTTTCCAGAGACAGAAAAACAGAAATGAAAGAGCGAAGAGGCAGAGCCATGAGTAGAAAGGGCACTTCAGAGGAGATCACGTGCCAGAGATGCAACCAGTGCTGAGCCAGTGAGTCTCACCATTGCTTGAGTTCTGAAAGGACCTCTCGCTCTCAGGTCTCCTCTGTGCTTCTTCGTTCTCAGGGGTCTTGCAGGTTGCAGTGGAGCCAGACTGGCGTTTCCTTACACAGTCATCACCGGCCATGGTTACCTAGCTAGATCAGAAAAGGAGAGCAAATAATTAATGACAAAAACTCATTTATTGTTCAGTAATATATTTACATTGCCTTTTTTACATTGAAGTTAGGCTTTCTTCCCTTCATTATGAATTCAGAGCAAGGATAGAGGAAATTCAGCACACAACTGAATTAGTCATTTACTGTTGATCACACTTCCTTTCCCTTACTACAAACAGTACAGGAACAAAGTAACCAAGTTCTCCTACCCATCTCTGCACACCTCCCTCTTTTCCCTACAGACTTTATAACTAGTTAAAATAACTTAAGCTTTTGCAAAATCTTTACAAGGCCAAAAAGCCCTTGCAATCCTTTCTGACAGCCAGGCGGACATCAAGACTTGTCTCCCGTGAGATGTGGCAGGTTTACTTTGTGGAATCAGCAGCAATGTTTGGCCTGAGCCAAGCCCCTTCCTTGTCAAGCTCTCAGCTGTTAGAGCAGGAGCAGCTTCCTCATGGATCCCTGAGTTCTGCTTGGCCAGACAATGGTTGCGTTGCAAACCAAGGAAAAACAGGAAGAGAATCAGGTTTGAACCACACCAGTTTCAATGACAAAGGTCACTGCTGGGGACAGAGCTGCCAGTAGGGAACACTTGAAGCACCATATGCAGGATGAAAACAAAATTCTCAGTTAATAAGAAGTGGACAAGGGGATCCTAATTTGGTCACAAAATGATATCCCAGAACCCTCTCCATAAAATTCAGCTCAAGAATCTCTTGGAGATGTAGCTATAACCAGGGACAATTTGCAGATTTTTTCCAGAAAACCTCACAGGCATGTATGTAACCACACTTTCAAACTTGATATATTTTTTCATCTTGGCACAAACTCTGCAGCAGATGTGTTTAGCTGCTAGTGAACAGCATACGTGCACCAGCACAGACGAGCTGTTACAGACAGGCCAGGAAAACTCATGCACTGGTGAAAAAAACTAATTAAGGATGGATTTCCTCAGAATAAGGAGGCTGGCACATCTGCAAAAGGGAAATAAAACTATGACCAGATGTTTCCAGAACTCAGCTTCTTGTGTTTGTCCCTCTAGTAGTCTCCTATTCTCCTTTCAAGCTTCACAGCATACAGGGGAGAAATACCACCCACTACCAAACAACACATCACTAACTGGGTGAGTTTTCCAGCTCTAACAGAGGACCAGGAGTTTAATTCTTGTCTCAGTACACTTTTCACCTTCTTCGAGAGGTTAGGAAGGCACTCCTTCCTCACCAGTGCGGAGTGGTTATAGTATCTCACTGAAAGGTTAACAGAAAGGAGTTAAAAATAACCAGTCTTGGGATGGGAGAAGGAAAAGTCACATGTGGGGTGAAATAAAAATGAAAACAATTAACTTAAAGAGGTAATAATTCAGATAGGCTAAGTTACCACAGCACAGCCTTTTTCACACGGAAACACGAAGTCTGCTAGAGGAAATCTATGAAAACAAACATTTTCCTAGTCAGGTTCCCATATGAACAGAGGTGCAGCATTACAGGACCTAAACAATTATCAGCACATCAGAGCCTAAAGAGGCAACCAGCCCTTCCCTCCAATCTCTCCAATCTCTGCTAGAACGGAATCACTCCTGACACAATGCCAGGATAGCTCCAAGATGTTCACACACACCCCCCCCCAAGAGGAAATCGCTCCTCACATTTAGTAAACAGTCACTCCTTGCGCCCCACTCTGAGGACATCCACAACCACAACTGCAGATGTAGGCTCGTACAGCCACAAACCCATTAAGAGATTTCCTAGCAGAAACTCCCTGCTTTCATTGGTACCTGGTTTACGGTACTCGGAAAGGGCTCAGAGACCTTGAGCATCTCCGTCTTCCCTTTCGACACACCGGTAATTAATCAGAAGATGCCTTGGGGGAAAAGCAACACTTCATAGGAAGTTCATCTTTGCATTTCAAAAGACTCGGCAAGGAACAGCGAAGAATCATGGAATGGTTTAGGCTGGAAGGGACCTTAAAGATCACCCAGCTCCAACTCCCTGCCTCCACTACTAATCACAGTAAATAACAACCTTGTCCCAAAGACTTTCAGCTCTCTAAAGTTTTCCTTCGACTCTTGGCCCTCGGGAACAGCATCACCTCGCAGACCCGGACCCTCAGCAGCTGCAGAGCGAACCAGACAGGGACCAAAACAAAGTTAAGGTCACTCCGCAAACCAAAGTTAAAGTCATTCCACAACACTCGGCACCAAAGGGTTTTTTACCCGAAGCCTGCGGATATCGCTGGGAGCTGCCCAAAGCGCTGCCGAGGCTCCGAGCCAGCCCCTGCCCCGCTACCTCCCCGCACACCCCCGCCGAGCCCCAGCCCCGAGCGGCGGCGGGAGCCGCTTCCCCCGGGGCGGGGCGGGACGGCGCGGACGCGTTCCCGGTGCCGCGGCAGGGCGGCCGTCACCCCGCGGAGCGTCCCCTCAGGGGCGGCCGAGCCGCTGCCACCGCTCCGCTCTCCG
>VZTE01003399.1:711187-726702 GCA_013397775.1 Eulacestoma nigropectus
CCCCCGCCGCCTCTCGCCGCGCTCCTGAGGCGGGGGGGCAAGTGAGGGACGAGAGGCGCCGGAAATGTGATGGCCCTTCGTTACGGGTGAGGGAACGCCCGGCGCTGGTAAATGCTCCGGAGCCAGAGGGGCCGCGAGCAATCAAAGTTTTATCAGTAAGCTACATACTTGGCACGGAAATTGGTATGCCAGTCCCTGACCTACTATAAGAACACGGCAGTGGGTTTTAGATAAAGGGGTAGGGGGAAAGGGAAGAGAGAGAGAAAGAGAGAAACAGGGAAAGAAAGAGAGGAAAGAAGAAGCCAAAAGCGATCACCAGTCCTGGTTCCAGCCCCAGTCCAGCTGAGGGAATGTCCGCCCTGGTTCCAGGGTGTCGGTCCCAGCTGTGACCACCCAGTCCAAGGTCCAGGTGGGCTCAGTCACCCCCGCGGGCAAGGCCTGTCCTCGCCCTGGGGACCCCCCCTCCGCTCCCCACACCCCCTGCACAAGGAAAACTTATTTAAAGGAACTGGGAGGACGCCGAAACCAAGGCCGGGGGGGGGCCCAGCGGCGCTATCTATCCTTGTCCTTCAGTGGGAACACACGGGTTGCTCAACAAGTGCTTCCCGCGGCACTCAGGCTCAGCACAAACGCGTGTCCTACTCCTTGAGGTTCTTCCAAACGGTAGCCAGGATAAGGATTTTTAGGGAAGTAAAAATGGAGTGTCCCCCAAATCGAGTAGTCCCCCAAGAAGTGGTGTTTTGTGGCAAGGGGGAGTTCTCCCTCACAAATGTTACCCTGGGGAGGGGGAGCTCAGCTCACCAGTTTGGGGGAGCTGAGAACCGGCCCGGCTGGAGGGCTCTCCTTTTAGTCCCAGCTGTGCTCCACAGGGACAAAAACTGGGACAAAGGCTGCTCCAGAGGGCTGAAAATGGGACAACGGCTGGGGTTTGTACCTTGCTTTCTCTCTCTCCCCAGACAGATACAGGCTCCTGATGGAGGGTGAGTCACGGAACACGTCACCAGCAAACAAACTGTAGTAACCTCCTGTGAGCTGCATTTCACACTGCAAATGGGAAAGGTTTCCCAAAGCCAGGAGAACTTAACCACTAATCTTACCGGCAAGTACATGTCTCTCCTCCTCCTCACATCAGGGCTGTGCCATGCACAATATGTCCCTAGGTGCACCTTGAAAAGTCACCCCAAACCAAGGTACAAAGTTACAATGGGGTAATAAAATATTTCTGTCCCTTTTCACCTATCAGACCTGTTACTAAAACTTATTTTGACCAACACACACCCCAGACACGCATTTAAATTGTAACTGCTGGAACTCTTCAGAAGCTGTTTTAAATATCTGTGGGGACTCTGAGAGCTCACTCAGAGCCACTAAGTGAAAAAGTCCGAAACTGATTTATTTTGCAATATGTGTTCACACTATTATCCCATCACTCATCTTTCATGCTGCTTAATAAAAAAACTTGTAAAAATGAAAAGAAAAAAACTAAAAACCTTATCATTGCTGAAATGCAGTGGGTGAGAACAGCAGGAATTTTCACATAAACTTGTCCCTGTTCTTAAGAAGTCGACTCTAACAACAGTGCTGCTTAGAGATACTCTCAGGTCAGGCTGTATGTGATCTCATGCCAAAAATGCTGTGCCAGCTATTTACAATGAAGTTGTGGGGCCAGCATTGGCTGAGTGAGCAAGTGTAAAAAAATTAAAAATCGGAACCCAACAAAATACTCAATGCACAGTGTACAAAAATACCCTAAAGTTCAGCAACTTCTTGTTGAAACTGTTTCATCCAATTAGTAAAAGCCTGACTCTGGGTGGTAGGAAAATGAGATTCCTTTAATAGAATGAAAAGTGCAGCTAACCTTCAGAACAAGTTTGCTTTGCTTATTTTGCCCTAAAGAGGCTGTACAGAGGTGCCACCAGATTTTATTAGCAGCTCTTGACAAATCTCTCAGGTCAAAGCAGTGCAGTGTGACAAGCACTGAGCTCCCTCCCTGGTCTCTGGGCTTCTCCCTGGCAGAGCTTTTTCATAGCCTTCCTTCCCCTTCTCTTTAGAGGCTGTTTACCTGCAGCTCACCGCAAAACAAAGTGGCTGCTCTCATTACCTTCCTTCTCATTATTTACAAGCAATTGGGAGAAGGCCCTGCCGCCTCTGCTTCCTGCCACTCACGCCCATCAGCTGCTATTTTCTTTCCCACTCCAAATTGCTGCATGGTTTCATCAGCGGCATCGTTTACCCCGCTTGTCACCACGGGCGCTTGCAATGCTGATTTTCTGGAGTGTTGTACATTAATCCTACGGTTGTATTGCTCAATGATTGCCCAACCACAGCTGTTCCTGAGCACTCCTGGCTGAATCACCGCGTGGTCGTTCCCATTGTTGACGTGGGAACCTTGGCCCTGATACCAAATTTCTTGCCTCAAGCTTCACTGGCTTTCACCTTCCCAGCACCAGGCAGCAACTTGACTGTAACAGCACTGCTTTTCCCTTCTTTCTTTCTTTCTTTCTTTCTTTGGACAATGCTCCCAGGTGCAAGGGGTGATTTTTGGGGGTCTCCTGTGCAAGTCCAGGAGTTGGACTTGATCCTTGAGGGTCCCTTCCAACTCAGGACATTCTGTGATTCTTGCTTTCCTTCTCTTCATTTCTGTGCTGAGTCCTGTTCCATCCTGTCATTTTTGGCACTGCTGTGAAATAGATGTGATTAACGCTGCCTACTGTAAATTCTGTGTAACTAATTTATTTTCTATTTTAAGATTTTTGGTATCAGTCAGCCTAGGGAATGAGCAGCTGTCGTTCTTTCTGATGCCCACATTTATTGACCAGGATGATTAATTCCTTTAAAACTTCTATCTTAGCTTTAAAGTCAGTCACTTGAGAGCCTCAATGCTTTCACAGATGTCAGCAGATCCTACAATTAACAGTTTAAAAGTGTGGTTTAGAATTTCCCAATGTGCAGGCGCAATGGGAACATCCTGATGGATAAATGAAGGGGCTCCCTCAAGTGGTGAAAAATACTGTTGCGTGTTCCACTTCAATGTTTTCCTTTTAAAAACGTTAAGAAAAGGACAGCAATGTCAGATTTAGAATGTAAAGCAAGTTATAAACGTAGCATTGAATGAGCTTCCATTTTTGCATAACCAGAAATAATGGTGTGCATGTAAGACTGAGGCCAGAACTCAGTCAGGCAAGTGCTACAGCTAAAAAGGAAATAATTTAAGAAGCTGTGGAGGACTTAAGCCTGATCTGATAATGCATGACTGAATTTTGGCAGGAAAGCAAAAACTAGCTCCAGCAGATATCACATTGTTGAGGATGCCTGAAGTGTTTATAAATCATAAAGTTTGCTTTTTAAGAACTCCGGCTCAAGCTTTCACAGTTTCTGCTATCATCATGTCAAGATTTTGTGCATAAATACCCTTGCTCCTTTTTACTCTGTATGAGGCATAGAGTTTTCAGAATACTTGGTGTGAGAGACTCAGATCAGCAAGCTTTAGGCAGAAGCAGCAGCAGTTACACCCCCTTTCCAAGCCATGAAGCCGCTGGTTTTGCTGGCAGATGAGTTAGACAGAAATGCCCC
Organism: Eulacestoma nigropectus; assembly: GCA_013397775.1. Taxonomy (NCBI): domain Eukaryota; kingdom Metazoa; phylum Chordata; class Aves; order Passeriformes; genus Eulacestoma; species Eulacestoma nigropectus. Next base: position 714,761 of record VZTE01003399.1, read on the forward strand.
CATCCCTCTCGGCAGAGGGCAGTGGTAACCTTACTCAAACATCACATCGCTTTTTGCTACCGAACTGAAATCAGCCTTGAAAAAAAAAAAGTGAAGGCCTATTGCCAACCAGTGAGTTCCTGGCTTCCTCTCCCAGCTCAGAAATTCAAGTGATGAGCTTCTTGCGACGACCGAGCAGGAGGTGCAACAGCCAATTTAATTGCTGCGATTCCATTGCTGAAAGGGAAACTTGCATTGTTTTTTTGAGGAGTAATTAATTTTGCCTTTCCCTACCATGTTAGGTAATAGAATGAATCTTGCCAGCTGGGATGGTGTAATAGTTGGGATTTTATTTGTTTAAGTTGAGGAGGTTATTTCTTCAGTATGTTTAAAAAGGAGGAGATCCTTCTAGTCTGGCTAAACATCAAACCATGAGAGGTATTGAACCTGTATAAATACTGCCTCACCCCACTAAGCTGAACAGTGTTTTCTGAAGCTGTTCTTTACCCTGTCTGACACACCAGCTTTCTCTTTCTGTTGGGCTCAGAAACAACTTCACCGGGGTCCTCACCACATTATGTAATATCATTGTTCTCCTTGTGACACCAGCTCAAACCAACCTCAGATTTATTCTGCAGCATACTCTGCTGCTTATTAAAAATGCATGAAAATATTGAACTGCCTCAGTAAGAGGGTCTCTGAAGTTGTTTCAGCAGGAATACATGGAATTAAATGTGCAGTCAACCCTGGAAGAGTGACTTCAGAGAGATGCATTCCAGAACAAACAGATCCAGTTACCAGTATTGACTCTCCTGCATATAATGGCTTTCTAAATATTTTTGTGGAAACACAGCACTGAACTTGGCCAGCATCTCCTTCCCACTCCTAGAGTAGCAACTGTACATGTTCCTTGTGACTCCACAGACTGCCAGCTGTGTTACACACCTGGGACCCTTCCTTGTGAAAGTAAGACACAGCAGGTGGAAGGGCACACATTTTATACCTAATTTAATGATGGCTTACCACTCTTGTGGTAATCTCTGCCTCTCCCTATTTCAAAAGCATGTGTGTCCTTTCTCTTTTTCCTGAATAAATACAGGCCAGTTTGCTTTGCTCTCCCCACAGCTGCTGCGGTGGAGAAAACAGTGTAAGCCAGTATTTTTTACCAGTTCCTTGTCTCCTGTTTATTTGCTACAGTACAAATGTGCTGACTGCTGATGGACATGGAAGAGAATTAGTGCTTATGGAATGACAGATCCAGGGTGATTCCCAAGACAACTGTTTGCAGGTAATCATGCAGTTCTACCTGTTCTGTACTTTGCGACGTGCAGGTTCTGGGGACTAATAACTTTCTGTGTGCACTAATCAAGTGGGAAAGATGTGAGAAAAAAACCACTGAGGTGCTATGGTGAGAACAGATCAGCCTCTTTGGAGGAGTATGAGATCCTTGGGGTCATCAAGGAGAGATCTTGCAGAGAAGTGTCATGTGGAGGATAGGGCGAACACCATGGAAAAGTCCAGGAACATTGAAATGGCAGCTAGAATCATAATGCCAAGAGTGATTGATGGAAGACCCCAAAAAGTATGAGGATGGGGGAAAAAATAATCCCCATCAAAACCAGGATATATTTCTCAGAGGAGAACAAATATCTCCATTAAGCCACAAAAGATTGACTCTCTGCTGTAAACTAAGAAAGAAATCAGGTTTTTACTCTCAGTGTCAGACATTTCCTCTTTTCCACCTTGTTTTAATCTCTTCAAAAATAGATGACGTGTACCAAAAGCCATCCCAAGCAGGAGACATTTCTAAATCTGCCCAGCCAGCTCTTTGGCTGTCTCCATGGCAATGAGGCAGCACATCCTGCTGCTCTCCCTTCTGTGAGCACCTTTCCCAAGTTTGACATGGACTGCCAACGCTGTGCGTTTGTAGCTCCCCTGCCAAAAACTTCCCTTTTCTCTGCTCAAGGCCAGTCCCATCTCTTCCTTCCTGCTTCTCCGTGATTTTGGAAGCACCTGGCCCAAGAGGGAATCTATCCATTGCTTCTCTACTGCAATGATTCAGGCCAAGGAGGGACTGCTGCTGGTTGTACAAGTGGAGGGACTGGAGAGGGCAGTGCTTTCCTGTTTGGGAAGAAGTTTTGGATGATGGTAAGGGAGAACACTGCAGGGGCCAGGAGCATAAACAAGCAGAAGGAAAGAAAATCCAGAGTTCTGTGTAGTCTCCCAAAAGAATCACACTGAAACTTGGCACCACTGGCCATAGCAACAAATAGAGCAGTAAAGAATGTACAGACTTGGTACAATGCAGTGCTTATTGAAGGAGATGACAAACGTGAAGGAACACTTCCAAACCTCTGAATTCAGATAGATCTGTGTCACAGCTGAGTCTCTGGCAGCTCTCAACAGCATTTCACTGAAAGTGGAGAAAATAGAAATCAGAGTTACAAAGCTGAAAGAGGCATTTTTGCTATCAGCTGAGGACTAGCAGAAATGGGAGGTTCTAACGGAACTGCACTGGGAGGTGAAGCAATCTGCAGGGTTTGCTGCAGTTGATCTGCCTTGGGCTGAGTTGATGTGGTTACAAAAACATCTTTGTGCTCAGCACTATTCCGTTGTTGGCCTAGTGCCTTGAGGGTTACATGCTTTGGAAATATGGATGAGGAGATGAAAACTTGAGCTTGTTTAAAGGATTTAAATCTGAAGATGGCAGGCCCAGGAGAGGGATTCTGAGTTCAGGCATGTAGGTCATGCAAGAGAGGTCTTGTCTTCACCAGCGAGTTAATGTGAAATATAGTAAAAGTGTTCCTGCTAGTTCAACCCTTGCTCACACAAAAAAAATCCCTCATTGCAAAAAGTGGCTGGAGAAACATAAATTGACAAAGCAACCAGAGAACAAGGTAAACCTTGAGTGAATTCACTTCATCCTTTACCACTGCTGTTTCCCTACAGTAGGGGGCCATGCTAGGGACCACCATCAAAACATCCAGCAGTGCTCACTCCCCACTTGTGCTTTCCTTAGTGGCTGCTGACTCTGCTTTCTATTTGGGAGCTTATTCCCCCAAGGTGCAAGAGGCTTCCAGTGCCCCCAAAACCAATCACCCATCTTCAGCACGGAAGTCTTGGGTTTATTATTTTGCAACTGTGTCTAGCAAGACCTCAGTTTCCTGTTGCCTGCTGATGAAACACCAAGTTATGGAAGAATCTCTGGCATGATGCTACTGTAGTCTATGATTTTCGGAGGAAGGATCCAGGCTGAAAGCTTTCTGGTGACATTCCAAGTAAGCTGTCATGAGAAGAGAATCCAACACCCAAGACCTCAGTGCTGAGGGAAAATCAGAGGGTTTCATCTGCTCAGAGGAAAAGAGTAGAACTATAAATGCTAACTCAGTAACTCCCCAGGAATGAGCATGTGCCATGCTGAGACTGAATGCATCATTAGCAATTCCCTGGGGCTGGATGTCTATTTCAGACTGCACACTATAACAGCTCCAGGGAACGTACAACCAGAGGATGCTGATAATTTCACAGTTTCTGCTTCCCTGTGAGGCAGAGAATAGAAGTGCTCTGAAGCTCTTTCCCAGGAACACAGAAGTAACATTTTCCAAAGCCATCAAAAGCAGAGGAAGATAGGTGTGTTCTCTGCAATCTGGGAGAAAGGGAAACGGAATAATCTGCTGCTGTGGCTGCCAAAGGAGGCTCTTGGTTGATCAGCAAGCTGTGTGGACTGAAGCTATGGAACCTGTCCCTTGCAGGAAAGATTTTGGGGAGATATGACGTTGGCTCAGGTAGACGGAAATCTCAGAAGCACGTAGGGTCCACAGTGGATTCACACCACACCAGTGCCTCCCCTCACAGCACAGATTAAAATGGTCCTATTTCTTCCACCCATGGGAAAAACCTCCAGGACAGATGACTCAAGGTAATTTGGTAGTGTGACTGCATCCTCAGAAAGAGCAGACAAAAAGGGAAAGGCAGACAGCCAGACGGTCTCTAGCACGCTGAGGTCAAATTCCCCTTTCTGTCACTCTCGGCTACGGGAAAGTTGAGGATGACAGAGAGGTACCAGACACACTCTTGTGTCTGCTGGCAGAGATGGGCAAGGCACCAGGCAGACTGAGACACACGCTCGTGTGAGCACAACCACGTTATCTCTGCCATCAGAAAGACCATGCCCGGGTTTCACTCCTGAATGTCTCAACTTCTCTGCATAGTTCGGATTGCACAGTAAATGCCTTGGCTGCATGAGATGTGCTGTTGGCTCTGGGGAGGCATTATTTCAGGTTGGCTGCAGCTGGGAGTATGTAGCATGACTTCAGACCTCATTAGATGCATACTTGACAAGTTTTCTGCACTAACATAAAGGGAAGAAAGGTTTTCTTAACAAAACAAGGCTTATACAGTTGTCCTGTGTGTGCGAGGAAGGGAGTGTCTGTCTCTCTGCCCCAGCTGTCTTTTTCTCCCAGTAACTTTTGAACCTCTTGGCCAGTTTTATGCAAATCGGATGGAGAGACGAAGGTGCAAGAAATACTCTGTTCCAATGGCTTTTTTGAAAAATTCAGCCTAGTTAGAGGGCAGAGTCTTAATTAATGCCCCGAATGGAGGAAACTTGTTTTGGAATAAGAATTTAAGTTGGCAGCGATCGCTAGTCCAGTCTCCTGCTGAAAGCATAGCCAGCTTCAAAGTCAGACGAGGCTGCTCAGGACCTCGTTTTGAAAACCTCCGAGGCGTCAGGAATCTACTCTGGACCTCAGCTTCACAAACCAAATATACTGAGTGCAACACCTTTGGCTCTGCCGGTCAGAGAGTTCATTTCCCCCCTCTTTTAAAGGAGGTTTAGAAGCGGCAGCCCATGGTAAAGCCTGTGACAATCCCCGCACCAGGGAGTCCATAAGGCTCTGCTTATGTTAAATATATTTAACCAGCAGCTAGTTACTTTATTTTGGCATTCTGTGGTAGTTAATGATTCCAAGTACAAAGGTCAGACTCAGAGACACAAGGCTTTGTGTATCCCATTGTTTGATTTACCAGAAGCTACAAGGGAAGGGGTGCTGCTCTGTATGAGTGGGAACTACAAGCTACACATCCAGCCTGACAAGCTAATGAGAACAAGTCATTCATTAACAGGAGACTTGCTGCTAGGCAAACACACACAGCTGGTATGGGAGAAGAATTTGGATGTGAAATGAGACAGTGTAGTTGGGGTTTTTATAAGACATTTCCTATTTCAGCAAGTTTACAGTCTAAATAAAGACCACACAGAACACATTAAGAGCCTGATCAGAGGAAGATTTGGGCTTCTGTCTTTTCTGAAAGGTTTGGTAATGAGCAGAGAGGCAAAATTTGCGAAGAGAATGGAAATATTTGCATGTTTAACAGAAGGAACAAGTTTTACATTTAAGTGAGATTTGATTACAAACGTATATGCTGCACTCTTGAGTACCAGTCTATTCTGTACACAGACACAAATGCATTCACAGAAACATCTTACAAAACTCTGCTGCTTTTTCCTGCTTCAGTTGTACTATTACATTTTCTTTAGTTTCACACTAGTAAGCATATTTTACAGGATTAACATTAAAGTTGGAAACTGCAAAGCATGGCTATTTAATAACTGTGTGAGGAAGGAACACAGTGTCATTTGAAAGATAAAGTAAGCATTTAGAATCCTTGCATAATCAAATAAAAAAGCCTGTCAAGGAAGAATCTCTCCAGACTTTGTGGAATGAAACAATAACAATATTTTAGAACAAACTCTGGCTTTTAAAGTGATTTAACTGTTTAGGAACATTGCATAGAGCATGACACCATCCATGGCTGGGGCACAAGTGGTCCAGAGCAAGGCTGGATCCCTACCATCCTAAACTTGTAACACAGAGCAGCAATCCTGCAAGAAGCTGTATCCTCAGGCTTTCTTATGAGATCAAAGATTATATTCAGAAGTGTGTACAACTGAAAACAATACTAGGAGTGCAGTCACTGTGGGATTCATTATTGTAACAGAGGCATCTTCTGAAGACACAGTTTTCAGCATGATTTAGATAAGGGAAGTGAAGGTGCTGGGGAAGATGGAGGGGAAGGAGATATTAGGGGAGAAACAAGAAGCAAAGAACATGGAGAGGAAGCACTGCTGATTCCAGAGTCTAATGATCTTTTCCAGCCTAAATGGCTCTATGATTCTAATTCCATCTTATTTCAGCTTCACATCTTGTTTTTAATGTAGCTTTATTTTGTTTTGGACTATCACAGAGGTTATGCTAATTCACACACAGCGCAGCAGTCATCAGAGGAATCTGCGCTGGGACGAGGCTGCTCTCCGAGGCACTGGTGGAGGAACTGCAGTACAGCCTTGTGCTCTGAAGCATTTGCTATCACTTAGCTAAATGTCAGCTCTCTGGATACAAACCTCTCAGGGAGAGGAAACAGAAAACACATGAAGAAAAGCTTCCATCTGCAGATTGAGAGAACCCCCTCACTGTCCAATGCGCTACTAAGATTTTAAATTAGGAATCATAAAAATTAGACTCCCAAACATAAATTAAGACAACTCTGGAACTCTGGTGGCAAAACATTCCTATTGACCCACCTGCAGCTGAATGCCTAAAAGCCTGAATCATCACCAGCGCTGTCGAGGGACCTCATATTACCTCAGCAAATGTACTTTATCAGTGATCATTGTGCAAGCTTAGTACTAATTAGCAATTCCCAGCAGATGCAGAGATTTGTCATCATTTTTGTTTGGTAGAGGCAACATTTTCCACAGAAAAAGGCAAACAAACAACATTCTTAATGTTTTTATTAGCATACTCTTCTACAGCCTTTGGTGCCTGGAACAGATGCTTGGGAAGGGTGGTGCAGCTGTAGTACTTAGAAAAATATATGGGACAGGAAAGAATTTCCCGAAGAAGTCCTATAATCTCCTTAATTCCATCTCTCCCCACCTCTAGCTTCACTCTTCTGGAGGCTGTGCAAGGTTATGTGTTATACCCTGATGGGTAGAGCTCCTGCAGAACCTCAGCACAGTTAATGTGCTGCTGCTGACAGTTGACAGATACATGCACAAGCTACACAGCTCTGATCCGTGAGGGTGCTTAGTTACACAGCATACCTAACCCCGAAACACAGGCCCAAATAAAAGAATGGAGATGCCTGAGATGCTGTGGTGAGCTGGCTGTCTCTACACACTCATCTTTTCCACTACAACATCGTGTGCCCAGTCCCTTTCCCCTCTATGCATGGAGCCCTTCATTTGCTGGCTCTCCTGGCCGGCGTCAATGTTTAGACTTGTGGCAGTGTCAGAAGAGTGGTTTGGACGAGGACAATGCTGAAGCAGCAGAAGAGACAGAACAAAAGGCTGCTTGCACAGAGGAGAAGGGTGATTTGGGTGGTGGGATGCAACATTTGTGAGAGTGTGTATGTGTAGTTTTTATTTTATCTATGGTGGAAGAAAGAAGAGTTATTGACAGAGGAAATTTCATCTGCCAAGGGCTGCATGTGAACCCTTCTGTGCTGTTGGGCAAAAACTTACTTCCCCAGAAAGCTTTCATCTTCATAGATCTCACTGAACAGGCCTGAGAGTACCCCAAGCTATCCTGCATGCACTGTACATAAATTCTAATTTAAAGCATAGTAATGATTCAAAATAACTTTTAAGACAGCACTGAAACACTACCTATTGTGCCATGACAGATCTGTGCAGACACTTTAAGAGCTGTCAGTCAGAGATGGAAGGGTGAGCGTTGCACATATTACACCGAGAAACAATGTCCTCCTTTGATACAGCTCAGCACTTACAAGCTTTTGACATTTACTGCAGAGTAACTAACCTTGTGTCCCAAAACCTTCTTAAATCCTTCTTTTTTGATTTAAAGCCTTTCCCCAGAACCCCTGGGTGGCTGAACCCCAGAAACCAGGTGACTGCCAGGTATCAGGCAGGTGCAGGCTGGAGTGGTAGGGGGACACAGAGCAGCACTGCCCCGGGCCATGTGGTGGGCAGTACCCATTGCCTTGCAGACATCCCAGGGGAGCTACAGCTGTCCTGAGCGCCACAACTTGTTCTGGCACTGCAGTAAAGGCACAAAAATCCCAACACAGCTATCCCTCCAAATGCCTCCATCAGGCCTCTGCTGTTCCACACTTAGCAAATACCTTAACTAATACAGCTGTGTCCTAAATACCAGTCAAATATTTCACAAACATCTGTTTCTCTGTATAGCTTTGGTATACAGAAGGTATAGGATCTGGAAGAAGAGCAAATATTACTGCTAAAATTAATTTTTAAGCTGCCACCAGCATACTGCTAGCTAATTTTTCCTAAGTTACAAATAGAAACTGCCCAGTTAACTCAACACTCAGGCTCAGGAGTCTCCAACTTGTCCACAGGCTCCTTCTGGCACAGAACCCGTACTTCAGGCAGATGACAGTGAGACTGTCATGCACAGTATGATGTAAGACTGCTCAGCCAGCAATTTTTTGAGTGTATGATTTTTGGAGCATGCTGTGGATGGGGAGCAAATGCATTGCCAGTGCTCATAAGAAGCTTCAAGAAATGGATATACCATTAATATTTAAAGTCAGTTCAGAAGTGTTTCTAGAAATATCACATTTCTTGTCAGGCACATGACTGTAACCTCAGTGCTGCCTGAGTTCCTTGGTCCTTTCTATCCCTTACTTGAACAGCTCATGAATGGCAGATTGACTGGAAACCCAAAATCTGCAGGACAGTAACTGTTACTGATGGCTCATTAACGCACGGTACCAGACCTCTTCACAAGAAACTACCCTTGAAAAACAACCTGTTTTGATGCTTCATGAGGCTGATAACATCACAGCTGATAAAAACAGATAGCATTAGTGCAAGTTTTACCTCTTGGCTTTGTATGGTTAATGACCATGACACTGTGAAGTACATACTTATTAGCTTCCATTTTAACAGTAAGGAACTGTTAAAGGCTCAGAGCACAGAGTCTTTTTCAGTTTGACGAGCTTCTTGTTTATATCCCCATTGCTCTTCTAGCAGGGACTCTCGAAGAGCTGTCAGCAACAGGGCATCCCCTGTTTATATGACACCATAAAAATGATGTTGCTGAGGGGACCAAGCGGGGCACAGTCCGAGGGTCTGGCTTGTTTAGCACACAACAAGCAATGGCTGGGGCTCTGGGTTTGAAGCTTTTTTTACTGGGTAGAGCATGATCTTAAAAAACGATTATAGAACAGCAAAAACCCCATGCTGCTGCCCTCTTCTCCTTGAAACAGGCCTTCTTAGAAAGCCCCTGCCTGACCCCAACCCCAGGAAGGATGGTTTTGTGTGTCAGACAAGTTTTCTGTAGCTGGACATCAATGTGACCCAGAGTGAGCTCTTCTATGCGCAGAAGGTGCTGGGAGAGAAAACGAGAGATTTCATGAGATCTGAGGAATAAGAACAGTGTTTAAATCAGTTCTCCTTGGTGTACTTGCATATAACAGTCTCTTGACACTTGCATCTTCTTTTAAAATACTAATGGCCTTCCTCTGGATAGCTCTTCATGGTCAGCAACTAAAAGGCATTAGGAAAGAAAAATAGTATTTCTGTTGATTTTAAAAGAGTGACTCTATGCTATGTGGCAACTGCAAATGGCACGAGGGAGTTCTGTGTTTGTTGTCTCTACAGTCTCCAGAGAACATTTATTTTGTTTACAAGGCAGACCATTTATAAATGCCAAATCCTGCAAATTCTAGCTGGAACGAGACCAGGAAATAGCTCCACTGCAGAGTTTACCATGGGCTGGTTCTGCCCGAGACTGTCCATTCTGCAGGAACACCCTCTGCTCACATCCACATAACCATGTCCGTACAAGGTCTCGGACTTGGCACCATGTGCCCCGTGCTGCACCCTGGATGTTCCCAGCACTATTTTAAGAACTGTTTTGTTGTGTGTTATTAGCAGGTCTGTTCGTAATTCCTGATCTCCCCAATGTTCTTAGTCCATTAATTTAGTGAGTTCTGGCTCCACGTGCTCCTCATTCCCATTTACTCCATCCAGCCTGTGTCAGAGCACACATCAGCCCAGTGGGACGAGCCACCCTTATTTTAGGCAGAATTATTATTGCAGCAGGGCACAGTTTGAGTACATGCACCAGTATGGACAGCACCTTGTGACCCTGGGAAGGTAGAACATGAGCTTAGAATTCCTGTCATTGAAAGCTGGCTTTCACAAAGCTCTGAGAGGGATGTCTCCTCACCTTCCCACCATAGGACAGTGACACAGAGGTTGGAAGCTGGCTGGCTCTGAGTGTTACCAAGCCAATTTGTCACTGTCACATCAGTTCTCAGTGGTAAAGGCATCTGAGGGGAGCGGCACTGTGGCTCATGCAGGATGAAGCAACATTACCAAGACATTGCTGAAATAGTTGCTAGCATGGAGAGAGAAACTCTCCCAATTGCCCAGGTCCTCTAAACTGTGACAAGCACCACTATCTTTTGGGACGAAACCTCCTGCCTTCTGCTTTGAATTGGAGCACCTTATGCTAATGTTACAGAAGGTGAAAGAAGATGGTTTACAAATTAGTTACAGAATTGAGTGTATGTTCAACCACCCAACAACAAGATGCTGCTGCCAACCACTCCGGGTGTTATTCACACAGCAGTGCTTTCCTCCTCCTCCTCCTCCTCCATGCCCTTGGCCATGACAACAGGTCCTGGTGAGAGCCTAAGGAGTCAGCCTGGAGCCTGGTAACCCACAGAGATCACAGAATCAATTAGATGGGAAGACCCCTGAGATGATCGATTTCAATCTATGACCTGACACCACTGTGTCAACTAGACTGGTGAGTGCCACATCCAGTCTTTCCTTAAACACCTCCCACCACCTCCCTGGGCAGCTCATTCCGATGTCTAATCATCCTTTCTGTGAAGAAATTCATCCTAATGTCCAACCTAACAGTCCCCTGGCACAGCTTTAAGACTGTGTCTTACCGCCCTGTCCCTGGTTGCTGGGGAGAAGAGGCTGACCCTCACCTGGCTACAACAACCTCCTTGTGCACGGCTTGGGACAAGCCCGCTGCCGCTCCGTTCCACAGCCGGGCACACGGCCCTGGCTTCACCTTCGCGCCTGCTCAGGTTTGGAGGCAAACCAGCCCGGCTGTCGCCTACAGGGAGAGTGTTGCTTGGGCTGGGGCAGCCTTGAGGCCACGGCCACGGCCATTGCTTGACAGAGTTCAAGAAGTATTTGGACAACACTCTAAGGCATATAGTGGGGTTCTTGGGGCTGTTCTGTGCAGGGCCGAGATGGACTCGATGGGTCCCTTCCAACTCAGGATATTCTGTGATTCTCCTGGGCTGCCGCTCGTGGCCAAGATGGGAGGCCTGTCCTGGGGCATGATCTGGTGAGTCACCCGCGTGGGCTCTTGCCCCTCAGCCCACGTCCATGTGCATTCCCTCGTGTGCCCGTGCCCACTGGTGTGCCCACGCGTGGCAGTGCCAAGAGGATGGTGCCAGACTCTTTTCAGTGGTGCCCAGAGACAGGAGGAGGAGCAATGGCCATAAACTAAAACACAAGAAATTCCACCTCAGCATGTGTAAGAACTTCTTTACGTTGAGGGTGGCAGAGCACTGGAACAGGCTCCCCAGGGAGGGCGTGGAGTCTCCCTCTCTGGAGACATTCCAAACCCGCCTGGACGCCTTCCTGTCACCTGCTCCAGGTGATCCTGCCTTGGGCCTGGGTGATCCACAGACGTCCCTTCCAACCCAAACAGCTCTGGGATTGTGCGTGTCCCGGCGGGGCGGTCTGGGCTGGGGGGCGGCCGCCCTCCCTCTGTCCCAGCCTCCCTTCCTCCCTCCCTCCTTTCCTCCCTCCCTCGCTCCCTCCTTTCCTCCCTCGCTCCCTCCCCTCCCTGGGCGGACCGGAGGCGGCTGCGGGAGCCGCTCCGTCCCCGCTCCGCCGGCGCTCTGTGGTTTAAGATGGCGGCGGGGGCTGCGGGGGCGAGCCC